>JAAXCT010000036.1:1800000-2258336 GCA_012490785.1 Eragrostis nindensis | reverse complement strand
TGTGAACATTGGACACTTACAGTTCCATTGAGAGCCTCAACTGCAGCAGCAGCCTCCTCTGCGGTGCTCATTGTAACAAATCCAAACCGCCGGCTGCGATTTGTGTACTTGTCATACATAACCTTCATGAAACGATATATTTCAGTAAAACTCAGTGAGCTAAACTATCTCAAGATACAATAAACGACTTGTCACAACATTGCATTGTTTTCTTTAGACAAAAGTGCCACAACATATAGTTTTGTGTTGGTAACTTGGTGTAATTCTACAGCACCAGTACACATTGATTACCTTTCCGAGAGCCCCAGTGGTACTTGAGAAAGAGCTAAATTACACTGGATTAGAAAGAAAAAAAGGTAGGAAAACCAAAGACCAAGACATATAAAAGATGAAATCTTTGGGGGCAGGGGGGATTAGCCAGCGAGAAAGGGAACGCGCTCGGTTAATTACCTCGGCACGTTCGACAGTGCCGTGCTCGGAGAACATGTCGCGGAGCTGGTCGTTGGTGACGGTACGGGGGATGTTACCGACGTAGAGTTTACGCGCCGCAACCGCTTCCGGCGCCTCCAGCACCGCCGAGGAGGCGGCCACCCGCAGCGAAACCGCCCGGCTCCTTGCCCGGGGCGCCGCGACGGCGCGGAAGGAGAGGGAGGCGGCGGCGGAGGAGGAGGAAGAGGAAGCGATGCTCCGGCAGCGGCGGAGGAGCGCTGGAGGGGTTATGAGAGAGGAAATGGTGGTCGCCATTGGTGACGAGCGCCGAGCAGAGGAGCCACGGGCGACAGCAGGGAGAAGGGAGAAGAAGAATCGTTATCCGGACTCGCGTCGCGAGTGGTTTTGGTGTTGGGGATATAAACCTCTGGTCTGCTCCACCTATGGTGATTTTCTGTCTCTATTTCCCTGTCTTAATAAATACTCCTCAAGTAACATTAATATTTTCATGCGAACCGAGCACAGCTCGGTTGGTAACGCTCTTGCCGTGAGGGTTGCGCACCATCGGGGGGCAGGCCTGAGTCTTTACGGCTCCTCGCGTCGGCTCTCGCACACATGGCTGCAGGTGGGTCTCTCAGTTGGTCCATCTTCTGAAAAAAAAACATTAATATTTTCATATCTAAAGTTTTTGTCTATATAATCATGACATATATATTTGTATATGTAATATTTATGAAACTTAATGATTTGTAATTCAACCTTCAATATACATGTTGTCCTACAAACAAGAAAGCCTAAAACACATCTTTTGGGGCTATTTGCTTACCAGCCGTAGTTTGTCACACCACAATGGTGACTGCTATTCTCGAACCTTATCCACTCGTGAACAGTTGAGAGAGGCGAGCGAGCGTTTCGTCCTCTCCGTCGGCGGCGCCCGCGGTCTTCTTTGCCTCCGGTGGCCTCTGGGCCGGCCGGAGGTGAGGAAGACCGTGGATCTGCCGTCGGCGGGTGGGGTAGGTCCTAGTTCCTATAGCTTTAGGTTGTCTAGGGTTAGGTTTCCAGTCCACGGCGGCGAGACGGTGGCGGCGGCGTGGTCAAGGAATAAGTCCTCTCAAGCTCTTCCTCGTCCTGTTGGTGCTCAGCTCTGGCTCCGGCAGCGAGCTTGTGGAGGTCGGTCTTCGGTGAAGACCTTGTGCAGGAGCTCCTTGCCGATGGGTTGCCGCGTTCTTGCGAGGTACTCGTCGTCATTTTGCTTTGGGGTTGCAGATGGAGTAGGGAGAGGTGTGGAAGGGAGGTGGTCGGACCGGGTTCGGCCGGGTTGCGTCGGCTGCCGTCGACGTTGGCGAGCTCGGTTCCAAGGTCGAAGAAGCTTGGGACGTTGTCCCGGTCGATGGGCGATCTGCGTTTGCCGATGTGGTTGGTTCGACTCGTTTCAAAGCCTTATGGCGATGGAGTCTTCTCCGACGGAGTGTTCTTCGATCTGGGGTCGGCGGCGGCGGGGTCCGGTGTCGTGCGGTGATGACCGGCGGCGGCGGATTCGGGCGTCTTCGGTAGTGGTCAACACAGAGCTTCTTAGGGTCTTCGTTGTTTTTTCTAGTTTGTTTAGGGGGCTCTGTGTTTGTTGGTTGGTACAACTCTATCTGTATCCTTTGGGTGCGCATCTGTACGCGTATGTCACTATGTATGTTTTCCTTACTCAGTAATACAGATATGCATTATCAAAAAAAAAAAAACAATGGTGACTGCTACAAAAGAATGGCGTTGTTTGATTTACAACAAAAAGTTGTGGCTGTCACATCTTTTCTACTCACAAGCTGTTGTGGCTGAGCATGGTGGAGATTTTGTTCGCCACAGTCTCTGGCTCGACCTCTGCGGTTGTGACCAGCTAAGGCTGACAACCATGCAGCCTATTTGTTTTGTCACTTTACCAACTACTGTTGCATTATGTTCACTGATTTTAGGCCATCAAAGCATATGCAAATAAGTCATATGATTCCGTAGTCGCCTTGTGGTACAAGAGACATTAAAAAGGTTTTTTTTTGTTATTGAGATGAAGATTGTTTTGAATGTAATTGGTTTTCATTTACCTGGATTTGAAAGTGATTGTCAGTGTGTAATTTTTTTGTAAAGGATATTTGAGTTTGGTCATATAATGGATGATTTTACTTCATCATGGTTCTTCTTATTTTTTTTTCTAGAACGTGCATTGCACGTATTTCATTAAGAAGAAGAGAAGATTACAACGTTACACGCGACCGACGCGTCAACTTAGTACAGACACCAAGTGACGACACACACCAAAACCTAAACCGACTACTCGCGGCATAAAAGACGACCTCCAACCAACAGCACAAGGAAAGCAAAACCGTTAACCCACAGCGAGAGATAAGAACCAACACTACCGACTACTACCCAACACATCCTGCCATCGGAGGAGTCCGAAGGCGATGCCCTTGTGCCGCTGCTCCATG
This sequence comes from Eragrostis nindensis, assembly GCA_012490785.1. NCBI lineage: Eukaryota > Viridiplantae > Streptophyta > Magnoliopsida > Poales > Poaceae > Eragrostis > Eragrostis nindensis. The sequence goes on along the minus strand of JAAXCT010000036.1, from coordinate 2,255,436 downwards.
GGTAACTCCTTGCCGTCGGATGAGCTTGTCTCCCCTCAACTTATAATTCTAATTTGTTTCTTTCTGATATTAGTTTTTATCTGAGATATAAAAAAACAATGAAAAAATATATCAACTTTCAATAATTGTGGATGCGCTTCCAACTAACCAGACTTCGAGTATTTTTGTTTCCTTTTCTAAGTAAAGATATTTGAATTTGTTTCGCGTACCAATGTATTGAATTATATTTTTATTAACTAACAACTCAATTTTCAGGTGGAGGATGTACTAATTATAAATCTGTAAAGTGTTGTAGTTGATACGATAGAAAATTGGATTCATTATAAGCTATCATCGGAAAACTATTCTTTCAATGGAAGGGGACTTTCCCCTGCGTTGGTTTTATATATATCAAATCACCTGGCTTAGTCATTCGTATTCATAGACGTAGGGTGTGCGTGTATCTGTTTGTAAAGATAAGTATGCATGCATGTATCTGTTTAAAAAAATACATCGATTGTGTACCATACATTCTACGAGGATGATTTTTTAACTGTAAGTACAATTAGCAAGATAGAGCAGTACTTTGTGAATCGCTTCATTTATACATTTTTCTGTTTGTGTGTTTTAACATCTTGGATATGAAAAAATAAACCTTTATATTTGCAGTTTTCACATCGTATAGATTTCATGAGGAATAATGTAACAGGATCTTCGGCTTAATAAATTTTCCATTAAGCTAGGTAGAGTGACAGACGGGGATAAACTATTTTTAGGAAAAATCAAGCTGGGTTGTTTAACAAGATCAACTGTGCCTTATCTCCACCGTCCAATTTCTGATGGACCGCCAGAATGCCTTCCGTTTGAGACACTGAGCAAGTGCAGCCTCCGCTGAGAACTAGCCCTCGCGCTCCCGTCCTGCCGTTTTGCGCTCAAACCCAGAACCCTAGCCCCGCCTCCGATTCGATCTCGCATCGCCATGGACTCAGCCGACGACGAGGCTGCAGGAGGCGGCGGATCCGCACCTGTGGAGACTAAGAAGAAGCCTGCGGCGGCGGCCAAGGGGAAGGCGACGGCAGGGAAGGGGAAGGCCGGCGCCAAGGCCGACACCAAGGCCAAGGAGAGCAGCCTCCTCAAGCAGAGTGAGCTTCCTCCTGCGCTCCTCGATTGTTTTCCCCATCATGATTTTCGGTCCTTTTGGATGTTTCTTTTTGCCTGACGAATTTCGAGTCTGTGCTGGGTTTGTGTTGCAGAATCACCAGCGGAGTTCTTCGCGGAGAACAAGAACATTGCGGGGTTTGACAATGTGAGCTATTTTCTGCGGATTTGTTTTTTTAAATTGAATGCGAAGGTCGATATTTGTGTGTTCGTGATCTTTTTAGATAGACGCAACTATCCTTTCTAAAAATTGAACATGAACCACAGTTCAAATCAGCTGCCTAGAAAAGAGGATATCATTTCCTCGTTTGTATTGAGGAGTCCTGTTAGCAATTACTCTAGTCATTTACTTTGTTGAGGCACTGACTTAGTATTTCTGGTCAGCCTGGCAAGTCCCTGTACACCACGATGCGAGAGCTTGTTGAGAATGCCCTTGATTCAGCCGAGTCCATATCTGAGCTCCCTGACATAGAAATTACAATGTAAGTGATTCACAAAGGTATGCTTTGTGGTAATTTGAATCCTGCATTATGGATATCACTCTATGGCTTATCTGTCTCATGTCTTATCAGAGAAGAGATCACAAAGAGCAAGTTCAACACAATGATTGGGCTAGTTGACAGAGAACGTGTTGATGAAGCACTGTATGATGATTTTGAATCAGATAAGGCTCGTGAGGTAATGTCAAGCTTCCTGTTTCTTCATCTTTCAGTTGTTCATGTATTTTTAAAAATATGATCTAAGACTCTGTACTTTCACAATACTCAGAAACGCTTGGCCAAAGAAGCACGTTTCCAAGAAACACAAGCTAAAAATGCCGCTCTTGGGAAGAAAGTTAAGGAGGCTCCAACTGTTCGAGCAAAAGGCCGGGGCGAGGCTTCATTTTTCAGAGTGACATGCAAGGTATTATCACAATCACATTGGATCATAATTTCAAACATATTTTCCCCTTCATTTTTATCTTAATTTTTTTGTTCACTTAGGATAATGGCCGAGGTATGCCACATGATGATATCCCAAATATGCTTGGGAGAGGTATGTTTTAATATCTTTGAAGTTAAATTTTTACCTGAACAGATAGTATCATGCTGTCTAATACCTTTGAAACTATTTATATTTGATACAGTTTCGTTCTTTCACAAAATACAGTTTTGGTCTATACTAAAATATTGACATTTGATGCAGTGTTGTCGGGTACAAAATATGGTTTGAGGCAAACACGTGGAAAATTCGGTCTTGGTGCTAAAATGGTAAAGTTCTGCATTTGTTCTATTTAGTAAGAAGCTTCTATGTAGTAGGTTACTGTAAACTGCCATTTGTATATCTAGTTCCAATGAAAAAGGAAGAACAAGCTCATTTATTTGCTTTCTGCATTATCATAAAGTATGGAACATGCTTTCCTTTGTTGACTGAAGATGACTGTCTTGTTGTGCACTGGATTGCGCAACCAAGCATATTCATGTAGCATATTGATAATCATCTTTTCTGTTGTTCGTCATACTTCAGTTCCCATTTCTATTCAGACATGTTAAAGGTATTTGATCCCAGTTGACACAGGTTATTCTTTTCTTTCCCAGATTTTATTTTATGCTTTAAAAAGTAACCGGTTATGTCCATTTATTGCAAACTTGTAGTACTTATGATACTTCAAATGTGTCGCAGTGTTTCCATGTTTGGCCTTTGTAGAAGTGTTGATATATCTGAAAACATGAATAAACTTGTGATCTGCATTTGAATGTCGTATTTGCTGTTAGTTCTGGGTTTAGCAACTTATAATGCTGAATTGCTGCATCTTAATGTGCACTGAAACAGGCACTTATATGGTCAAAGATGAGTACTGGGCTTCCTATTGACATCAAATCAGCAATGAAAGGCCAAAATTACATTTCATTCTGTCGCCTTGATATAGATATTCATAAGTAAGTACAATTTGGTGGTTCTTGTGTCCATTCAACACACTAACCGACTGGTTATTGCTATTTATGGTCATATATGTCAATTCGATAACTTCTACAAATAACTTATTTTGGTGCACTCCACATCTCAGGAATGTCCCTCATGTTCATTTACATGAGAAAAGGGCGAACAAGGATCACTGGCATGGAGCAGAGCTTCAAGTTGTAATTGAGGGGAATTGGACAACTCATCGTGTGAGTACTGCATTTTTGAAAGTTTTTGAAAGTTTAAGACATGGAATGATGTGATGCAGCTAATTTAGTTACCTTATCTCTTTGCAGTCAAGGATCCTCCATTATATGCGACAGATGGCTGTCATTACACCATATGCACAATTTCTATTTAGGTTTCTGTCAGATGCAGCAGAGTATGGATTTTCTCTACAGTTCTTTTTATGCTGCACTAAATTGACAATTAATCTAAGATTCTTAATATGTTGAAATAAATTGAAAATCTTCTTTTTGTTTCCTAAGAACTTTTTGGTTATTGCAGAAAAAATTTAACAATAAGGTTTGCACGGCGAACAGACGTTATGCCACCTGTTCCGCTTCAGACAAAGCATCACCCATCAGCTGTTGATTTATTGCTTATAAAGCGCTTAATCTCAGAGACCACGAAGCAAAACCTTTTGCAGTTTCTTCAACATGAATTTGTTAACATAAGCAAGCCGCATGCGGAACGTTTAATAGGTGAGTTATAAAATATGCAATGTGGATAGGTGGCTAGTTTGAAAAGTAGCTAAATTAATAATTACTATATGTTTTTATTGACAAACATGGAGTACTTCAGTTTAATTTAATAGAACAGTATCTTGTGGATCGAAGTAGGCAATACATGCTTATCTTGCTTTAGGAAGGTCTGAATTTGAAACCTATGTAAAACCTGCTTATTGTGCTGAAAATGTAGTTGTAATATCATGATGTGCTTTTGTATTGCTTTCTTTCTACTCTTTATTATTCATGTTATCGATTCAATTTTTACTTCACATATATTCATCTGGACAGGGGAGATGGGTCCTGATTTTAATCCAAAAATGGCAGTTAAGAGCCTCACATCGCAGCAGTTAGTACGAATACACCAATTATTTCGGCAGGCTAAGTTCGATGATCCCAGCGGCAATGTATAGATCCCTTTTCACTTAGATTTATGTTCATTTTTCATAAGCTCTGAAATTAATCAGTATAGAGATCAACCAATTCTATAGTGTCTTAGCCCTGCAGGTGAATATAACTTACGCTTGGGGATCATTAAAGAGCTGCACCCTGATATGGTTGCAACACATGCAAGCAGGTATGGCATTTAATAGGAATAGATTTTAGAAATCGTTTCAGTTTTACATAATCTGAGCATCCTAATAACACAATGTTATTCTATGTTTAGCGCTCAGGTGTTTGAAGGGCATCCATTTATTGTTGAAGCTGGAATAAGCATTGGTGGAAAGGATGTTAAACATGTAATAAATCACTGCAGTATTTATTTCTTTTGGAAACATTTTTTGCTTCTATTTAATTTCTTTAAAAAATCTTGAAGCATTTTCTTTGTTCTCCTTTATTTTCGAGCAGTTTGCAGTCTGACCTTATGTGATGGAAGTTATTACAAGGGTCAAAATCATGAGTCTTTGATGCTAAAATTTCTATGTTAAATTTCTAAAAATAGTTCATTCAGTCTGATATTAAAATAGTTCATTCAGTCTGATATTACATTGAATCAAACTCTTAAAAGGGTCTCATGTGCATGAAACAATCGTCTTGGTGGCCCAAATCATACCCTAGTAGCTACGTGCACATTTGTGATTCACCTAGCGTACCACTTTGTATTTTTGTGTATAAATATTTGACCACATGAGTTAACTTCATTATGTGAAAACTACACAATGAACTCCAGCTCAGTGGAATTTCTTTTTCCATTTTCTGCATTTAACTCACTAACAAGGTATTCTTTAGCTGAGGATTGAAAAACTTATACAGTTCTATCTCTTTTGTGCAGGGAATAAATATTTTTAGATTTGCAAACAGAATACCTCTGCTTTTTGAACAAGGTGCAGATGTCATCACAAGAACTGCTCTAAAAAGAATCAAGTGAGATATCTTTTGCTAGGACCTGCAACTTTATTAAAAAATAGTATATCATTGTTACATTTTTCGCCACCTTTTTTTTTAGTTGGAGCAGCTACAAAATTAATCAGCAGCAAGATAAGATTGGTGTCTTTGTGAGCATTGTAAGTACAAAGATACCTTTCAAAGGAACTGGAAAAGAGTACATTGGTGATGACATAACTGAAATATCATCTGCTGTTAAGGTACATTAAACTTTTCCTCATGTAACTATCTCTACATCATCGCATAATCATGATCATCTTGCACCTTCAGTCGGCTCTTAAGCAATGCTGCCTTCAACTGAAGTCAAAGATTGTGAAGAAACTCCAAGCTCGTGAGAGACAGGACAGGAAAAGGAATCTGAATAGGTATACTCTTCTTTTGGGTGATATGTCAAGATCTTGGTATTTTGCTTCACCCCTCCCCTAAGCCATTTGAATCTATAATTGTTCTGCTTGATGCTAAGCTACTGCTAGTAGTAGCAAATAGATGGTGTTATTACTGAGATTCAGTCTCACATTGTGAACACTAGGAACTAAGACTAATTTTCATAGCAAAGGCTATATTGGGTCCTTAATGAAAGACTAACTAATTTAGGTTGAAAAATGTTTTACATGCTTTTCACACCGACAGCACATCATCCAAAATTATATAGTGTTTTTACTTTTCTTATCCACAGATACATTCCTGATGTTGCAAGAGCATTTATGGAGACACTGGTAGAAATTGCAGATGAATCTCCTCCCAAAAGACCGCGCTACGACAAGGAAGATGAGGAACTTCTTGAGAAGGTTAATTCTCAGGAGGTGACAGAAATGACTTTTAGGGATTGCTTAGCGCAACATGTTGAGCAGGTAAGAACTTTCTACAAACAATAAACAAAGAAAAATCGATGCCAAAATTTTCCTCTTGCGTCGTATACACTATGCTGCCACATGAGAAAGTCATATCGTTTAGATTCGATTTTCTGGTACTGTGAATGCTATCATGCTATCATGCCAGATTTTGGGGGACATAAAAGGCTTTTGTTTTGTTGTGGTGGTGGATACAGTTGTAACTTTATGATTGCTTGGTTTCATTTTCTTTTCTCATAGGAACTTAGGGTCATGTATTTCTTTTGTTATGTGCTTAATAACCTCTTCAAATCTCAAACCCCTAGGTTGACTATGAAATGGCCCTGGAGTACGCCATGCAAAGCGGAGTAAGCGAGGAGCCTCGAGAAGATATATATTTGAACTCACTTGATGGATCGTACAAGTTTGTGGACTTCCAGAGTCCTCTTTTTGTGTTCAGGTTTATTCCTTGAGAAGGGAATTCACACACCCATCTGACCCATATTAGATTAGATTTCCATTACACTGACCATGAAACTGTTTGTGATTGTGTATTCCCATTCTACTTGTATTGTCTGGAGCTGTTCTGGATCAGCCAAAATTGTAATTGAAGTTAATATAGGGACATAGTTTTAATCAAGATTGTTCATGTATGTCTCATTGGTACAGAAAATATAAACTGGTACAGTTGGCAAAAATGCTGAAATAATGTGGCCAAAACATTTTGAGAAATGGACAGCATGAATTGGAAGTAGAAATTAGTTTATCCATTATGGATTGTAAAAGTTTGAGCTTTATGAAACTAGTAAAGTTCAATAAGAGTAGCTTGTTTGAATCGAGATGTCGTTGTTAAAGTGCTGTGTATCTATGAACAGCAGAGCACACAACAGATAGAATGCGCAGAAAATTTTCCAAAGCACAGTTCGAAAAAACTTAAGATCATCTGCATCCATTGCCCCTCAAAAATGGATTATTCTCTAGAATACTTATCTACATGATTTTTCTCTTAACATCTGCTATTAGCACTAAATTTATAGGTGCTAAGGCAACCTAAAACAATTAATTTGTTACTTAAATAAAGTTAGCATCTTTAAAAGAGCCCAATAAAGTTCCCTTAAATCAAAATAATAGAATAAAAAACCCATCTCTCATAAACTCTCATCCTTTGTGGCTACAAACATGGGAAGACATAGGGCACATTCCTCCTTTTTCCAATAAATAAATATTTTATGGCCCCAAATGCTTCAAGGCCTTCTTTGGAACAAAGTAATTTTGGAGGGAAAATGGAGGAATCAAATATGTAGGAACGCTTCAAAGGAATTTTGAAGGATAGGAAAAATTTCTTCCACATTTTGGAGGAATTCTAGCATGAGCTCTAACCTCATGTTTCCAATTCCTTTGAAAGTTCCAATGCATGTTCTTTCTTTCTCTCTCCTTCCTCTCTCACTTGCTAATGAACATCTAACTCTAAAATTTCTGTGTTTTTCCTGTGCAGCATCCAAACAAGTCATGTGATCAATTCATGTGTTTTATCATTCTATAGGATTTGATAAGATGTACAAATCCAATCCTACGTTTTGAGAATTCTACGTTCCAAAAGAGGCCCAAAAGTTTTTTTTTGGGGGGGGGGGGGGGGGGGGGGGGGGGTTGCCCCTCATAATTTTTTTGTTGCTCTCATAAACAAGTTAGGGAGATCTCTCGGAGATGCTCAAATGGTGGTAGCTAGTTACCTCTTGCATCCTCTAAATGATGCGTGCAGGTAGATGTCATGCTCTAACAAAACAGTTCACCTCGTAACACCAGCTTCTCCATTTAGTAAATACTGATAAGAATATAAGCCAGGCACAAGCTGTATTCGCACGACCCATTGAAAAAAAGAAGAGGATTCAACATTTTGATTCTTGCTCAAATCGTACAATAAAGTAAGAAAAAGCCGGGCTCTCACCTCCTTCTTGACAATGAAGTAAACACTGATATCAATACACCCATTGTAGACAAAACCTACTGAAAAAATTGAGTGTTTTATCTTCTTGATTGCTGCTCAAACGGACAGGATTATTACATAAATTATAAGGTCACAAATAAGATACTTCCTAGATTCATACGTATTTAGTTGTTTTTTGAGACCAGTTGAAGTTGACGTTGACGTCCAACAAATATGAACAGAGGGAGTAGCCAGGCAGTCGTTATGTCGCGATGGGCGGGAACATCCGGACGGTCGGTTCTCCGTCGCAGCGCTCGTCTTCCTCTGGTGCAAAACACGCCATTGATTTCTGCCCCTCGCGCGCCCCAAGGAATCGGACCCTCAGATCTGATCCACTCCTGCTGCTGCTGAGCTCCTTCACCTTCTAGGCGCCGGTGAGCAGAGGCGGAAGCCAAGAACCGAGGAGGATAGCATGGCGGCGGCCGGCGCGGGGCTGCCCCGGATCGCGGTGATCGGGGCTGGCATCTTCGCGCGGACGCAGTACATCCCCCGGCTCCGCGAGATCGCGCACCTCGTTGTCCTTAAGGCCATCTGGAGCCGCACCGAGGTGTGTGTCCCCATTCCCGCTCATAGTTTCTTGGATCACTGCGAGATAGTTTGTTGCAACTGTTGCTACTAGCAATCCGCATTCCCTGATTAGGCGCCCTATGTGAAATTGATGCATTGTTGCAGACTGGCGTGCCTTTTGTTTTCTTTCTTAATGTATCTGTGATCAGTCTTGCAGTAGTACTTTCTTCCTGTGTCTGAACATATGGCACATTCTTTCAGGAGTCAGCAAAGGCGGCCGTGGAGCTTGCTCGTGACTTTGCGCCCGAGATTGAGTGCAAATGGGGTGATGCTGGGCTGGAGGAGATAATGAGCGACAGTTCAATCACGGGCGTTGCTGTTGTTCTGGCTGGCCAAGTCCAGGTCTAAATTCTGACAAAGTTCCGTGGATAATTTATCCTTCTTTTCCTCTATAAAGTAGGAACCATATTCAAAATTTTCCAGCAAGGAACAAATATCATCTTATTCATTACACAACTGTACATAAGCGGGAAACCTCCTTTGATGAAACATGAAAACTATACAATCCAGTTGAACATTCTAGCCTCTGGCCTTGCGTCTGATGAGCTCAAACTATTTAGTTTTCCAGTTAGCATTATTCTGTACCACCAATATTGATTGTATTTTATACTTTGTTATCTTTTGCACTCCTCTGCATGCATGCTAGGACAGTATTTTCTGCATTTGTCGTAGTTTCTGCGTTTAGCTTTCGATAACTAATTAGTTAGAGATTTTTGCCGAGTTCTCAATGCCTTTTGACCAATAATTCCCTTATGTTAACTAGTCTGCAAAGTATCTTTTTAAACTACTTTCCAAATCACACTACACTTAGGATTCGTGAAATGATACTATGCTAGATTATAACAAAACGTTTAAATCTAATGCCCTCTTGAGTGTTCGAGAGCTTCTCATGTCATTTCAAAATTTGTAGGTTGAGCTTTCCCTAAAGATGCTCAAGGCAGGAAAGCATGTGATTCAAGGTAAACTGAGAAATTGAAAACATAGTAATAGTATGATTTGAAGTTCAGGTTTAGTAGCTGCACTGAAAATTTTCTCTTGTTTATCTCATTTGGTAGTATTTTGTAGACAAATGATGAAACATGTGCTTTGTACTGTTCTAATTTTTTCTTCTTCTGTTTGTATGATATATTTTCTGGTGCTATGAAGAGAAACCTGCTTCTGGATGTAAGTATTTTTCATCTTTCATAAGCAAGTGGATACAATATATCTGATGACTGATGAGAATTGTCTCAACAATTCAGCGACAACAGAAGCAGAAACTGCACTATCAATCTACAACTCATTTCCAAACCAGTTCCCACATAAACTAATTTGGGCTCTCGCAGAGAACTATAGATTTGAACCTGCCTTTGTGGAGGTATGGTCACAAATCTTAGACATCCACGTTGTTGTTTTAATTATTTGTGCTGGTCGTTTGATCTGTTGACTCTGATCCACAGTCAAGGAAATTGATGAATGATATCGGTGATATGATGAATATCCAAGTTATCATTGAGGGGTCAATGAACAGTTCAAACCCATATTTTAGTAGCTCCTGGAGAAGAAATTTTGTGGTAAGGAAACAAGTATTCGTTTTCTGCCCGGCATGCTTCATCTGTAGTCTTTCACACTGCTGCTTACCTCATTCAGGCTGCAGTATAATTTTGTGAACTAGACAATGTTTCGAATGAGTTAAGTTTCATATTACTGAAACAGTTGTCATATTGCTGATGAGCAAAGTATAATTCATTAGTTATAATAATTATCTGCTATGTTCTGAAATGTCGGGTATTCAAATGTCATACAATGGATGTTTGCTGCAAACCATTGTCTTGTTGATTAAGAACTATATGCTTTAAGTAAATGATGCAACATTGGAATTTGTTGCAAGTTTTTCCTTTGTGAGCATATATTTAACCTCTGCATGTGTTGCAGAAAAAAAACAATTAACATCCCAGTCAATAAAGTTATACAATTATGTTTACTTTATAGTTTATATGATGGTTTCACTGATTTTCTCTTTTATATACACAATTCAAATATATCTATGGGTTGGTAGTTTTTTTTTTTTTGACCCAAATTGGCAGGTACTCTGCCTTTTCACTAAGATAGAATATGGGTTGGTAGTGTTGGCTTAATTCTTGCGCGTTTTAGTTAGTCAGTAGGTAAGTTCTGTGTCAGTAGTAGTCTAGCTCTGTTTTCTTTGTTTGATTGAGTCGCGTATTCAGGTGGTTTGCTTGCTAGCCACCGCATACACCATGCTGGTGATCTTTCTAGTGGTTGAAGCAGCTACAAAGGCCACGTTTTTAGGCCATTAAGGCCATGCTTAGCAGTTGTGTAATTAGGCTATATATTTAGAAATCAATCAACAGAAAAGCTGCTACACCCACAGCACCAAAACCTTCCCCTATTCTTGTTCTTCAGTCAAAAAAGAATCCCAACAGGAAGGATATGGATTGTCCACATTAACTATCTTTTCTAGTTCTATCAGCTCAATTTTCATTATGTAGCTATGATTTTTCTGTTTGACTGTTCAACTTCTGCTCTTTTGAACTATTAAAACTCTTGTAGACGCTCTTATCAATTACTGTAAACAACAACAACAACAAAGTCTTCCTTTTTCGATAACTCGATAACTATATTCCTGTAATTGTCTTTCTGCTGTTTTGTGGAAATGAATTATCACCACAGATCTGTAATAAAATGTTTCATTGTAGCACTCAACCTTCTATCCATTGTCCTTATTACAATAAGTTTACATTGCAGGGTGGTTTCATATTGGACATGGGTGTCCACTTCATTGCAGGACTACGAATGGTATTTTCACCACATTATTTTCAATATTTATGAAAAGTATGGATCAGGTTCTGGCTTATGTCACCGACTCACTGGAAGCAACATTGCTGAGATAGTAACTGTAATCCTTTTTTATTTGGATTTGGTATTCCACATCAGCATAGAATGGATGATAACTGCAAAACTGTTTATGTCATCTTAAGTTGAAATGGTTAGGTTTTCCTCCTTGGTACACCCTTGGTACAGCCTCTTTGATTGTAAAATCCTTCTGGTCAATTGGCGTAGCGATAGTTCTACTTGCCAAATTATATGTCTTTTGAGATAACATATGCATTCTTAATTTTTCGTTCCTGTCTTATTTAACAACGATGATATCTTCTCTTACAGCTTGTAGGTTCTGAAATAGCAACTGTATCATCAATCTCCCGTCATGTGGATATGTCTTTGCCACCACCAGATAACATATGTTCGCTTTTGTAAGCTTTTTGAAATGGAAAGTGATTTGCGAACCAAAAAAATTGCAGAATTTACAGATGTATGATGCTTTGATGCAGCCGACTGGAAAGCGGATGTGCTGGTGTCTTTGTTTTTGCAGTCAATTCAAGATCACCAAAGGTTGAACCAAATATTATTTTTGATTCTTTACATGATGCACATAATTCTACTGTTTCTTTTCATTCATATATCAGGATCTGTACTTCACTATTTGTTAATAATGCAGATTTTATGGCGGGTTGATGGAACAAAAGGTACAATTCAAATAGAACGTGGAATTGATAGCGGAAAACATGGCTACCAGGTAATGATTAATTTTTCCTGCTAATGCCACTTGAGGTGATGACTTCGTGGACTGTTCATGCAGTTGCCTTTTGTTTTTATGTTCAATCAAGCAATATTTAGTTTCAGCAAATGTTAAGCTGTAGAAATAAGCGTTGAACCACATCATGCATCTGCAGGTGTTATTCTCCAGTGAGAATGGGCAGTGCCAGAAGACATTTTACCCGTTCTGTGGAGTGAATGAAGAACTGAAAGCGTTTGTTCATGACATCTCGGAGGCTAGCAAAGTACTGTAATTAATATCAGCCCAATTTACTTTGTTCTCATTAACGTCAATAGCTATTCATTCAAATATGCGGAGTATACTAATTTCCCTTTTGGGAAAAATCTCCTGAAAATATGATCCAAATTGCAATCATCTGTGTTCCATGACGATACCATAGTTAGAAATCAAGTTGAACTTAATCTATTTTTGTTTTTGAATAGCAAAACCGATCATTAATCACAAAACATATTTCTTTCTTGAATACACATGCACATTGGTTCATTGTAGGTGCTAAAGAGCCCTTATTAACAGGTGGAAAGTGGCAACGTTATCAAGCATGCATCTTGTTATTGTATATGTGTTGGGACTGGTTTTACTGCATGATTTCGTTTCCTTTTCCTAAAAAAAAAAATGGTTGTGTAGGATGGAGACCACACGGCTGAACCCCGCAGTTCTTATGTTGAGGGTGCTCGTGATGTTGCTGTTCTTGAAGCCATGCTTGAATCTAGCAAGAAGCAAGGGGCCCCTGTTCAAGTCAAGAGATTCTAATTGATATGAAACGGTAAAAGTTGATTCTTCTACAAGGGTGACTTGCTCATTATTCCCACACAAATGTTTCTACATCCGTAACAAGGAGTTCATTGCAAGGATATAGAATGCAAATGATAGACCTTGAACCAACATTCTTTCACTCAGATATACCATATTTGAACAACTTTTACATTACACGCATCATGTACTGTGCCTTACTACCCATTTCGAAAGGTGACCCGGCATGCCCCAAGAACAGCTTCCATTTTTGTGACCAACTGTCTGATTGCAACTTTCGTGCTCTACCTAACATCTTTCCGTGTGGGTCGTGTTCCTGGCTCGCTGTAGTTGCTGAGGCATTCTAGCTTCTCCCTGATCCCATCAACTTCTTCAGAAGATTGCTGGTGAAACCAAGCATATATATTTTGTCAGACCTGTTGTGCCATCATCAAAATTTTTTTTACTCGCTATCTGATGATATGAATGGGTGGATGATGTGTCTATTTAAGTTACGCAAATAGAAGTTCTCGTATATTAATTAGTTTTTATGTAAGGAACATACTTAACCTGATCTAGATTTCTGGCTCTGCTAACACGTTGAGCTATATAATATTTATATCATGATTTTTGCTGTCTTCCTGTATTTGGAAAAGGAGCTTATGCAGTAGCCATGCAAGCTCCCAAATAGATTGTTTCCTTCTATATTCGTTACATTGAGTCATGCAACTATGGATCTTGCGATATCATTCTATCATGGTTTCATCAGTGCGAGGAGTCAATAATATCATTCTATCATTCTATCATGATTACGTATATCCGTGTTACTCCATCAGTTTTGTTCCATTCTTAAGAAAAATCAAGGGTTCAAGGTCTGAAATGATCAAACGGGTATAGGAATTTTTATCCTTGCACCAGTACCTGCATGGAGTTGACGAGCTTGATTTCTTATTTGAGTTCAGTGCACATGCTTGTACTCACATATTATAAACTAACATCAAGATAAGGATTATGTTCAAAGGCAAGAAAGATATTGTGCGATACTTATGCTGCTTAAGCTTTCTCAACGGGTGAAGCTCCAGTGACATTGACACGTAGGAATAGTTTATGAAAAACTTGAACTACTAATTGACTTTTTGTTTTTTTGCTTAGTTAAAGGTGATGGAAAGAGACTTGGAGTTGTACTCCAGCATTATAGTATGCGTCGATGTCTTGGGATGTTTGTATCTGGGCACCGCTTTTGCTGTCATAATGTCAAAGGGGGAATTAAAATTCACGTGTGAAAGGCTCCGAAGGAGCAAAAATTTACTTTTATTCGAGGCAGCTGATGACCTGTACAGCCCCCCTTCGATTTGGACCCCAGATCCTGCGTTAGAGCCTAGCAGGCCTAGAATAACTAAATGGCGTTATCACTGAGAATGTTACAAATTGTTTACAGAACTGGAGAAGAGCATTCCAGTGTGAGCTGGTCCTGGTCGCTTGTGCATGGCTAAAGAACATAATAGAGTTCGTCAATGTGTTTTGCTTGGCTAACTCTTTGAGCTTGTTAATTTGTTTCCCATCGTTTCTGTATTAGGCGGATATGATCTGGATGATTAACAGCAAAGATCTTACAGCAAGCCCATCAGTTCCCTTATCCCATCACATTTCCTTAAAAACTATCAAAATAAGCAATAAATCCCCTCCAGCAGATCCCTTATATCCCATCTCTATTTCTTAAAATTTGTAAGCAATTGCTTGTAGTCTCCCACACATTGCACAATCACCCCCGCCCCTTTCCCATTGCGCATCCACTATATAGCAAGGGCGGGAACACACACCACCCATCATTTTCCCTTCTTGCCGCCACGTACCTGTAAGATCAATGAACTTAGAGCATCTCTAAGAGATTACCAAAAAATTAACATCATAAACTTGTTTTTGGGAGTAACCAAAAAATTATATAGGGCAATTTTTCTTTCCTCTTCCAACAGTTCCTCCCTAAAAGTGGATCAAAACACTTTTGATTGGGCCACATCAGCATTTGGAGGCCATAAAATCATTAATTCTAGTAAAAGAAGAAGGAATGGGGATCCCAATTCTTCCCCTGTTTATAGCTACAAATGAGGGGAGTTTAGGGGGTATGAAAAAGTTGGGAGTAGTTTTGGGATGCTGTTGGAGATAGTTTTTTTGATTGAATCCTATTATTATGATTTAAGGAGAGGTTTTGAGGCTCTTTTGGAGATGCTCTTAGAGCGTGATTCATAGGTTTTGGTGATTGATGCCAACATAGTCAATAAGACTAACCAAATTTAGTGTGCAACGTGTTTAGTCTTATGAATGTAGTGATACACAGTTAGAGCGGTAGTGGAGAAGAAGAAGAAGAGCCAAGCGAATGAAATTGGAAGTAAGATTCAAGCAAAGATGTCAAGTTCCACCTTCAGCAAGATAACCGTACGATATGGTGGTAGTCATCGTAGGATACAGTGACTATAAGGAGATGTTTAGATACGGTGGTAGTCAGTGACAACAAGGAGATGTTCCAGAGAAGGTGTTGTTCTTGTTAGGGGACCAAGGTCACCGTATGATACAGTGACAACAAGGAGATGTTCCAGAGAAGGTATTGTTCTAGTTAGGGGATCACGGTATGATACGATGTTGGAGGTCAGAGGATCAAGACAGAAGGCACACGTCTTTTGATTAGAGAGAGAAGATGAGGTGGAGTCACCATATGTTACGGTGGGTGCTACGTGGCTGTGTTGACAAAGTATCTTTGAGCCGCGACGACGTAAGTGAAGAGGTAAGTTTGTCTTGTGTTTTCCATGTATTTTATACCATGACATGCTTTCAATCATCATGTTTAGTTCTGCATTACATCCTATATCATGATGATCTTGTGTTATACGTGATGATGACATGTTGTCACAGTGTTGTCATGGCATGCATGTGATCTTGCTTACATAATTCACCATGACATGCATGTTTACCATATTCATTATGTAGCTTACATTCATATCATATACCATGATGATATACTTGTGCTAGTTTAAGTTACGTAGCACATGCACATTATATGATGCTTCGATCGAGTTGTCCTTTTGTGACAAGTAGATAATTGTGACTAATATCTTTAGATGTAGGAATGGTTCTTATAGGTTGAAGGTCATAATGAGTTGGGAGATATAGTGATCAACAAGTCGACTCGTGAAGCATTGTCTATGAAGAGGATCAAGACTAAGGACTTTCTAGAACTAAGTGTCACAGAGAGTTGGAGGACACTTAGTGTAGATGTAGGTCTTGGGAGTCCATAGGAAAAACCTTACTATTAAGAGGGGTTTGGGATTAGTGTCGGTATTTCTTACACCACGAATAGATCCGCAAGCGCACGGAATATGTTGTAGCACTTCACCCAGGAGTATTCCAAGGTATCGTATTTGTTTTCCCTAAGGAACAGAGATATTCTGCAGCAAGGTTAGTTTCACCTAAGGACAACAAGAATGATAGTAGTATAGGATTGAGAGGATGAATAAAGATCTAGTTGTCCCGTAGGACAGACGCACTCAAGTTCTACTTGTTTACTTCGGGCACTGGTATAGACCTGGTCTGCCAGGTCACGCCAGCCTGTAGCTCTACGACGAACCCGAACGTGGAGGATTACACGGGACGGATAGGGCTGTCACCACCTGCTGCCTACCTCTACAAACCGTGGGGCACGCTGCAAACAAAGGTAATCTCTAGCCTAGACACCACGTCTATGCCGTCGATTACTACTCCAACCCCGGTCCTGGTACCAATCTGGAAGGCTAGAGCACTCCTCGCGGAGCGATGATCCCGTAAGCAAGTATAACTAGTAAATAAAGCTCGCTAGTTCAATATCACCACGAATACTAATCTTATGAATAAGAGCGACGAACGAACTATGAACGAACGACGAACGAAGAACGAACGACGAACGAACGAAGAACGAACGATGAACTATTAATAAGATAAATATCCGCCAAGGTACAAGAGTAGGAAAATAACTAAGACAAAGCTATCCCTCTCTTCTCCCTTGCCCTCTCCCCTATTCTACTACTGTACAAGAGGCTCTAGGCCTGAGATGTGGGAGTGGTGCTGTCCTCTTGGGATTCTTGTGATGTCCTTTGGAGGAGGGGGATACCCCTTTATTTATAGCCTTGAAAGGTCGGTTGATTTGAGGCGGTTCTCGGCATTGATGGCATTGATTGCAGGGGGAACCGACCTCCTAAGATCGGTTGCAAACCGCCATAAGAAGATGGGCGAGTGGGACCACCAACAGGGGTCGGCCGACCCCAATCCCTAGGTCGGCCGACCTGGGGTGGGCCCTACTGGGCCTGGCCTTCCTCTGGGCTGTGTCTTGGGTCGTCTCCTCCTCTGATCCACCTGCTATGGATGGACTTGAAGCCTTCTGATTGGAGTTTTGGGCTTCATAGGGAGATATCTTTATTCCGGGGAAATTCGGTGTTTGCAAAGTCGGCCTTTTATGCTTCCTTTTCCCCGTTTTCTTATGAAATGCAGCTGCACTCGCAACTTCACCAAGACTTGTGGAAATCATTAGTTAAAGACCTAAGTCTACCTTTGGTGTTTGTTTTGAGGGTAAAAGGTGCAGCTAGTTGACGGTTTATTTTTGTTCTAAGAGCCGTCAACAACCCCCCCCCCCCCCCACACTTAGCTCTTTGCTCGTCCTCGAGTAAAGTTGCGAGCTTAAGGCGGGAGATACTCTTCCTCATAAATGAGAGCCTGCACACAAGCTATTGCAAGCCACACTTCATACCTGTGAACTTGGAGGGGTCTAACATGTATTCCTTAGATGATTGATAAGTGGAACGATCATGTCTTCAATCACCTCGCCTTCCCTGTCAAGTACCTTGGGATTTTTGCATGATTTTTGAAATATAAAGACATAGTTTCTGCTCCTCAAATGATTCTCTCGAGTCGCTCATGTTGTTTATGTATTTTCCTCTCAAGGGCCATGATCTGCCCCTCCCCTCCTTGTGCTTGATCAGGCTTTTGTGGAGCTCAAGGTTGGGTAAGGTGGAGCTTACTAGTGTCGTTTATATTGCCAAGTCAAAGACTGGATCCAATAGAGAAAACAAGTCATACAATCAGATCAAGATGTGCATGTGTGGTGATGTGGAAAACATTTGTACTCCTTTTTATGATGTTCCCTTCTCTCTTTTAGATTTTGGGGAGGACATGGCTATCATATTTTCTTTTCCCTTTTTCTTTTCTTTTCCTCCAAATTTTTCATCATGCTCTACTTTGTATGAGCATTTATTCTCTTTCTTTTTGCATAGCCATGTCTCCAATGATATTTTTGAGAGAGAAAGGTAACAAAGATTTTTTTGGAGTATTTATTTGGAGGATGGATGATGAATTGCTTAACTTCCAGTGTAGAAGTGTAGCATGTGAGGTGGAGTGTACGTGATCTTGATCAAAAGAGTATGACAAGCTTCTCACTAGGGTCCAATAATTTGACAAAGCTCAAATTGACAACTAGCAGCTTATAGGCTAAACAATATTCATGTAAAGTGCTTGGCCTTGGTAGGAAAATATAAATCAAGTGAGGAGCATCATACTATGAAATTTTTATTTTCATAAAATAAAATTCCCAAGGACTTGAAGGTTGAGCAAAGATCATTTTGACAAACCATATCTCACATGCCAATTATCTAGGGAAAACATGGGTTCCTAGTGATAAAGATGTTCACAAGTATTTAGTGATGAAGCGAGAAATAACAAGTATGCAAGTCCATGAATGTGAGAGGTAGAGTTGTGCGCATAAGATAAATCAATTATAGTTTTCCCAAATTAGTGCGTCAAGTTTTATTTAATTTTCAAATTATCAGAATGAACTTGACGGTGTAGCAGGCAAAAAAGGGAAGTGTGGTGCAAACTCAGGAGGCAGGAGGAGGCTGGGCCCTGGTGGGGACCACCAGGGGTCGACTGACCCTCCTAGTGGGGTCGCCCGACCTGGCCTGGACCCCACTGGTGATGTGTTTTTGCGTGGTGACCGTTCCTGAGTTGCCTTGTATGATTCTGGATGATTTGGTCGTGATTGTTCCAGATATGGCGATGTCCCCCCCCCCCCCCCCCCCCCCCCCCCACACACACACACACACATACACACTTGCCTTTTTGCCTGTTTCCTTCAAAAACGACAAAAATATGGAAACAAAATATTGCTCTACCGGTATGCATGCCCGGGGAGCACTAACTTCTATTTAAATAAGATTGATAGGCGCATTACAATTGGAAGGAAATGATTGCTAAAGGGAAACAAAAGTAAATGAATGCGCCTATTCTTAATTTATCTATTCTTTATTGTTTCTTAATTTTTCCTTTTGGTCTTCAATCGCCTTCAAGGGCCTGCAGCATTCCGCCCCTCTAGAGGTGAGGCAAATGGAGAGGTGCCTTGCTTCATCCCTTTCCATCTTTACCACGGCAACGTGGATCTCTAATTCTTCAAGCTTTTCACATGCTAAGTCGAGAGCCTTGGCATACTTGTTCATATGCTCCTCCTCCGAGAGCCACGATATGTTGTCCTCCTTCTTTATACGCTTGGAGAGAGGTTCATCAACCTCCTCCAGGTTGAGAAAGTATGATGCGTCGTACTTCTTGCTCATGGCTGAAGTGGAGGCTTTGGTTCTAAGGAGCGAGGCTTGGAAGAGATGAATGGAGAGGGGTACAAAGGGTTGTATTTGTAGCGGTTTTCTCCTCTCTCGTTGAAGGAAGTCAGGATTTATTTCCTAGCATAGGTGGGCATGATAAGGAAGGTCTAGGTGGCAGAGTGAGCAAAGGATGGAAGGAAAAGGACACCATAGGGGGTCAGCCGATCCTGGTAGCCACGTGGCAGGTTCTGGCCTTCCAATCTTTCGTGGAGCTTTGTTGGGCAAGGTATATTCTAGATGTACAGGGTATAGCAGGATATTTCGAGGCAGACGTCAAGAAAAGATATTTAATCAATTAAATTCATGACATCGAATTCCTTATTTTCTTCGGGCTCAAGATAAATTTTAAGACGTTGGCCGTTTACCTTGAATATATTACCTCCGTCGTCTTGGAGTGTGATTGCTCCATGAGTCGACGTGTCGATGATGGTGTATGACCCGTCCCATTTACTTCTCAATTTTCCATGTCCGAAGAGCTTTACCCTTGAGTTGAAAAGCAGCACCTTGTCTCCAACTTTGAACTCTTTTATTCTTATTCGCCGGTCATGCCAGCGCTTTGTACGCTCCTTGTAGATGGCTGAGTTGTGATATGCTTTGTCTCTCTATTCTTCCAACTCAGCTATCTCCATTTTTCTTTTCCACCCAGCTCCTTTCATATCCATGTTCCAAGTTCGCATGGCCCCTTATGTTCCAACTCGACCGGCAAATGGCATGTTTTTCCATAGACGAGTTGGTATGGTGACATGCCTATGGGCGTTTTGTAGGCTGTTCTATATGCCCATAGTGCATCGGGTAGCTTGTTCTTCCATCCCTTCCCCATTTTCAAGACTGTTTTCTGCAGGATCCGTTTGATTTGTTTGTTGGATGTTTCGGCCTGCCCATTTGTTTGAGGATGGTATGGAGTGGCAATATTGTGCTCCAAGCTCTCTTAGGAAGCTACGGAAGGTCTTAACAATGAAGTGAGTCCCTCCGTCTCTTATCACCATTCTCGGAGTTCCAAACCGTGGAAAGATAATCTCGTGGAACATCCGGCGAGCATGCTTGGAGTTGGCAGCTCGGCATGACATAGCTTCTACCCATTTGGACACGTAGTCCACCGCCACCAATATGTACTCACAATCTTGGGACTTTACGAATGGTCTCATGAAGTCAATGCCCCACACGTCGAAGAGTTCGACTTGAAGGTTGTATGTTAGGGGCATTGCATCCCTTGCTGTGATGCCTCCAAATCTTTGGCACTTCGGACATCTTCTAATGAACTCTTTTGTATCTTCATACATGGTAGGCCAGAAGAATCCGGTTTGCCAGATTCTTGCTTGAGTACGGAAGGCACCATAGTGTCCACCGTATGGAGCCGCATGACACTTCTCAATGATTTATGTGCTCTCGGGAGTGGGCACACATCACCTAAACAGTCCATCAGCGCAGACACGGTAAAGGTATGGCTCATTCTATAAGTGACGGCGACTTTCATTTATCAATCTTCTTTTATCCACCCCTGGTGGTACATTTCCTGTTACGATGAAGTTCAGATGTCAGCGTACCAAGGGTGTGAGTTCGTCACTTTCAGCAGCATGTCATCGCGTAGGAAGTCATTTATGGGTAGTTCCTGCAAGTTAGTGAACTGCATACGCGA
Organism: Eragrostis nindensis; assembly: GCA_012490785.1. Lineage (NCBI taxonomy): Eukaryota > Viridiplantae > Streptophyta > Magnoliopsida > Poales > Poaceae > Eragrostis > Eragrostis nindensis. Next base: position 2,234,214 of record JAAXCT010000036.1, on the reverse strand, counting down.
CAAATGATCTGCTACAGAATTTTCTACTCCTTTCTTATCTTTAATTTCTAAATCAAACTCTTGGAGCAGACGGATCCATCTTATGAGATGAGGTTTAGCTCTTTCTTAGCAAGCAGAAATCTCACAGCAGCATGATCAGTATAAACAATAAGTTTTGCTCCAGCTAAGTAAGATCTAAACTTGTAAAAAACAAAAACAACGGCAATGAGCTCTTTCTCAGTGGTAGTATAATTTAACTGAGCTCCTGTCAAAGTTTTGCTAGCATAAGAAATTGCATGATGCTTTTTGTCTTTCACTTGACCAAGAACTGCCCCCACAGCATAGTCACTAGCATCACACGATATTTCCAAAGGAAGCGTCCAATCAGGGGGTAGAATGATTGGAGCAGAGATGAGTGCATTCTTAAGAGTAGCAAAAGCATGCATGCATTCATCATTGAAATCGAAGGGTGCATCCTTAGCAAGTAAGTTCGTAAGGGGTCGTGTAATTTGAGAGAAATCTTTTATGAAAGGCGATAAAAACCAGCATGACCCAGAAAACTGCGAACACCCTTAACATTCACAGGAGGTGAAAGCTTTTCTATGACTTGTCCACCTCTATGCCTCTCTCAGAAACAAGGTGTCCAAGAACTATGCCCTCTCGGACCATGAAATGACACTTTTCCCAATTAAGTACCAGATCCTTCTCTTGGCATCTTTGTAAAACCTTGTCTAAATTTTCTAAGCAACGATCGAAGGTTTTTCCATATATAAACAGTGAAATCATCCATAAAAACTTCCATAATTTCTTCGATCATATCAGAGAAAATAGACATCATGCAACGTTGGAACGAGGCAGGTGCATTGCACGAACCAAAAGACATGCGACGATAAGCATAAGTTTCATACGGGCATGTGAAAGTGGTCTTACTTTGATTGTCGGGGTGGATAGGAACTTGATGATATCCCGAATACCCATCAAGGAAACAAAAGAAAGAATGATTTGCCAATCTCATCGATGAAGGGCAGCAGAAAATGATCTTTCTTTGTAGCCTTGTTAATCTTTTGGTAATCAATGCACATTCTCCACCCCGTGACGGTTCGTTGAGGAATAAGTTCATTTTTGTCATTATGAACGACCGTCATACCTCCTTTCTTGGGTACCACTTGTACGGGGCTCACCCATTCACTGTGAGGATCAGGATAGATGATCCCGGCGTGCAATAGCTTCAAGACCTCTTTCTTCACAACTTCTCTCATCGCATTGTTTAGCCTTCTTTGAGGCTTCCTCGAAGGTGTATTTTCAGGATCCGTGGGAATGCGATGGGTGCAGAGAGTAGGGCTGATCCCTTTTAGGTCTTCAAGTGAGTAACCAAGAACAGAGCGATGTCTTTCGAGCACGGTTATGAGTTGGGTGGTTTCTTTCTCTGAAAGCTTGTCACTTATGATGACAGGAGCTTGTGGATCTCTGTGCAAGAAAGCATAGCGCAAACGGGGAGGTAGCGCTTTGAGTTCAATGGGAGGTCGTGGCGGTGGTGTGGTTTGTGGTAGCTCAAAAGTGTCCTCTGAGTCGGCTTCTTCTATGATAAAATCTTGTGCATCTTCTTCTAAAGCCAACTCAGGGTCTATGTGAGGAAAAATGGCCATGACCTCCTCCACTTGATATTCCTCAAGTGGATCATCGAAAAGAGTGTTTCATGAGGTGGTGATTGGAATGGAAAACGACTCTTTTTTGAGCGTAAAATCGAGGTTTCCAGATGGTGGTGCATCGATGAGGAATTTTTCTATGGGATGCCCAATCATCATGTCAGAGTCTGGGACTTCGAAGACGTATAAATCCAGGATAACCTCAATCTCTTCATGATAGAGTGTTACATCTCTGACAATCCCCAAACTCTCAAGAATGTGGCCTGATGGGTGTTTGAGGAGTTTGTTTGCTGATGCCCATGCTCAGTTGCCAAATATGGACAACGCATAGGTGTCGGAGTGGATGTTGGCACCAACAAGGGGGTTGTAGAGTGCACCTTGGTTCCTTTGATGGAGCAACATAGGTTGGAGGAGGGAGGACAGAGTCGGATGATATCCATGGATAGCTCATTCTCCCTCAACAATTCATCGCTCATGATTGAAGTAAGCTCCCGAACAGTCTCCACAAGATATTCTTTTTCTATTGGTTCGGGAGGTGGCGAAAGAACTGGCGGTCTCTTTTCAAATAAATAGTTCGAGGTGTTTCCAAAATCTTCAAAAATTTCTTCCTCGAACTCAAATGGGAACTCAAGAGGTTCATCATCCTCTGTCATTGTTCGTGAATCAGATGAGGACTCAGATGTTGGGTCTACCAAGGTAGACACCTTTTGTTGTGTTTCCACAATGAGTTTCTCATCTTTTGACTCCGGCTCCTCAGGTGTTTCAGCGAAAAAGGTGTATTTTCAACAATTCTTTCTAGCAAATCTTTTGCTTGCGCTATGGTCTTATGAGGAAAAGAACCACCGGCAGCCGTGTCAAGATAAAGTGCAGTGTCCTTGCTCAACCCTGAATAAAAGTGTTGCAAAAGACTGGGAGCAATAACTCTGGACCGGAATCTATTAATGAACAGAACCGTATCCATGCTGCACTAAGGGTTTCTTCCTCCTCTTGGCGAAAGTTAATTATTTCCGCTCGTAGAGCAGTGATACGGGATACAGGGAAAAATGCTAGACAAAATTTGTCTCGCAATTCTTTCCAATCGCCGTTCACTCTCTTAGCGGTGTAAGTGTACCATTGCTTCGCCTTCCCATTGAGGGAGAAGGAAAACAATTTCCACTTAAAGTTTCATGTGTCATGCCATTGATCAATTGGCATGCACACAATTGCTCAAACTCTCGCAAATGTTCAAAAGGATTTTCATCTTTAAAGCTAGAGAAAGAAAGACCTTTAATCAAAGAAATAAAACTGGGACAGAGCTCATAGCTTGTTGAAATAACAAGTTGAGATGAACATGTTGGCTCTAAGAGCTCGTCCCGTGGAGTGGAAAAAGATTGGATGGTAGGTGATGACTCCATGCGTATATATTTTTTTTTAATTTAAATGAACGGGAAATGTAAAGATAAGTTACGTGGGTAAACCTAGTCCGCTACAGAGATAGCAACCGTTCCCCGGCAACGGCGCCAGAAATGCTTGTTGGTATTTCTTACACCACGAATAAATCCGCAAGCACACGGAATACCGTTGTAGCACTTCACGTGGGAGTATTCCAAGGTATCGTATTTGTTTTCCCTAAGGAACGGAGATATTCTGCGGCAAGGTTAGTTTCACCCAAGGACAACAAGAATGATACTAGTATAATTGAGAGGATGAATAAAGATCTAGTTGTCCCGTAGGACAGACGTACTCAAGTTCTACTTGTTTACTTCGGGCACTGGTATAGACCTGGTCTGCCAAGTCACGCCAGCCTGTAACTCTACGACGAACCCGAACGTGGAGGATTACACGAGACGGACAGGACTGTCACCACCTGCCGCCTACCTCTACAAACCATGGGGCACACTGCAAACAAAGGTAACCTCTAGCCTGGACGCACGTCTATGCCGTCGATTACTACTCTAACCTCGGTCCTGGTATCAATCTGGAAGGCTAGAGCAATCCTCGCGGAGCGATGATCCCGTAAGCAAGTATAACAAGAATAACGACTAGTAAATAAAGCTCGCTAGATCAATATCACCACGAATACTAATCTTATGAATAAGAACGACGAACAAACTATGAACGAACGACGAACAAAGAACGAACGACGAGCGAACAAAGAACGAACGATGAACTATTAATAAGATAAAGATCCGCCAAGGTACAAGAGTAGGAAAATAACTAAGACAAAGCTATCCCTCTCTTCTCCCTTGCCCTCTCCCCTATTCTACTACTGTACAAGAGGCTCTAGGCCTGAGATGTGGGAGTGGTGCTCTCCTCTTGGGACTCTTGTGATGTCCTTTGGAGGGGGGGGGGGTACCCCTTTATTAGCCTTGGAAGGTCGGTTGATTTGAGGCGGTTCCCGGCATTGATGGCATTGATTGCAGGGGGAACTGACCTCCTAAGGTCGGTTGCAAACCACCATAAGAAGATGGGTCAGTGGAGCCACCAACAGGGGTCGGCCGACCCTAATCCCTAGGTCGGCCGACTTGGGGTGGGCCCCACTAGGCCTGGCCTTCCTCTGGGCTTTGTCTTGGGTTGTCTCCTCCTCTGATCCACCTGCTATGGATGGACTTGAAGCCTTCTGATTGGAGTTTTGGGCTTCATGGGGAGATATCTTTATTCCGGGGAAATTCGGTGTTTGCAAAGTAGGCCTTTTATGCTTCTTTTTCCCCGTTTTCCTATGAAATGCAGCTGCACTCGCAAATTCACAAAGACTTGTGGAAATCATTAGTTAAAGACCTAAGTCTACCTTTGGCGTTTGTTTTGAGGGTAAAAGGTGCAGCTAGTTGACGGTTTATTTTTGTTCTAAGAGCCGTCAACAATTAGTACCTTGATCTAGTGTTTTTGAGTTAGTCACCAAGTTAACGATGCAGCTTGGCTAGCTCTTGAAGACCATAAGAAGATCTATGTTGTTGAAGGACCGAAGTGGATTGAGACAAAAAAGAGAAATGTATTGGACTTGTCTCATGAATTTGAGGATTGATAATATGGTGACGAGCTCGATATATCTGTGGAAATTCGTAGATCATCTCCTGAAAACCTTTCCAACAAGTGTAAGATCACTGAAATCGAAGTTCAGAGTGAAAAGTTGTGGATGAAACAAGAAGCAGCAGACTTTATAAGTATAACACGATGATGAACACTGTATGAAACAGTGAAGATATTAGTTTGAAGGTAGTCGAATATGAATATGTTCTCAACATGAAAGCTGTGAGAAATTTATGAGCTTTCCTTGGATAAGTAGAACACCCCAATCGGAGTTGGTAGCTATGAGTTATGGCCGAAATACTGTGGGTTGTCTTAGAAGATCGCAGTATAATACAATGGTGAACACCTTATAATACAGTAGAGATATCAGTTTGAAGATGGCTTAATCTGAAGATAGGCCCAAATTTAAAGTTGTGGCGAATTTCATGAGCTTTCAGTGGATAGGTAGAACACCTTAGTCAGAGTTCGGAGTTAGGAGTTACGACCAAAATACCGCGGGGCTGTCATAGGAGGTCACAACATAATACCGTGACCATAGGAAAAAGCAATGACAACTAGAGTTTCCCAAGTCCAACGGCTATATCTTGGAGCTAGCCCTATATATACCCATCCAACCGGCCCTATATATACACATATTTAGAGTTCCAAACCACACAAGTTCACATTATTGGAGATCAGGTGAAGATTGAGGAGTGAAACACCACTAGTTTGAGCCAAGTGTGCATCTAGCTAGGTGATAATCTTACAGGGGAGATCAAGGGAGGATCTCAAGCTTGTTACTCTTGGGATTTGGCGGTGTCTTAGATGGCTAGGCGTTGGTGAAGAGCTTTCGGTGGAGGTTGTGAAATCCTTGACAAGTTTGTACACAGTTTTAGAGTTTACTATGAAAAAAAAGCATCACTAGTGAGCGTCCTAGACTCCACATACTGTGTGGATCATTTTGTTAGAATGAGAATTGGCATTGGTCAAGTGATGAGCCAAGCATATCTAGAGCTATTCTCTTTAATTTGCCAAAAAAAAATCTCACTGCACAAAATGCTGCATAAAAAAAATGATGTCCCTCTTCCACTAACCGCTATCACAGGAGGCATTTGACCAATTGCAAGACCTGTCAGCACATGTGGATGAGCTACCCATCACTGATGATAAAGATATATGAGGTTACATTGGGGCAATCCACGAAAATTTACAAAAGAATGAATGGCCAAGCTCATGTCTATATCCTTCATGTTGTGGGGAAAACAAGGTATTCTTTAGGTTAATCCTGAAAGACAGGCTTAGCACGATGTAACACTGTTGGCGGTTCTTATGCGATAAAATTAAATTCATTAATTCCGCAAGCGCACGGATCACCATTGTAGCATTTCACCTTGGAGTATTCCAGGGTTATCGTATTTATATTTCCGCAGGGAAGTAGAGCAAGAGGGAGCTGAACAGTAGCAATGCACTGGATAATTTGAAGAAAGAAATAATGTATCAACTATACTTGAGACGGGGGTAAGATAGGCATGATATATATGGGTGGCACACACATCCTCAAATCCAAGGTAATAAAAGAAAAACTGTAGTATACATTTGGGAGAGCAACGAGATAGAGCTAAGGCTACCTGTATGTTTACCTAGTATTTACTCTTTCTAGTAGTCTAATCTACAAAGGTTATCTACTCTAGTTAAGATCACACACATACAAGTCATGTCGTTTCGGGGCACACACGTGCTAGGTCAACCGCTGATGCTAGTTCAAACCTAGGGAACCGTATGCTATAATTAAGACCCTGCTGAGTCCAACCCGGACGTGGTGGATTACAGAGACCGGTGCAGCTGTCACATACACTCGCGGCTACCATCCTCCGTGGGGCTGGGTGCCAAACGTGCATAGGCCAAGATCTAAGCGCCACGCTTACAACCCGCCTAGAGGAACTACTCTTGATCAACGGAGCAATCCTATCTAAGAATAAACAAGCACAGATTTCACACGACGTCATCTCGACGAAGGCACTCTCTCGTACTTGCGTACTCCAACAATCACGAATCCCACAACAAGACTTCTACGAGCACTTACTTAACAGAATAAATAAACTAAATAGAAAAGAATTACTAAAAGAAATAAATAAAGATAAAACTAATTATATATTGAATAAAATAATATCTCAAAAGAGTAACGATACAAGAACTATACCGAACTCCGAGAAGACTCCGGAAACCCGAGAGAGCTCTCACTCTACTCTACTCTACTCTAACTCCCAAAGCTACTACTAAACTAATGAACACTTGGATGAAGTGTGATGGTGCGCATTGTTTCTGCAGCCGGCCAGGGGTATTTATAGCCTCTCCAGGACCCAGGGGATTAAATAGCCGAAGCTGGAGAGTCGGTGGCGCCAAGGTCGGCCGGCCGGCCAGGTAGGGAGGCCGGCTGGCCGTCCCCTGTGGCGGTTGGCCACCGCCTTCTGCCTCAACGCTCCTGATTCACTCCTGAAGGCGGTCTAAAGGTCGGCTACTTCGTGGGGGCGGCAGAATTGCAGTAGGGGCCAAGTTAAGGCCCAAATGGCCCACCTCTGGTAAGTCGGTGCAAATCCGCTGGGTTGGGCCTTGAATTATGCGTTGTGGACCAGTTTCCAGCCCACCGGAGGAAACCTGGTGCCTGCGGCCACCAGGTGGGGCCGGCCGGCCTAGGGTGGGGCCGGCCTAGGGTGGGGCCGGCCGGCCAGGGATTTTCCCTGGTTGGGCCCACTTTTCTCCATTATTCACTCCTGCATCCAAATATTCACCAAAACCTGTGGAGTAGCATTATTCCTAACTACTATGCACAAAATCTTAGTGTTATGCATTTATTTACCGGTAGGGTGGCGGTCAAATCATGGTTTAACGACCGCCAACAAACACCCCAGCCCGTTTGGTAGTAGTAGTTTCGGCCCAAGTGGTCCAGAAGTGGTGTGGTTGTAGCAATCGTCCCATATGACTTGTTTGTTCCAAGCATAGCACCTCCTGGTTAACCCTTTTACTCGAAGCTAGGATGAAAGTGTAAGAGAGGTGCTATTTGCATGCGCGTGCCCGTCCCGCGTAGGGGCTAGACTGTAAACGGATTTTAGACGCACGGTGTTACACACACGAGGGATATACTTAGAAGAAGAAAATGAACTCTCTTCATATCATTGTTCTATGAGCTTACAACAAGAAAAAATAGTCTACGAGTTCCATTCTTCATGGAAATCATCATCATCATCATGAGCTGGGTGATCTGAACAACAAGAAACAACCTGATCTTCAATAATGAGACATAAATGAATGCTGATTGTCACGAAAGGAAAGGGTTAAAAGCAACTACATCTTGAGGGTTCATAGGGGTGAGAGTTCCTGGTATATTTTTATTGCGACTACACAGTACAACTCAGACACTCCCAACACAAGCACACTCACCTTTATGAACGCACATACGCAAACCCTACCCTTATGAGCATCTTCGAAGACTGAGCCGGCAAATCCTCGAAATTGACGAAGTCACCGCTAGCACGTCGTTGTCGATGGCCACGTCGCCTTCTGTTGAACGCATCGCTCCCACAAGGTGTCGAACCCAAGACCTCAGGTGCTACTGAGACTCTTGTAACCATTAGGCTACAGGCCCTTTCGCTGTACTGTGGTTCCCAAAAGAACACACACATAAAAGTGCGCCAAAGTCTAGTAGTACTTGCGTTTATGACATGAGATTTTGAAATTATGTGATAGCAATTAAGGCAGTAAATTACCATATATGGTGACTAGCTAAAGGAGGGAGCAGTTGGTGTCCAAGGCATCAAGATAGCGATTACAGCTGACAAAACACCTTCTTTCCTTTGTTTGGGTGTGTGCGCGCGCCTATTGTATTGTCAAATTCGCACCTTTCCTCATCTATAATCTTCACCGTCCAAATTACTACCATCATGTGATGGATCTACTCTTCTCGTTGATCCTCACTACTCATGGTATCTCCTTTGTGCCATCATCAGCTAGATATACGTGGCGTTAAGCTAGCTAGACCTAAAAGTGATCTCATCATAGAAGAGAGGCATACCAGATGGGATGGCATCATCAGAAAGGAGGCACGTCAGAGCTAGAGCTTGCATTGGTCATATACATTTGTTGCCCGCCGAGTCCTATCCGCTACAATTATGCAACTTTTTTATGTGGATTTTGTTTTCCTGACACAAAACTGGAGGAGGGAGGCCCGGCATCTGGGCGTTCGTCGGTACCCTTCTATGTTTAGATAGTTAGTTCCTCCCGTGGTGGTTGCTCTTGGCGACGGTGGTGCGGCGTCGTCAAGTTCTCGTCGGCATGGAGCAATGGAGGACGAGGTGTCTCGGCCGTGGTGGCGAGTCGAGGGTGCCATCATCGATGGAGAATAAGTTACTTCAACCCCTCCTTGTCTTCTCGTGGTTCTTTTTCTGACCATGATTGTGGGCTAGTGAGAGTTTCATTTCTAGTGACATCCATAGATTTGTGTTTTCCCATGGCAAATCTGATGAAGGAGGTGGCGTTAGGCTCGATGATGGGCTCGACGAAGACAAGTTCACTGCATTTACGTGTTGAAGGATCTATCACTCTTTTGTGAAAAGGGTTGGGTTTCAGTTTTTCTCGGTCGGAAATGAGGATGACGTTTGTGGATGGTGAGATGGCCGTATTCGTTTAGATCAGAGTTTTCATCCGTGGCTTATCCGTCTGGGATGGTTATCTCTGGAATTTGCGACACTTTCAAGATTTCTTGTCTCCGATCAATGGAGTTGGTATTGTTTGGGTTGCTTATGTAATCAGGAGATGTAATATGCTTTTGATATTAATGAAATTCCTTTCTCACAAAAAAGTGTATCATTATCTTATTTTCATTGGTTTGTGTATTTTGTTCAACATATATATATATATATATATATATATGGGAAACTATACATGTTTGTTTAAATTATTTCTTGAGATAAAATTTTGAATAGTTGAATTGGATGCACTGGCGCGAGATGGAAGAGGCAGACAATGCGTTGTGTGAAGGAAAGCAAATCGGAAGAATAGTCCAATCGCGGAGGCACATGAAGAGACCATTAATTTAATTTTATTGTCCTGTTACCTAGTAATTTACTTATATTCTTATATGTACTAAAAGTTATTATACATAGAGTCCATAGGATTTGTCCCCTCTTATATCCTAGAAAACTTTTGTTCCCGCCATTGACGCCAGTACTCCAAGGGCCTCTCCAATCTCATGGTGAATCTGAAGGACCCAACTCTGTATATATATTCGTGATAGATTCCATGTCGATGCATGGCCCACATTCCATTGGTGTTAGGGTAATGTCAACCTCAACAGTCGGGGCAAGCCACTTCACCTATAGATGGTTGCTTGTCGGATCGGTAAAAATGCTTCCCACGCTAAGCAGGGTCAATTGTTTTTTTTTTCTTGAACAACGTGGGAAAATTACGTTGTTATTCCATTAATAAAAGAGAAACAAAATATATAAGCCACCAGCCACACACACATATTCACACCCCAACACAGTAATGATTACACTGACGTCTCAATGTTCTCACACATCAAACACAGGCCACATCTCCATCTACGCCTGTCTTCGTGCTCTTAGCTGCCTTGCCAGCCCCTTGGCGCCCATGGCACACCAGAGCGACGCCTCGTCCTTGGCTACCAGGTTTAACTTTGCTTGCTAATAATGTTAACAGAAATCCAGCCTCTTCTGAGCTAATTGGCTTAAAAGACATTTTAGTTGAAGCTTTGACTTTCTTATGTTCTACGCATATGATTCCGTTACGAGCATTGGACAATCTAACATGCCGATTGGCCCTATGCTCTCTGATCTCACGTATTGGATCTGACGTTAACGTTATAACTCGGTTGTCTGACGGAGTCGAACAATAGCTGAGTGCAGCATCTATTTTCATAACCGAATCTTCTGACTTATTTACAAATTTGGAATTAAAATAGAGAAAAGTCCTATTCGCTTCCCTCAACTATTGAGAGTAGGGCAATTTTTATCTTCAATTATAAAATCGGGTATCGGACACCCTGAACTCATCACCTCGGTGCAATTTGCCTCTCCGACGGTTTTGAGAGCTCCTACGTGGCGTAGTGGGTGCCACGTCACCATCCCCCCCCCCCCCCCCCTCTCTATCTCTCTCTTCTCTCTCTCTCTCTCCTCAGATGTCGGCCACAGCCTAGCTCTCTCCTTGCTGCCCGCGTCTCCGCCTCTGCCTGCTCGTGCCCGCCCGCGCTGCCGCCCCTGCCCGCCGCCCCTGCTCGCCCGCGCCGCCGCTCGTGCCCGCCCATGCCGTGAGGTGGTGGGGTGTTCGGCGAGGTGGGTGGGGCGTGAGCAATGTTTTAAATAGCGGGATAAGAGGTTTAGCGGCATGTCTCTAAAACAGCTAATAGCGGAAGATAGCGATTAAATTATACATGAACACAAATAGCGGTACATTACCTCAAAAAGCTATAGCGGGCTTTAGCGGCAGCTATAGCGGGAGATTTAAAACCTTGGGCGTGAGACAGCGGTGGAAGGGCCCTGCGTCGCATTTGGAGAGAGCTAGACGGGGCCAACATTCGAGGAAAGAGAAAAAAAAAGATGACGTGGCACCCAACATATGAGTCCCAGTACGCCACATAAGACAAAACCGCTCTCAAAACCGCCTAGGGAGGCAAATTGCACCGGGTGTTGAGTTCAGAGTGTTGGATACTTCGTTTTGTAATTGAAGGTGGAAATTGCGCTACCCTTAATAGTTGAGGGAGACAAATAGGACTTTTCTCTTAAAAATACTTTATTTTAACAAAAAGAAATGAAACTAGATAAATATATTCTTTTCTCTACATAAGATTTCTATAAAAATGTTTAGCACTTTTCTTTTGATGAACACATTGACCAAATTTTGCAACTGAATCAAAAACTTCAAAAGCCTGGCCGCTTTAAGGATATTCGTTACAAAGAAGTAAAGGGTAAAGTATGCAGCTGTGTAGAGGCTTCTGTGAGACACTCTTTTGTCTATGAGTCAAAGCCACAAGCAATTATACAGAAATTGATCGAGTAGGACCAGAAAATTTATGTACACGGTCAGGAATACGTCAAGGCTGTTGTGCAAAATCTGGGATTCTTGTGTTCAACATCTCTGAAACAAAAGTTCCATATATACTGAGGTACACAGACCCCTGAAGTAAATCTTTGCAAAAAAATTCCCTGAAATGAATTGTAATTTTATCTTTGACAAGGCGCAATTTCAGCAATCAATATCGATAGTACTAAAAAAACTTTATATAGGGGCTAAAAGCATCATTTTAAAACTTTGATTCGTTAACCATTAATATACACAATATAAATCTTCACAAAATATATACAGAAACGTGAAGATTGACCAGATAAAAAGAAGATCTTTAAAATTATCTTGGAAAATCTCTGCATGGAATGATACATTATTTATGTGATATTAAAACAATAAATAAGAATGACATACAAAGTCTCATATATATGAAGACATTTAAATTCACAACAACACAAGCATGTAGTGACGAAGGGAAAAACTATGGCGGACAAACTAAGAAACATATATTTTCTAATTAATTTTATACGAACAAATAAAGAAATATATTTACTTGACATATTTAGTTTGATCACAAAATTTGGCTTGGATATCATGACAGTATAAAATTTGTTTCTTTTGCAGGGATCGTATTTCTCGGGAGGGTTATAGTACCATTTTATAGGTCCAATATGAGATACAGTTTTCTAACATATATGTTTATTAAAAAGAGCGCGGTGAACCATCAAGCAGAAAGGCAGATACTACATACGAACAGACCTGTGTACAACTCCTTGTAATACATGATAGTAAAAGCTGTTGTTTATGTACATATGAGGACCATACATCATACATGCAACACAATAGGCACATCAGTTGACCAAATTTTGCAACTGAATCAAAAATTTCAAAAGCCTTGCCACTTAAAGGATATTCGTTACAAAGAAGTGAAGGGTAAAGTATGCAGCTGTGTAGAGGCTTCTGTGAGACACGCTTTTGCCTATGTGAGTCAAAGGCACAAGATATACTCCTCGCAAAAAAAAAAAAAGGCACAAGATATACTGAAACGGATCGAGTAGGACCAGAAAATTTATGTACACGGTCAGGAATACGTCAAGGCTGTTGTGGAAAATCTGGGATTCTTGTGTTCAACATCTATGAAAAAACCTTCCATATATACTGAGGTACACAGATCCCAGAAGTAAATCTTCACAAAAATCCCTGAAATAAATCGTAATTTTATCTTTGCTCTTATCATACCAGGCTCAGTTTCAGCATTCAATATCGAAAGTACTAAGAAAACTTTATATAGGGGCTAAAAGCATCATTTTTAAAACTTTGATTCCTTGACCATTAATATACACAATAGAAATCTTCACAAAATATATACAGAAAAGGAAAGATTGACCAAATAAAAAGAAGATCATTAAAATTATATTGGAAAAAGCTCTGCATGGAACGATATATTATTTATATGATATTAAAATAATAAATAAGAATCCTTGCAAAAAAATAATAAATAAGAATGACATACAAAGACATTTAAATTCACAACAACACAAGCATGTAGTGACAGAAAACTTCGGCGGACAAAAGAAACATACGTTTTCTAATTTTATACGAACACAGAAATATATTTACTTGACATATTTAGTTTGATCACAAAATTTGGCTTGGATATCATGTCATTCTTTTGCAGGGATCGTATTTCTCTGGATCGTCGGTTATAGTACCATTTTATAGGTCCAATATGAGATACAATTTTCTAGCATACTCCCTCCAGTTTTAAATTATTGATGCCATTGACTTTTTCGTTACCTTGTCTTATTCAAAATATTAGTTCAAACATGCAAAGTTATAAGGTATATTTCAACTTTCTTTAATGATAAAACAAATCATAACAAAATGTATGATAATTGTTTAAGATTTTTGAATAAGACGAATGGTCAAACATGATGAAAAAAGTTAATGGCGTCAACATTTTAAAACCGGAGGGAGTATATGTTTATTTTAAAAAGAGCGCGGTGAACCATCATCAAGCAGAATGGCGGATACCTACATACGAACAGACCTGTGTATAACTCCTTGTAATACATGATAGTAAAATTGCAATGAACACATGCTTAATTAATTATATGCATGAAAGTACTCTGATCCCCACATGTACATCAATATCTCTAGACATTTGTTCGTTTTTTGACCTAATATCTGTAGTGATAATTACTCTTGATCTAATATTGATGCACGTGTCACGTGTAGCATCTACACGTGCAACAAAATATCCACCAAATTAAACTTCACAGAAATGGATCCACTGACATTCATGGCCCACTTCATCACCCGGATCCCTACATCGAGAGATTTGGTGAGCTTTACCTATTCACAACCTTCCAAATAACATAAAGACTAGTATTCTTCCAACCACTGTGTATCTCTCTCTCAAAAGTCTTTCGTCAGGTTCGTGGTCAAAAGATGAAGGGAGAAGGGAGGAGATTTTAGGTGACATCCAAACGAAAAGCTTGCGGCCTTTCTTTAAAGCTTTGGTTCCTACAAGTATAAAAGAAAAGGGTGCAAACAGAAGTCTGTTTTGCCATTAATGTCTGGTTTTGTATCCTTTCGCTTGGGGATGTGTTTAGTGTGAGGAGAGAGCGCGGTGGAGGATGGTCTGGGCCTTCATAAGGGCTTCACAGGGGGCTCTGCAGGAGAAGAAGACCACCACCATCGTTAATAATCCTCTCATCTCCCACTGGGTTCCCGGAGCGTCTCACCGCCGGCGATGATAGCATCTTCCACCATGTAAGTTGCACAAGCCCTATATTGCTAGCAAGGTCCTCTTTCATTTCTTCCTTTCGAGAGCCCATCTCTGTCTCCACAGGGATTTCTTCTTTGTCTAGATTAGGGATTTGACAATTCTCATGTCGTTGCTTGTGGCACAAGGAGTTACAAGGTGGGGCTCCTATTTTTTTGTAGGGTATACGAAAGAGATTGTTACCTTTCTCGTAGCGGTTTTGGTTCTCCGAAACTGTGCTGCCCGTATAGCTTGCATCTATCTTCTCGATTTTGATGTTAAAAGCTTTTCAAAAATTGAACCACATGGGGGCGAAGTAGAGCCCCATGATGGAGCAAAATATCGATTGTTTATTGGTCAGTTAGGGATCACGGGAATAGTTTAGTGCTGAGGTAAGGAATAAGGACACAAAATTATCGATATTAGGATATAATTCTTGTATCTTTCAACAAGTAGCTAGATCAGATGCTTTTAAAGGATTTCTCAAACCGACTCTTCTATCTGCTCCATTAAAAGGTGTGCTCCTACTTGCTTTCAAGCGTTTAGAGGTACTAGTTCTTGCTTATTTCACCCTTAAATTTCCCTTTTAGGAGCAAAGAATCAGCAAGCAGCTACGACATGGCGGAATTCGACCAGTCAGCAATTTTTCTCTACCTGGACGGCCATGATCAAGCATCAATTCAGGAACAACGACGTATGCTATCTAAATCTCTTTTTTTCCCCTTTTTTCCTCTTGCATACGTTTTAGTTTGTTGTCTTCTCCCTTTTTCCATGGATGTCTTCTCCAGCTATATATGTGCTTGGTTCTTCTTTCTGGCAGCGTTTTCCTTCTGTTCCATGTCATGTTTTCTCTTTTGCTGTATGCTGCTTTATTTCTTCGGATTTGGTATTTCCTTCCCGTGCGAAAGAGTGTGACATGTAACTGACTCCCTGATGATGACTTGCCTTTGCAAGAACTTGATCTAAAAGAAGCTATAAATATTCCTTCTTTTCATTTCTCCCCCATTCCTTTCCGCTTGCACCTTCTCATGTACTCTGTTGAATTTTAGCCTCAGAAGCATCTGGGGTGAGTTGCTGTACACGTGCTTCCTCACTTATCGTTTCTCACCGTGCGTGTCAATCCGTTCTTCCATGTCTACGAGAGAGAGAGAGAGCTAACTGAACTGAATTACGCAAGCGTTAATTCGAGTTCCCTATATACATAATTTCCCTATTCTATGTCTCCCTGTGTGCATGGTGGGCACGAGTAATGTTGTCTAAGATGGCGGTCTATGTATGCTTACGACGTTCTTGATTGCACTCACTGCAGAGACTCTGAATATCTTCCCGTCGCAGCCTATGCATGTAGCGGAGCCAATTCCTGCCAAGGTACAGGTACTGCATGCAAAAGCTCAACATGGTACATTCTAATTTCTGCCAGGTCGCATGCAGATCCTGAGGATGTTCAGATCTGTGTGCAGAGTGGTAGCATGGGCATGCCGACAGCTTTGCTTGCTAATGGCAACCATTCTTCTCCCAAGAGACTAGAGCAAGTTGGACAAAGGAGCCTTGTTCCTTCTCCGCCAGGCCCCAGTGTACCCGCGCCTAAGGAGAACAAAAGTGGCGTCACCATCGCTAAGGTTTGTATGAATCTCTCTCTCTCTCTCTCTCTCTCTCTGGGTTTTCTCCCGTTTCTACTTTCGAACAGGGACTGGTGATTAGTACCAGCATATCCGTGTTGAGGTGTTTAAGCTAAACTCTGAATAATTAAACCTACAGATACCTTGTCTTATAGTGCGATTGGATGGACAGTTGTCACTCTTCTATATCTGTCCGTTTTTGTTTGGAGCTGACCAAACCTTCTACTGTCTGCCTATCTAACATATACATGTTTCTCCCCTTGATCTTTTGACTAAACCAAAACAGTGTGTCTTGCAGAAGGAATCAACCAGCAGCGGTGGAAAGGGTGCAGGATCGAGCGACCAAGAAAGAGTGAAAGACCCCAAGGTGAGACTTAGTCGGGTTTTTCGAAGCCACTCGTAAGCAACCTAAAAGGATGGAGTCGCTTCCAACATGCATGCTAAACTCTAGGTACAATATATGTTATGATATGTAAGTGTGACTCCTGTGTGTACATGCATGTGCAGACATTGAGGAGACTGGCACAGAATAGAGAAGCAGCCAGGAAGAGTAGGCTTAGAAAGAAGGTGAGACAGTCAACAAAGCATCTGTATGGCAAAGTCCTAAAGTATATAGTAACCATATCAGTATGTATAAGATTATTCGTGCAGTACACCTTCTTTTTTTTTGTTGATTTCTATTTTCAAATGAAGTCTAAGACTGGGTGGATTAAATGTATTTTGTGATGTAACAGTTTTTGGCTCATTCTTTTTGAAGTTATGCGTGCTGAAGGATATGTACCTAATTTTCCTTTTTATTGAATTTGACAAACTACCTAATCTTTTATGAATAAAATTATTATCTTTTTTTTTGAAAATCTCATGTAGTTTTCTGTTCCACGGGTGCAAAAAGTTATGATGAATAAATATCAGTTTTTTTTTGGTTGGATAGAAATTAAATCATTCAAGTAGCAGAGAAGGTTAAGGAATTTCATTTTTTTTCTACCTGGTCAACCTTTAATGAGTGTTCGGAAATGAGGTGTTACGGAATTAAAATTAAATGTATTTTTGTACCTTATTGATTAGTGTTCGCTTTTCCTTTATTTTTCAGGCTTATATCCAACAGTTGGAGACAAGTAGGATTAGGCTAAGTCAGCTTGAACAACAGGTTCAAACAGCAAGAGTACAGGTACACAATGGCAAAAGAAAGGTTCTATCTACTTTCACCATTAACTACTCTCCCCAGCATTAGTTGGGAGATAGACGTAATGTTATTTTCTTCAAAATACTGCATGTATAAGGAAGTGCTAACAAGTTGCTACTATATTAATAACGTTCAGGGTGTCTTCTCGGGCACGGGAGGGCAACTGGCCGGTTTTCCTTCTGCTCCTTCACCTGGTAATGGGGCACTCCATTTCATCCCTTCTGTTTCAAATACTTGACTTTTCTAGTTCGGCACGTGACCGTAATTAAATTCTAGTGATCAGTACTCAAGCACACAATATATACAAGTATTATTTTCAGAAAAAACAATTTTTAACTAATCCATGTAAATGGACCAGCAGTTGCAATATTCGACATCGAGTATGCGAGATGGGTCGAAGAACACAGCAAGCTTATGTTTCAGCTCAGGGCCGTGCTCAATGAGCCCCTGGCAGATGATCAGCTGCAGGGCTTTGTCAATGCCGCCATGGCGCAGCATGAGGAGCTCCTTAACCTGAAGGGTGCCATTGCTAGGGCCGATGTCTTCCACCTCTTGTCTGGAGTGTGGGCAAGCCCTGCTGAGCGTTGCTTCCTATGGTTGGGGGGCTTTCGTCCTTCGGAGGTCATAAAGGTATAGTATATGCTTGCAACATCATTCGAAACACGGACACATATATGTATTGCATACATCAAGTACTTTTCTGATACATAGACTTTTCATGTACAACTAAATTTTCCAAAGAAAAACTGTTTAATGAAGTACGGATACCTCTAACGGAGCTATGAGCGAGGCTTCAGTTGAAGACTAATGGATCCAAAGTAGGAAGCCTAGAAATTTACTTAATTTAGTTGGAATCTAAACAGCAGGGCATTCCTAATCAGTGATGCGTGATTGTGGATTCGTTTGTTGCATTATTATATATAACATCTATATTCATGGAAAAGCTCTATATTATTAATTTCATTCAAAATGAATCAATCCTTCATGTGCTTGTTGTTAATCAAAATGCTTAACAAAACTGGGTCATCCCAAATACAAATATTGGGTTGTATGAATGCTCCATCTAATTCATCCAAGTTCTCATTTTCATAAAACTATAGGGAATTACCTTCTTGGTTGACCATTTCAGTACTGTATCTAGTCCATAACACTGTGTTAACTAAATAAAGCTTTGACTTTGTCAAAATGTTCAAACTGATTCATGTTCATATCTTGGGTTACTTATGTATATAAGTAAACTAGATCATGTGTTATACTAAGTTACTTTTAACTTTTAATACACCCCCTTGCCTTATTTTGCTGGTGTGTACGTTGCGTACCTTCTTCCAGCTTTGAAAAGTCTCATCCATTATCATCTTTTACTTGATCAACATTTCATGTCCTTTATAGATTCCACGGAGTGTGATTTTAAAAGTCTTTAGATAATGAGGTAGGAGAGTTACGAGCATGACTTCGTTGGAATAGGTAAAAGTTGAGGAGCAATAGAGATTGATGGATTTGGTTTCATGCATTGCCAGGCGTAACAGGAATAGATGTGAGGGAGTAGGTAATATGACAGGAGCAGGTATTGGAGAGGTTAGATGTAAGATAGGGATGGCTCTTCCAGAATAATAACTGATTAACGTTTTTCTTCCCCTTGCTTATTCTGCCAATTTACTTGGCCGTCTGGAAGTTCCGCAACTTCAATCGCCACAAAATTTGTGATTTTCCCTCCATGGTGGTCTAATTATTTTTTTTCTTATATACATAGCACCATTTATTGATTAACTCACGTAAATCCTATCTATTGTTGCTTAAAGAATATATCCTCTGAATTAGCAGAACCACCATGGTGCTCTTCATATACTTTTTTGTGAGTTCATCTGAATTATCTAGATCAAATGTTTCAGATGCCAGCGAAACACGATGCTGGTATGGCTGCATATGCATAGATACATACCTCCAGTCTTTCAGATATATCTGTTTGTTCAACAAATTTGTTTTTCTTTTCATGCATATCATTAAAAATATATTACAAATGTCTTATATACAGTTTCTATATATATCATCGATGATTATGGTCTCTTTGATGTTTTTATTTTGTTATTAGTACCCAGAATCAATACTATTCCCTTTTTCTTACCCCTAGCTAGAATTACATGTTTATATACACTACTTCATGTTAGCATGTGTTTATAACTCGATCGATGCAGGCGACAATGATCTAAAAATTAAACAGTACGTAAACCTACGTGATGTTTCTTGAGGACTTTGCAGCCATTTACATTTTCAGCTTACTGAGTACACCTTTCAGATGGAATGTGTAAATCACATTGATTAATATTTTCTCCATAAACTTGCCTCTTACAAAAATATATACATGGACCAGTCGGCACCCTCCCAACCACACACACACACTCACCCCATCCCACGGTGATATTTATCAATGGAAATAAAAGTACTGAATGGGTCATGCACTCTTAATCAATAATGAAATGATTAGGACTAACAAAATGTTGAGATAATGCGACATGACTATTATTTTGCCAAATTAAGCCTCCTAGCACATATTAAACAAAAACAGGATGTAAAACAAAAGAAAATGCATGATTGATCTTTTACGTCATTGATTTGAAGAATTAAAGTCATAGTTTACAACATGGTCTATACTGTGTTTTTACTCAGTGCGCATTCATGTGAAAAATGAGCTTGAGCATTTGCATATACGCGTATACAGGTGATGCTGAAGCATGTGGAGCCTCTGTCAGAGGGACAGATCCTGGGCATCTACAATCTCCAGCAGTCACTGCAGGAGAGGGAGGAGGCACTCAGCCATGGCATCGATGCCATCCAGAATAACATTTCTGACATTGTGGCCGCCCCCGATGTTGCCCCTGCCACCTTCATGGGCCACATGTCCCTCGCCATGAACAAGGTGGCCTCTATGGAGGGCCTCGTCAGGCAGGTATATAATTTGTTTTACGCATAAATATTCTGATAACTAGTGCCTCTATGGAGTTGCATGCAATAATAAGAGGACGAAGCTCTGACATCATGATAACGATAAGTTTACAATGCAAAGAAGAGCATAAGTCGTTACGGAGAGTAGCTAGATTAGCAACTAGAGTACTCTAAACATCTTTGTTCTCTCAGATGAACACTTTGCATGCTGAAGTAGGTTTGCACTTAATATAGGGAGCACGAAATATTAATTCAAAGGCAAAATCCATTTTGTTATCAAGTTGGTGAACAAACATATTTCTGTATCTGATTGGTACTAGGTACCTAAATTAAGGGGAAACTGTAGGAGGGTCAAAAAAGCCCTCTTCTTTAATTAATAAAACTAATCTACGTCAATTTGACTTATCCCAGAATAACTCGTAGTAGCAACCTACTCCTAGAATAGACATTCAGTATTAAGAGCTGGTGGAACAGCTTCATTTCTCTTATTTTGCAATATATTTCTAAATGTTAGCTTGGGATTTGGTTTACTTGCTTCGACAATGTGTCTTGCTAGCTGTTGGTTTCTGTATAAAAATTAGCATCAGATTATCAATCTCCGCATTCAATTTCTGAACAAACTGATAATATATCTAGTGTCCGCCCTGCTAATGTATTTTTGCGGCCCCTACTGCAGGCAGATGGCCTAAGGCAGCAGACCCTCCACAAGCTGCACGAAATCCTGACCACCCAACAGGCTGCCCGGTGTCTGGTGGCCATCGCCGACTACTTTCACCGCCTTCGTGCCCTCAGCACGCTGTGGGTTGCAAGGCCCAGGCAGGAGGATGGACCAGGGCTTTAGAAGAAGTTCACTCAAGAAGAGGTGGAAGAAGAAGAACAATAATACATGCATGTGCATGTCTAATTGCTCTTCTTCTTCTAGCATGCTTGCAACATTAGCCTCAGAGAAGGGAAAAATTTATGCAAATTTTAGTTAGCCTTTATTAATAACTAGTGTAAATTCGCTTAACCTGATCTGAGAATGCACACCGAAGGACTGACGGTAAGGTCTCTTCTTCGGGTGTGTGAGTTGCATCTTTTTAAGGTGTACATACTATGTTTAGTGGCAGAGAAGGTAGGAAGTAGGAATAGTGGAAACTTTGTACTTTCTGCTTGTTCCTAACTTATTCTCATTGATTGTTAGACTTAAGTTCACCCAGAACATATCATGATAGATTCTTTGATTCGGGACAGTTCATATCATGGTAGAAGTTGCTTGATTATCTAGCTTGAGATCGATCCATAGTTACATGTTCATCCAATGAAAATGAGAGCTGTTTGCCTATCTTCCGTTTCTAGAAACTAGTTGTGGATAAAGAACCTTCCGTAGGCCATCTACCTTTCCAACCTAATTTTTCTGGCAGACGTATGGATGATCAGCTATTCCTCGAGTTACGTCTCACTGAATGTCGAGTCAAAAATCAACGGCTTAGATAGCCATAGAGAGGCTCCAAAGCCATTTGAACGCTTTGTTTTGCCTTATGATTCGTGAACGGTATTTTAATTTGTCCCTAGATAGTTCAACAGAAATAATAACCCTACATGAAAAAAAAAAAAGCGGATACATGTAGCGAACCTTTACTGGAACTGTCTGCTGCATCAATTTCACCTATGACAACTCATATCACTTTTGCAAATTCTTTGTTTTCTTCTCACGTATGTTCACACACAAACTTCTCTCTTTTCACATCAGTCCCCTCCAGGTCCCTATAAGTTTCGGCCTCCCCACGCTGCCTCTTAATTCCACATCATAATAAACTAGACCGATGTTAGAGAGAGAGAGAGAGAGAGAGAGAGAGAGAGGAACGAAGATGATCAATCAGTACTTCGAGTAATCTGTCGAATGACAGTTGTCATCGGAGCCTTCTTCAGGACAAGCTTAGCTCTGACCAATAATGGATCACATAATCAGAATGGGTAAGATGGGTGAATCTTGTTTACATTGAAATCTGAAAGCTGCTATTTCCAGGAATGGAAAATGACGAAAAGTTTATGTGACTAATGGTTGGATGGATCTGTTGAATAAATTATTTCTGTAAGATAGGATGCACTAATATATATTTTCTTAGAATTATACATGAACAAATTGGTGCCTCGTTGTACTGCCTACCCCTGAATGAATAATTAGCCGTAAATGTAACAACTGTGCTAAAGTTGGAGACTTGAACCTTGGTGGGTAAGTTCCATCACAATAAACATTTAATTTACTTACATGCCATACATAACTAAAAAAATAAATTGGAATTAAACAACCATACCACCTATTGTTCCATTTGGGGGCGTATATAACTATTATTATGAATGTTAGTCAGAATAATGTTTCCGCTCTGCATTTACGGAATTACACCCAACAGCGAGCTCAGATTTCAGCAGAACAAATAAGGGTGATGACACTTTCAGTATCACCACCTGCCATGCATACTTGATGATTTTCTGGAGCTGCGAAGCATGTTGATTGCTTTTAGAGCAAGTCAGCCAGAGTATCGGAGGTTGATTTGTAATACAATTGTCCCATGCGGTGTATCTTTCTGAAAGTAATTTCCGCTTGAATCTTTTGAGATGAACTATGCGGCCAGGATTAAATTATTTAATGATAGTAAAATTATCGCCTTGAATATACAGGGACAGGGAATAGGACCGATGGCTATGTGCCACAAAGCAGCACTTATTATTGGTGACGGTGATTGACTATTAGAGCGCACCTAAAATATATAGATAGCGTGAAGAGAAAAAAAGTAGTTGTAAACTTTGAACACGATAGGTCACATTCAAGGCTGTCTACTATCCGAGGTCAACTTGAGCATGGTACAAGCGCTAGGAGAATACAGTTAACATTGCCTCTAAACTTAGAGAAAGGCTCAAGCTTGGCTTTAAGCTCAGGTAATTAGGTTGGGTCGAGAAAGCTTCATAAGCACTCCCTCTGTTTCAAAATATAAGCAGTTTTTGACTTTCAGACTTCACATTTGACCGTTCGTTTTATTCAATTTTTTTTATAAAAATATAAAACAAATAAGTCAAGCTTAAAGTATATCTAATGATAAAACAAATCGTAACAAAATAAATCATCTCTACAACTCATGAATCGCCTGGGTGTCGTCCGCCCGGCTTATTCCGCTCCCGAGCCGACTAATTCGGCTCCCCTGCGAGCCAAAAGCCGCCCGCAAATTCCGATCTTCGGCGCCTCATGCCGTCATGCGATCGGCGCGCTCCCCCTGCTGTCCGCTTTCCTCGCGTTCGCTCCCTTTCCCCACGACTCCACCTCACCATCTCGACCAATCCCCGTGTTCCTCCTCCGCTCAACTCCCCGCTCCCCTGCCCGTCGCTCGACCTGCCCACAGTCGTTTTGCTCCTCTGCCCACCGCTCGATTTGCGCCGCCGTCGAAGGTCAACCTGCGCGTCGCCGTGCTGAGTGCCCTGGATTGGGAACCGCCGCCACGTCCTCAATCCCCATAGGCGACGAAGACCACTGTCTCCAAAGATGGGGATTGCCGAGGACCACCATGATCGCAGCGACATCGATCTGTGCCGTTGTGCCGTCTATGCAGCAAGTAAATGCTGCCGCACCAAAAATTTTTCCGTTCGCCAATCCCCACCAGCACCGTCGTTGGACGCCGCCAAGCAGTCCAAGAGTTTCCCCGGCGCGCGCCGCATGGTGGGTCCTCGTCGCTGCTGACGTTGGTCGCATCGCAACCTCGACGGTCGCCTCCACCAGCCCCTGCTCCTCCCTGACGGCAGCCAAACCAACCGTCTCCATCACGGTGCCCGACCGCTAGCGCTGCTCGCCTCCACTTCGGCAGGTTCGCTCCCTTGCACCCTGTGTGTATCTTCGATGAAATTCCTGAATGAGATCCTGGTTGGAACAGCCTGATACAAAAATTACCTGCCCAAGTGTTGATTTATTTATATAAATGCCGCTCAGGTACTAAACATAGCCGACTTGATTATTTGTGACGTTTTTGAAAGAATTAAGGAAGTCTTGGCAAGCGGAGAACATGCCAAGTTTAGGCTGTGCCGCAGGAGAAACCTGGTAGCATTTGCTACCATGGCTCTCCCTCAAGGTCAGTGCTAGATGTAGTGATGTAAGTGCTTCCTTGACTAAAAACTTGTGGACAATGATTGTGCAATATTGATGGATACAAGATAGACCTGGTGTTGTCTAAAACGTGTTCATCTTAATATGTCACTGGTGTTCTTGCACTGTAAAGCAATTGTGGCTTGGGCGCACTTCAAATTGTCTCCTTTTTTCCCTTAGAAATCTTCTGCTCTGTAAGAGAAATATTTGTTGTCGAGTCCTCTTTCTTTATCGTAAGAGAAAGCACAAAGCTGGCTGCGAAACTGGTTGCGATCATGGAACAGAGGATGAAATCGATTTAGAAGGACAAGAAAACACCCCAACCAATATCATATGGGCAAGCCCATCTTTGATGATTCAAAGTATTTAGAAGAATGAGATATGTGATTTTGTATGAATTTGTATACCATTAAGCATTTATGTCAGCTAGCTGCTTCGCCTGAAGTGCACTTTAGGGCCAACAAGAAGTTCCTCATGCTGGAGAGATCTAGGAGCTGCGGTTGAAACAGGAGGTACCAACAAGTTCACATTTTTATAAGAGGTGACATGTTGTGTAAACTTCGAATGGTTCAGAGGAGGCTATATTTGTTTTTTATAAATTGAGTGTATGAAATCAATAGTAACATCGGTGAAGTCAAAAGCATGTGTGAGATGACTGCCTAGGGGTTGATTTGTTATTTTAATTTGATGAAGCTAACTTGATGTTTCTATCATGGTCCAGATGAAGCTTCTGATTTCTTCCCCTAATTTGGTCGATCTGACCCACGCAACACCTGCCCCTGTGCACATTTCCGCAGGTGATCATTGTTATATAAGTAGGTGTAATCTTTGTATTATTTTGATTGATGCTTCGCAATTTAGATCGAAGCCTCTCATGATCAAGCCTCTCTGGCAATAGCATGGATAGGGTGAGCTCCTACACTTCTACAATTTATTTGGAGTTTCCACTTTTGTTACAGAGCAAGAAATCTAGAAGAGGCATGTCCATTTCTCAATCAGGTGTCAAATCCCAATATAGAGATACTAAGATCCATTTTCTTGCTGATTAGCTAACTTTTATGTAAAATGAGCAGTCACCACAGGAGTTTGCAGCAGCTTTCTTATTTGAGCAACCTAATTTTATTTTTTTACATTCTAGATTGTAACCATTGTTGTCAATTAATTTCATTGGTGAATACTGCATGTGTCATTACATTTCGGTTCCTGGAAGTTTTCAACAGTTATGATTGGTTCTTGCCTTTTTCTCAGTTGAAATGGTTTGTTAGCTGCTTAATTTGTATTTATCTCTTATCTTATGGCTTACAATCAACCGTCCATTAAGGACTAGAGATGATAAGCACAAAATAAATAGTTTTTTAAAAGTTTGTCTTGGCTGTGACTGTGAGTACTTAGTAAAATCGGTAAAGAGATTAAATTCGTGATGCATCCTTCAGTTCAGATTAGTCGCCTGATCCTTTCAGGAACCCCTTTATTTTTATTCTCTGAAGCCTTCTTTCCAGTTTATACAATGGCAGTTTAATATGAATATGTCCCTAAATGCGGAACCTTTTTGTGCCAAGTTTTATCATGCTTGCTTCAATAGTTTTGTAGGTACCTCCAGCCTTTATATACAATGGAATGCTTATTTCCATTGTTTTTAAAATGATTCATGTTTCTATTTTTCAAGCCATTACCTTCATATTGCTAATTCGTCATAAGATCATGCTTGATGAAGTCAGCACAGAGAAAATATCTGGCTCGCATGGAGGACGTGCTGCAGCGGATGTCTGATAGCTTGTGCTAATTCGTCATAAGACTTTGCTTGTTCATTTTATTGCTTTTGCATGCTACATGTTTGATTATTTGGGAATTGGGATTTGTTTATTGAACACGATGTGCAGTGGCCTTGTCAAGATGGAGCAAGTCTCGTTGCTGGAGACTACGATCAAGGTTTATATGTTGCAACAGGATAGTACATGAGTCATGTGCCTAATTTAGGAAAGTATAAAAAAATATTTTCTATAATGTCATTGGAAAAACACATTTTGTATCTCTGATGCTATGATTGACCATTTGGGATTATAGATAGATTTTTGGATGGGTTTCAGAAATTATGGCAATGTTTTTCCCCATTGCAAAGCATTTGTGTCTTGATCGAGATTAATCAGTCGTATATATGGGATGTCTCATGGGTGGTCTTGAGTTGATGGTGGAAATTACTCGAGCTGTTGAAAAGAGGTTCATGGGTGCTTCATGCCTTGGGTCTGGATAGATCGACAAATTAGGTTGATTTAACCCGGTTGGGTTAGTGTTTTCTATCAGCATTATACTTAACATCCCTCATCTTCTATTCTCTCCATCAATAATTAAATACGATTATATGTAGGTATCATGTATATTAGAGAGAAACAAAGAAAAAATACATATTTACTTGACTTCTTGTGTGCCATTGTGAATGGCAAAACATAAATATTGAGTTGTGTAAGACAAGTATTAAAGGCCCCCGTGGCAACGCACGGGCACTCACCTAGTAATTTTATAAATTTTTTGAATAAAACAATAAAACGAGTGGTCAAACATGATGTCTGAAAGTTAACAACTGCATATATTTTGAAACAGAGGGAGTATATATTAATAGCCAATATCTTGTATAAATAAAAGCTCAACCAAAGCTTCCACGGGAACACGTGAGTTTGAGCTTGCGGTTGGGTCAGAATGAAGCTCAAGCCAGCCTAAGGCGAATTCGAGTCTGATGGGCCTTGAAAATTTTCGAGCTTCATTCCCATGATCTCTATTGTTGGACACAAAAGCATAAAAAGTTTAATAGAAGATACTTGGTTGCAGTTCTCAACTTCTCATGTAACCTTATGCACAAAGTAACACAATCAGACTGGTGGCTTAAACTTTACCACCCCCTGTAGGAGAGGGACCTTCACAAAAAAAAGGTCTTTCACGGTCTAGGTGTGATCTTCAGTATGAAATCAGAATGTTCTCCTTTAAGTCCTAATAGATATTTCAAGTCTAACGTTCGGTCATTTTGACGCTGTCTTTGAAAACACTTGAAAAACCATGAAAAGACATTGGCCCTAATATTACTTCCAGTTGGCAAGTGATATTTGTTCTTTTCAAGCAAAGAAGTCTTTTCTATTAGAAGGGTTCACCATTTTGTACACGACTGATCAAAGTGCCAAGTCCAGTTGCAATACAATAGAAGAACAAAAGGGTGAACTCTTAACGTCATGGCCCAAGAGTAAATCCTTTTAGTTTCATATAAGTTACGAAACAAAGAAACACTTGTTTCATGTATTTTTCAGATTTTTACCGCCATTTCCTATGAATTCCTATTTGACAATTTCATCGAATCACCATTTTTACATTACTGGCAAATTCCTGGGACTTTGATCTCATACAAAAACATGGGGTTTTTTTTTTTTTTGAGAGGAACAGAACATGTTAATAACTTAGCATTCAGTAGTAACTGATTCACATAACAGAACATGTGAAACAGAACAATACCATGTACTGTTACATAACTGAACTATTTGCTCCTGTAGCACCAACGTGCATGAACACCAACTCTTGATTGACAATTTTGTGTCCGGAAACACACATGGCTGTTGGGGATTACTGAAGATACTCAAAGTCTTCAGTTATGCCCACCTGAAGTTTCAATGGAACAAATCATCAAAAACAAGAACGGAGTAAACGGAGGAAAATGTGTTCTTATGGAAATGAGAATACTTAACAGTCGAAGTTATTAATGGGAACAGAAGAACATGATGGATTCACAAAAAAGAACTGCTACTAAACTTCAGTTGTTCGTTGAATTTGCAATATTGACAGAGCTACACCATTGAACCAATAACTACAAACAATTCCACTCAAGATTCCAGTGGCGGAGCACAGACAAAAAACATTGAGCAGTTTCCTCGCAAATAAAAAATAAAAAATTGAGCAGTTAGGGATGTACAGAAAGAGAGGTTAGAACCTACCTCCCTGTACATGTGTTCAAGTTGCTCTTTTGCTTGTGGGAATGTAGTTGAACACCATTGTTGCAATGTGAAGATGTTGTCTGAAGTAACAATAAAATTGTCATTAGCCCAAAAGCTACATAAAGCATATGCATTTGACGGGGATCTCATTAGCAAAAGCATAGGCACCTGTCCACCTGTTAGCTGCTGAATGAGCAACATCAATAGCATCCTCTGCAGTTATCATCATACAGTAAAGTAATTAAAATTAGGTAGGATTTCCATACTTTGACAGGTTCATAAAAGGTAAACTGTAAACATGCAACTAGAAGTTTTTTTAATAAAGTAAGCTTCATTAGCAAAAAATCAAAGAAGGAATTCTGATGAGTGCGTCAATAACAGTAATATATATCTAAAGCACATTCAAAAGAGGGTTGTTGGATCTCATACTCATTGCTTCTAGTGCCGCTGGATCACTATCTGCATACGCAGCCAGTTCTTCCTGAAATTATCATAAAAAGTTATCCAGCTGCAGATGGCACTAAGAAAACCAAAGAAAAGAATAAAGAATAATAGGGCACCTTGAGCTTTTTATGGTGTGACTCCACATCCTTCAGCTCCTCCAAAGCAGCTTCTCTCTCTTCCTATAGCGATATATATAAGTTGTGCGAACAAAATCCTGTACAGCTGTCTTGAAAACATGCAGAAACAACTTACTGAGTCTTCCCTGCCTCTTTTCAAGTTTTCTCTCTGTTCAACAAGCTCCATGTAACGCTTTTTAGAGTTTGAAAGATCAGATTCTAGCTTGTTGTAAGTATTCCTCAGCTACAGACAAATCCAAAGAAGAAATTATCATACTCCATTAATGAAAGATCAAAGAAGGAAAAAAATGTACTACAAGGTGCAGTCAGAGATATCAGTGTGTATATGTTTTTCTTGAAAAGCATCCATAAAGTATAACTAAGTTGCCAGAAATTTATAGTAGCATCAGATAGCTAAGAGAATTCACATCATCTTATCATGCATGCATTTATGGACCATTCACAGCATTCAGTGCTTCAGCATTCTGCAGGAAGGATTTCGATTTTTAAGCATATTGTCATTAGAAAATCGTACAAATTTTGGTGGTAAAATATATTGTCAGTTTGTAACAAAAAACAACCCTGTATCTGCCACCAGAGTACAAAGGGAGGGAGAGTGATCATAACCCCACCTGGTTTCCAGCACAGCTTGGAAGACTCCAAAAGTAGACCTACAAGGAAACTATATTAATCTGGGAAATAGAAACAAAAAGCATGTGTCTAAAGAAACTATACTTTCTTTCAACGCAGACAACATTCAAAGTTGCGGGTTTGCAACCAACAACAAGAATCGCTACTAAAATTGCAAATAAACTAATCTGATTCCAGACCCTCAATGCAGGTAGTTACATAATTGTGCCGGCAGTCCAAGTACTCTTGATCCATGCATAAAGATAGCAAATCTTACAGAAGTCCCTATTTTTTCCTTCAAGACAAGATCATCATCCACCAGGCTTTGCACCACATCCTTCACGGACTGACTAATCACTCCCTTTTTAGGACCCATTTTCTCCAGCTCCTTAAGCTGAAAGCGATAAATGGAAGCACTTAAGGTACAGAAGCAAATTCTAGATGAAGAAACCAAGGAGAACCGAAGTTATAATGTTAAAGTAATAGAAAGGATATCGATTTCATAGAAATGCATATGAATATCGATTTCAATGCAAAAAAGGTGACATGAGTTCAGATTTCAAAAAAAAAAACAATGGAAAGAAATAAACTGACATGATCATCTGATTAGTCCATGGAAATACGCTTGCACTAAGAGTTGCAGTAATGAGTAGGCAAGCATGGTTGTGCCAACTTAAAAGGTAAAAAAATCAATAGTGTACAAAAATGGAAATGAACTGCAGTGATTAGTTTGATACTTTGCAAGGCAAACAGATTTCTTATACAAGATATTGGAAGAAGAGAAAAGCAACAATTACAATAATTATAAGCAGGAGAATTCCAGGATAGGAACATAAACAGAAAAAAAGACCATAAATTCACTGCAGCTGAGGGAAAAGGAACTAATCCTTGCAAACCGCTAACATAAAAATTGTAGAACAGCATAGTTACCAGATAAAAGTCTTGACTCTCATAAAAAATCTGAAGCATCTGCTCCCGTTTCTCCTCCAACGAAAGACCCCTCTTCTTTGACTAAGCACCGTAAAGAAAACATCAGCATACATTGTTCACTATACATTTTTTCTGCCATATAATAATCAATAAAGGTGTTCATTGATGAAAGAAATGTTAAGAAGAAATAAAAGGTGGAGATGACACAGAAGTATGCGTTACGAACATGCAGTGCACATCTTTGAGCTGTTGGTAATACTTCATGCACAACCAGGCACTAGCTAACTACTTTTTGTTCAGCAGCTAATGGTCGCAACAGGGAAAAAAATGCCACTGTAAGTTACGGATACCGCATTGCGGTGTCCCATTGTTATTCCCCAAATTGCCTCACTACTCTCTGTCACTAGCAGCAATCTATGGCTTTGAGCTCATCAAGCCACACATGGACTCTCTTAATCACCCAATTGCCGGTCCACAACAACGTATCCCGCATTGTTTTGATCGATCACTCACATCCCACCATTACAAGCTACAGCGTTAACGAACACCAGTAATTCAGTACAGCACAGTACACGGAACTCGCAATCCAAGACGGCAACCATCGTAGGACAGTCACGAATCCAATCCTGAAACCTCTGGAATGCGGCGCGCCCTACTCGTTCCTCCTCAAGTGCATCAATCCAACGCAGAATAAGAAAGAAATCCCTCGAGCCATCCCCGCAGCAACCTTGGGGCCGCGGATCGAGCGCCTCAGCAGGACCGGGCTGCGGGATCTCTCCCTCTCTTAATCTCCACGAGAGGACCACGAGGGCGAGGAGGGAGATGCTTACCATCCCGGCGGGGCTGGCGGCGCCGGCGAGGGCGGTGCGGTGCGGAGGCGGTGCCGGTGGATTTGGCGCCGAAACGGAAACGGAGTGGCGGCGGGACGGGAGGCTGAGGCGCTGACAGTGGAGGTGCCGGGTCTGGTTCCCGTGTGCCGCTTGGGTGGGCCGAAATGGCGAAACGCGAGGCAGGCAAGTATGGCCCAAGAACTGTATTGGCCCACAAAAGATAATGCCAGATGGATAATGCCCGATGCTTCCTCCGTCCACAAATATAAGAATTTGTTGACTTCCGTTATACTGATAAAATGTTCTAAAAAAAGTTATACTGATAAAATAAACCATAATAAAATAAATAATATTTGTATAACTTTTTTGAAAAAGACGAGTAGTCAGAGTTGGCTAAAAGTCAACAAATTCTTATATTGTGAACGGAGGAAGTAATGCTCTCTCCGTTTTTAAATTTAACCATTCATTTTATTTAAAATATTAGCTCAAATATACAAAAATTATAAATTTTATTTTAAGTTTCTTTAATGATAAAAAATCATAACAATATATATGATAAATTTTAAATTTTTTTAAATAAGACTAATGGTCAAATGTGAAAAAAAAAAAACAACGACAACAAGTTTAAAACGGAGAGAGTGTGACAGAAACCTATGTTTCATCAGTGATTTGAGGAATAAGTATAGTTAACCCCCTAGTGTACAGATTCTTCTAGATAACCCCTAAACTGTTCAATAAATGACCCCCTAGAGTGGTTATTCCACCGTGTGGATTACATGGTATCTGACATGGCAATAACTCCATAAAATAAACAATGGGTCTTTGTTAAGATTTCTGAAGTAATAGAAACGACTTTTAGTTTGTGAAAAGAAGGAAAAAATTGGACACGGTCATTTTGCTATGCAAGGTCTATGATGGATTCTTCTTATTTTTTATTCCATTCTAACACATGATCGAGGAGGGACATATCTCTAATCATTAACTCTAGTGAAGGCTCTCTTATGCATAATTCCAAGAGGGCTAACAATATCATGAGCTAAGTCAAAGCTCTCTTATGCAAGTTTCGACATTTTTCTCTTCACTTTTCGTTGTCGATAGGTATAGATCAACAACCACTCGCAGTGATATACATTCTGATTCAACCACCCTATACGTGCTTCACGTGAACGCATACAGTGCACTAGCTAGTAGTTTCAACAACCCATACAGTATAGTACTCCATATTCACAATACAGACGCAGACCCTTGGGCCACTTGGGCCATATTCACGCCATTAACTTTAAAACAAGTTGTTCAATGCACTCGAGGAACTTCTCTTCATATTTCTGTCGTCTGCCCTTAACAAAACCAAGTAACTCTAGTTTTGGGCACGTATATCTGTCCAGATGCTTATACTAATAAATAATATAGTATAAAGACCAATAATGCTGTATTTTTTTGAAACACAATACAGATGCAGACTCTCAGAAACACGCACAAGTACTCATCCTTATGAATACATGCATGCAACCTCTACCGCTATGGATGTTTCTGAAAGACCGGGCAGTCAGCTGTAAAGGTACAACACTCGTGCCAAGACTGGGACTTGAACCCTGGTTGGTTGGTTTCACCACAAAAAACTTAACCAGCTGAGTTATGCTCGCTCTGCATGAAGACCAACGATATGCTCTGCATGAAGACCAATGATATGGATGCCTACTACGGATAAGCTCGCAAGCAACTAATCCGGCAATCCTGTAATTGTTTTTGACTTTCCGCGCATACGTCGCCTGTCTGGATACCTTCTTCATGTCTATAAATTTTCGATCCGGCGAAGGCTAAGCAGTTCACAGTCCAACTGGTCGAACGACAGTCTACTGTTGTAGTTGCTCCTTGCATCAGGTATATGAGCTATACGCCTATACCCATATAAATAGATCATTTGGTGATCCCTGTCCTTGGGTAGCCTCTCTCCTTGATGCATGCGTCTAATCAATCACAGGCAGCACACATGTATCTCTTGTTTATCAGAATTATACACGTAATTATTACCGCTTGTTCTCATTGTAGGTTTACGTCTGCGTATAGCACTGACGATGGCAGCGCTCCATAAGAACACGGTGATGGTCGCCTCTCGCATGCTGCCAGAGGCGGAGCCAGGTTTCAAACTCAGGGTGGGCCGATCATTTTTTTTTTTTTTTTTTTTTTGCAACACAACAGATTTGAAGTGCCAAATTTACAGTTAAATTCAAGAGCTTAACAAAATGTCGCCGAAATAAAACAGATGCACAACTGTTGTTCTCTAATCATTTCACCGAGTATTTGGCATAGCCATACACGAACAATGGTGTAATGCCACTGTGCTAATATCGAGCCTACCAGGTATTTTATAAGCATCATATGCGCAATATAAGCAAGGTCCAATAGAAGTTACAGTACTTGACGAGTTTGCAATAAGCAGATTTAAATACAATCATCATGTTAGTCTTGAAATTTATACAGAACAATTCGCATACTAGCCTTGAAACCGTCTAAATTTAGTTAACCGAATCAAAAACTCTGCCAGAGCAAAGGATGAATCCGGTACACTGTCAAAAATGCAAAACTTAATCCATTAAGATGTTTCTACTTTTAATAGCTTTCCTTCAGCACATTGAGAGGCAAGGTAATCGTGTAGTCCTGTAAGCTATAAAAAGACATGCACTCTTACATTTTGGTGAACACTTGGCGTGCAAAGCCAGATAGAAGAAAGAAGAGCAAAATCACGCATACAAACACGATGTAGATTCAGATGATAGCAGAGAATGAAGAATTAAAGAAGGAAGCAGAGAAGAGTGGAGAAGGAGCGACCGGTGCCGGCAGCCAATCCACGCCGCCCCCCTCCCCGTCCCGCGCCGGCGCGCGAGGTACTCCGCTCGGCCGCGCTGGCACACGCAGCACCATTGGGGATGGACAGAGCCAGTCGCATGGGGATGGGGCGAGCTCGCAGTGGGGACGGGACGACCGGACGAGGGCGCAGGCTCGCCGGCCGCCGGGTGGCCGCCACCAGCTCTTTCTCTCGCTCGCCTGGCCAATCGCTCCTTCCTCCTCGCTGGTTTCTGGGTTCCTGGGCTGGTTATAGGGCAAGGTGGGGGTGGGTCGCAGCCCAAATCTCAGGGTGGGCATCCACACCCTCTAGCTCCGCCAATGCATGCTGCTTGTTCTGCTTCTGGCGACGCAGATGGTAACGCCGGCGGGTGGCAGCCGTGCGGCCTGGCAAGACACAGGACCAGCTGAACCTTGGCCAGATGCTCGGCCTGAAGTCCTGGTGCGACTTCTGCCATTACGTCTGCACACCACCTTGCTATTGGACCTGTGATCCTCCGTATTGTTAAGGTGATATTATGGATCCGAGAAAGATCGGTGCGTGGCCGGATAGGTTCGGTTCCCCACCCTGCTGCTTGATCATCGTTTGTGGTTTTTTCATGCTGTGCGTGTGTGCTGAACTAATCGCCCTTTCATTAGGGCATTGTGATGTAATACTATGTTACGAAAATTATAACTTTGGATGGCCTCATGTGAGTTAACTGATATTTTGTTTCTGTCCAGTCAATTTTTTAACCGTTGCAACATCTATAAATAACTATGTAACAAATAATGCTACTTACAACATACAAGTATATTTGTTGCAATACGCAAAGATCGAATAGTCTGACATCCAAACAAAACAACTACTAGAATAAGGTTTGATGCAATATACGATAGAACAAAAACTATTGCTGATAAAAAATAATACTGCAACATGTAAATTTAGCTATTAAAACTATACTTCAAAACATGACTGATGCAACATACAGCAGTCTCTATATTGTGACATGTAATGTACCATATAAAAGATACGGAGAACCATTGCGACATCAATTAACTAATGCAACACACGAAAAAAAAAAACTATTTCAACCTGATTTACAGATATGAGGAGTGACTTTGTTTTATTATAGCCCTATGACTTCCCATGTCTAATAACTTGGACCGATGTTACAATTTCCTTGTCTACTTGATGCGCAGAGCTAGCTGTTGCTAACATTGATTATAGGGAGATAGCTATCTCATTCCTAACCTTTTTCCTTAAGGTTTTAGCTCGTGTTGAAATCTGCTATGCCCTTGTGAAATCATGTTATATACTACCTCTGTTTTAAATATATAATCACAGTTCTGATATGCACATAGACAAGCACATGTTCAAATAGCCAGAACAGCAATGAACTAAACGGAGGTAATATTTTTTTTAATGTGTTGAAAATAATAGAAACGTAGAATTTTGTATCTAACTTAAAAGGTTTTCCACAGCCAGTGGCTTAAGGAATTGCCTCTGGAAATGTCATTAGAGATGTGTAGTTGGCTTCCTGAGGTGGATCCCTAGGAACCACTGCCAGATCGGAAGTGCAATTTCTAGAGGCAGGTGGCTTAAGGACCCTTTTCTAGAAACGGTGGTTCATTTTCCGCATGTGGAAACCGTGTTTGGTCATAGCTAGGCAGAACGCTTGTGAAAGATTTTACCTGCCACCTGTGTGATTCTGTGTGAACACATATTTTACCATTCATCATGGAGTAGTTGTGTATAGAGTATATTTGAGCACGCTACACATAAGCAGTCTCATAGCCCGTCTCATACGTTGCCATATGAAAATTTTTGGTGACATGGAAGAGAGAGAGGGAGGTGAGAGAAAGAGACGGTTGTTTCGCGAGGCAACCACCTCATGCGCTAAAATTTAGGAGTATGAGACGACTTTCACACCATTGTAGGAGTTGTAGTTGCCATACAACTCATAAATATTCTTTTTTTTCATCCACAAATAAAGGAAGTATGGTACTTCTTTGAGACAACTAAAACAACCATCTATTCACTTGTACAATTGACATCTTAAAGTCAAAGTCATCTCAATATCCATTCACATGTCGTTTTCTACACTTCTATGTATATCACAATACGTCTTAGTAAATGTTGTCGTAGAACTTGACTGAAGCTTGGTTGTTTTCTGTTAACATTGCAAAGAACAGCTATATAAGATGTGAACGCGTCTCTGGTGTTCAGACGGCTTCGACGGGTATAAAAATAAGTAGCTGTATGCAAAGTGCACTTCCCACAACCGTATGCGAGAGCACACCTTATCTTACGGCTTCCGTGGCTTTATGATTCGTGTGGGCAAGCAAAATCGCCTGGCTTCGGTTCTGTTGCTCCCGCCTGCTCTTGCGAGGCAGGATTGAGGCACGTTCACGTGACCACTGACAAAAAGCATTCAACTCTCTCTCCGACTCTACCTCTCCATTTCGTTTCGTGTGCTTTTGCAGGTGCTGTAATCTGTCTCTCTCTCTCTCTCTCCATTTCGCAACTCTCTCTCTCTCTCTCTCTCCACATTTCGCATGCACTTTGCAGATGCTGGCTGTTACCTTTATCTCTCTCTCCAAACCAGTAGTTTTGTGCGGTAGTTGACGCCTCTCTCTCTCTCTTTACGTTTTTCACTGAATATTGTACTGAAGATAGACAATACATTTTGTTATCGCTAATACATTTGTCATTGTGTAGTATATTTTTGTCATTAGTGCATTTTTCATTGCGTCAGAAATCAAT
The DNA here is from genome assembly GCA_012490785.1 of Eragrostis nindensis. Lineage (NCBI taxonomy): Eukaryota > Viridiplantae > Streptophyta > Magnoliopsida > Poales > Poaceae > Eragrostis > Eragrostis nindensis. The sequence continues at coordinate 2,197,396 of JAAXCT010000036.1, read as the reverse complement.
TGTACATGTTTTATCGGTAATAATTGTATTTTTATTTCATAGTAGTAATTTTTATTATACTAATAATTGATACTTACTCTATCCACAAATATAAGGACTTCCGAGTTTGTCTGAAGTCAAACTTTCTTTTAACTTTGACTCTCATTGGCCCAGAAAAGCATGTAAACATTGATTAATAAAATCCATGTCACTAGATTGATAGTGAAACCATAACATATAACTATTTTGATTTGTACTGGACATCCTTAGTAAATTATTCATTGTATAGAGAATTGATATACATTTTCCATTATACAAAACAATATTGTCAATTTTGAATCCATAGTACAATTTTGTTTTACTAAAAATGGATAATGCATTTTATAAGTAGTACAATTTTCATTTTGTACTTAAAATCACTATTGCATTTTCACTTTACAAAAAATCGTTTGTATATTTTTATTGTACTGTTAATTGATAGTTACACATAAACATACGTTATGCAAATTGAACAATACATACAGGTATTTGTGCAAATTGTCATTCATACGTGGTGAAATATGTCTGTATTGCATTTCTCAACTGTGTGCGTCTCTCTCTCTCTCTCTTACTCTCACCCTGTGACCTGCATGCGGCATTGAGAATCGAGACCGTCTGCTAGAGGCCCACCTGCTGTCCCACACTTTCACCTTGCTCCTTTGAACCACTGAACAATATAGAAAGCATAGTTACTAAGAATCAAGATTCATTTTAAAATTACATTAACATGCTAGATATGTAAAACAAAATGGATAGTGCATTTTTGTTGTATTTTCATTGTTGGGAGTACAATATTTTTGACAAGTGAGAAGAACAAAATCGATATGCTATAATAGTGTACTCCTATTCCGATTTGTGGATGAAAATCGATATGGTATACTCCGACATGTGGAACAAAATGGATGACAACGAGACATATCTAGCATAAAATTTTAGCTCTTAGCAATACAAGTAGTATTGTATTGTACTCCGACATGTGGAACAAAATTGATATTATAGCATTTCAATAGTATTGTACTTCGATAGTATAGTTCTTCGATAATATGGTTTGATATATGGAACAAAGTTGATAGTAGTATAATACTTTAATAGTATGGTACACGTTTTATTGTATTTGACATGTGAGAAGTTGATAGTAGTATAATACTTTAACAGTGCAAAGCAGCAAAAGCATCCGGTGAGAGAGTGTGTCAGAGAAGTGAAAGTGATTAGTAGGTGAAAGAGGTTAATCAACATGTTAAAATATTAAGACGGATTAGTTGAAAAAAGTGCGCATTAGATGGAACGCATGGCTCCAATCGGAATGTACAAGAGAAATGCTGTAAAAAAATGTACAGGAAACAAAGCGTGAAGTGAAACTGTGGTGGTGAAACGCGGCGTCTTTGCAACGGGAGAGACTGGGCTCGAAAATCTAGAGAGCAGAGTACTGGAGCACAAGCACCCCCTCGTCTGTCCATCCATCACAAAAGCAGGAAAGACAGCAGGCGCTAACGACAAAAGGAGTCGGGCAGAAAAAACCTTTGGGCAAGCGGTCAGCTCTGCCATAGATTTAGGCAAAGCCGTTCCGAATCTCGAAGCACGAGGAAGGGTGGGAGATAAGGTATGCCCACGCATACGGTTGCGGAGTTGCATTATCGTAGCTGTATGTGTCACCACCTAACCAGTTCAGTGGCGGATCTAGCTAAAAATGTTATTGTTGCACTTTCATAGAAATGTGGTGCATACCATGTAATGAACACTAATCCAAAATCTAATTGCAATGTTTTTTTTAGGAATCTAATTGCAATGTTAACAGAATAAGTACTGGGATCGCGTATCATAACAGTTCTCAATATTTAGCTCCCAAAAAAAAAGATAAAAGACACCATTTGGGCCTCATCTGAATATACAGCCCACCAGTGTATCCGATCCAACTAATTACTTTTCCTTTGCATGGCCATCGATAGCATCTCCTTTCTGTTCGAGGCTTCGGTTGATTATCTCCGTGATGATCGCAAAAAGCATTTGTAGATCTCACATCATCCCACGATCGCCTGTATAATCCATTGCTGAACACAACCAACTCAATCCAATTTTGAGTTCTGTATAATCACGTTGCGATATTTTCACAAACAGCTGATGAGCAACGTACGGATAGAGGAAAACAAGATAGAGAAATTTTACCAGCAGAGCGTGGCGGTCAGGCGCTATCTGCTGTGTACGGCGGTCAGGTCGTGCAACGGTGACAAGGTCGGCCAAGGCCCAAGACTCGACAAACATGCTTTGTCTGCGCGGGAGGTTGTAGCCGCGGAAAAAAGTGGCGCATGGGAGAGCGAAACTGGCGGCAGCGAAGATTCGTGGGCGATTGGGAGCTGGAAGAGACGGCGGAAAGATGGCCACCAAACGGGTCAGTGTTGGGCGCGGAGGAAAAATTGGAAACGGTGATGGGAGCTGTTGGAGCGCGGTAGTTTTATACAGCAGATTAGCATTAGCATGTGCACTGAGCTGCCAAGGCATGGCCGCTTTAATATACATACACGGAGCCTGAGGAGACAAATAAATGTTTGGAAAGAAATTTCTCTCCATGCGTGTGTGATTCGATATGTGCGGTTGGCTCATGCATGCCGTTATTATGCGGGGCGTGCAGCACCTTCTTGGTCATCAAGTCAGGACATAATGAAACGGACGAGTTATAAGATCCTCGGATACGCGTGTGATCTATACCGTAGTACGATGGAAGCGGTGGCACGTTGGTACGCGAGCTCCGGCTTGTCGGTTTTTTCCCATCGCCTGACGAAGCTTGCCGTCGTCAGGGAGATCAACCCCGGCACCGATGGAGAGAAGAATTCGCAGCCCCGAAACCTCGTCTTCTCGCCACTTTCCGTCTACACCGCGCTGTCCCTCGCGGCCGCCGGCGCCCAGGGCACCACGCTCCGCGAGCTCCTCGACGTCCTCGGCGCGCCGTCCAGCGAGAGGCTCGCCGACAACGTCCGGTTCATGACGGAGCGCGCTTTCCCGGACGAGCAGCAGCAGCAGCCGGGCGGCCCGCGCATCGCGCACGCGTGCGGCCTGTGGCACGACGCCAGGGACAAACTGAAGCCGGCTTACCGTGACGCCGCCGCAGCCTCCTGCAAGGGCGTGGCGCGCGCCGTGGACTTCCTAAAAAAGGTTACTAATTCGAGTAGCCAGCTAGCCTGTTATTTGATTCACATCTATCTTTTTTTCTTTCCTCTAGATATCTAGTTTCGCCGTAATGTGTTTCCAACTTGTACATCAACTACTTCCCTCGCAAAAAAAAAAAAACTACTTAACTTCGCTCTCCATGCATGGACCGTTACGTTGATGCGTACTGCAGCCAGAGGAGGCTCGGGAGAAGATCAACAGCTGGGTGGCGGCGGCGACGCACAACCTCATCGACTCCATCCTTGGCCCCGGATCGGTACGCTGTGACACGCGGCTCGTCCTCACCAGCGCCATCTACTTCAAGGGCGAATGGGAGACTCCGTTCGACAAGGCCAGCACGAAAAAGGACAAGTTCCACCGCCTCGACGGCAGCACCGTCGACGCGCGCTTCATGCGCAGCGGCGAGGACCAGTTCATCGCCACGTACGACGGGTTCAAGGTGCTCAAGATGCCGTACAAGCAGCTGGTGCACAGCAACCATTACTTGCCCTTAGAGGGATTCAGCTGGGCAGCAGCTGCGAGGGCTGTTCTCCCAGCCCCATGGAGGAGGAGGACGACGACCAGCGTGCCGACGCCTGCGCGGTACTCCATGTGCGTCGTCCTCCCCGACGCGCGAGACGGGCTGTGCAACCTCGAGGAGAAGATGGCGTCCAGCCCTTCCGGCTTCCTGCACAACCACACGCCGAAGAAGCAAGTCGAGGTCGGCGACTTCCGGGTGCCCCGGTTCAAGCTGTCCTTGTGCACCAGCCTCAAGCGCGTCCTGCAGGACCTCGGGATCAAGGCCGCGTTCCATCCCGTAAAAGCCAACATGCCGGACATGCTGGAGGAGGATAGGAGTAATGGCCCGCAGAAGCCGCCACTGTACGTCGACGATGTCCTCCATAAGGCGGTGATTGAGGTGAACGAGGAAGGCACCGAGGCTGCAGCTGCCACGGCTGTAGTATGTTTTCCTTGTGCGACCCAGCAGCTAGGGCCTCCGCCGGTGCTAGTGGACTTCGTCGCCGACCATCCGTTTGCATTCTTTGTGGTGGAAGAGGTGTCTGGTGCAGTCCTCTTTGCAGGGCACGTCATTGACCCCACAGACTCATAGTCAAAATGATACTATATGTTTTCTGAGGTATGCTGAGTAAACCATGCGTGATAATTATTCTCAAAGTGATTATTTTCTGAGAGATGCTATATTAATTCAGTCGTCCTGAAATTCATCGTTTTTTAAGTCGACGTTACAATTTTTACAAATATTGTGAAACATCTTTTCTAACAATGTGTGGCGCATCATATGGTGGTTGCGAAAAATTGGGTGAACAAGTTGCATTGATATGGCCGTAATGTCCAATTAATACAATTGGCATAGCTTGTGGTGCAAATTATTGGTTGTCAAATTGTTGCTTATTAGTAGAAGAAAGATGAAACACCTTGTTAGTTTCACCATGATAAATGTTAATCAGCATGCATATGAACTTGTTAGATAGTAGGAATCCAATCGTACATTATTTGACATTGGCTTTTGTGTATTCTTTTCAGATTCATAATTTAAATATCTGTAAACAACTGAATATGCACATGGTTCACAAACAATGTCGCAGGCTACACCACACTTGCTGCTGTGAATTATCGATGCCTTCTTTGAGCAGCCACAGTACGAAAAGAGCAACGATTATGATGTGTGCAGCCTGAGAAGATCACGAAGGAAGGATGCATCGATCTCCGGACCTGTCCTCCTTGCGACGCGCGTTTCTTTAGCATGGGCCAACTAACATCTCTTCTCATTTATATACGTACCTTGGGGCCCTGGAGATGAGACCAAGAAATATATAGGGAGAAACACACGCAGCTAGCCTCGCCGATGGATCATCTCTTCACCATGAAGAAGGGTTTCTCCCTCGCGCTCAGCTGCGTCCTCATGCTCGCCGTCGGCAGAATCGCCGCGCTGGTGGAGCAAGACCACCACGTGCCACTCTCCGACGACGACGACGACAGGGAGCTGATGGTCATCTTCTTCAAGGGCGGGGTCGACGACAAGGACGAGGCGAAGCTGGCCCTGACGACCTACGACGTCTCCATCGCCGGCTTCGCCAACGGGAGCGACCACTGGTTCGCCTTCCCGGGCCACGAGCAACGCATCCCGAGGTCCACGCCCCTCCCGTTCGGCAACAGCTACCGCGACCTCCTCGGCGGCCTGGCCAACCTGCCGAGCCTGCCCCTTGGAAGGCCGCCTCTGCAACACGCCGTCTCCAAGCTCTCCACCGTCTCCGACCCCGGCGACGAAGGCCGGCAGGAGGCCCTGAAGCGGGCGCTGGCGACGATGGCCGTCACGACGAGCGAGGCGATGCGGCTGGCGCCGATCAAGGAGACGGTGACGCAGGGGTGGGAGAGCGGCGACGCGCGCGTCTCCCCTGAGCACCTGCCGTACATCGAGCACTACGACGCGATCTGCCACGAGCTCATCCGCGCCGACAAGAACGGCGGCGCGTGGGACGGACCATTCACCGAGCTGCTCAAGGAGAGAGCCAACATCAGCGGCGTCGAGGATGCGGTTGCGGTGGTCGGTGTCATTGCCCACCGCACCATGCAGCAGGTGGTGATGGCTCACGCGCGCAGTGCCTAATTAAGCTGCATGCTATCCTACCTTACCTTGGTAGAGCTGTGTCCTGATCGACACCAGATAACAAATAAGTTGTCTCTTTCATGGTCATTTCGGTCATCTTCAGTAGTCATTTCGGTCGATGTTTCATGGTCCCCTGCGCCTGAAGAATGTGTCTTGGTACCATGTGTTTGAACTTATTGGTGTTTCATTTTTCATTTGTTCTGTTACGCAAGTTCTCAGCAGACATATGAATCTATAATCATTTTCCGTAGGACATGCGAACAAAAAGTTATAGACATTAGAACCTTGCTTTCAATGATAACGTCTCAAGCATACGTATTATTTGACACAGGCTTTTGCGTATGCTTTTCAGATTCATAAGATAGATACCTGTAAACAACTGAATGCACAGGGTTCACTAGGTAACAACGATTAGCTAGGCGTCGTTGGGTTCAAGGACGTGCCCCGAGAATAGGATAGCACCAGACAGCTCATCGATTACAAAGAAGGCAAACGGATGGAATCCACCAGCACGGGCATCTGGAACTTTCTCGGGCTCGCGCCGCACATAATGATTCCAGTGACGGCTGCGGCCTCGGTGCCTTCCTCGTTCACCTCTATGACGGCCTTGTGGACAACTCGATTCAGCCCCAGCTTGCCCTTGCCTTCCACCATCTTGGACAGGTCCGCTTCTCCCGTGTCGAAAACATGCTGCAGCCCCAAGCTTTTCACGGTGCCAGTGATGTCACCAGAGAAGTCCAGCGTGAACTTTGGGCAGCCGGAACTTGCCGACGGTGACGAGCTCCGTCGGCAGGTGGTCGCGCAGGAAGCTGCGTTTGGATGCGATCCTGTCGACGAGGGCCCAGAGGCTGTCGTGTGCGTCGGGGAGGAAGACGACATCGAGAACCGGCTAGTTGACGGAGGCGGCCCTGCGTCATCGACGGAGGTGGCGGTGAAGCTCCCTTGCTTGTACTGGAGCGGGGCACCTTGAACCCGTTGTGGCAGCCGATGTACTGCGTCTCCTGGCTCCGCATGAAGGGCCGGTCCACGGTGCTGCCATCGAGGCGCGTGAACGTGTCGACCTTGGTGCGCTCCTTGCTGAACGGCTTGTCCCAGAGCCCTTTGAAGTAGACGGCGTTGACGAGGACGAGGTCCGTGTCTCGGGGCACTTCTCCGGCGATGATTGAGGTGATGAGGTTGCTCGTCGCCGCCGCGACCCAATTGTTGATCTGATGGACAGCTTCCTTCGGCTGCAACATGGGAAGAGAGATCACGAAAATTACATCAACAAGGCACTTTTGCATGACCATGAACCGTGCGTGCACAAATTGAAAAGATTTGAAGCATGTCGCGAACCTTTCTGCGGAAGTCGACGGCGAGCGCCTCCGCCTTGAAGCACTGGACGGCGGTGCTCCGGTAGTCCGGCGTGAGCGCCCTGGTGGCGTCGTGCCACACGCCGCAGGCGAACGAGACGTGGGGCCCGCCCGCGGCCGACTGGTCGGCGAGGGCCAGCTCACCCAGGCCGCGGACGAGGCCGGCGAGGTGGTCACGGGACCGGGCGCCGAGGACGGCCAGGAGCTCGTTCAGCGTCCGGCCGCGGGCGCCGGCGGCGAGCAGGGCGAGCGCGGCGTAGATCGAGAGCGGCGAGAAGACGAGGTTGCGTTGCTTGTTCCTGGCGCCGGCGGCGGCCGAGATGAGCTCCTTGGTGAGGCGGAGGGCGAGCGCCGTCAGGCCCGAGCAGTCGGGGGCGAGAGCGGCCGGGGCGGAGGCCGGCGGCGGCTTGACGAAGCGGCGCAGCCGCGACTTCTTGCATGTGCCTTGCATCGTTACGCGTCGTCGAGCTTAATTACCCGTAGGATAGAGAGATCTGGACCGCCTGTATGCATGGATCCATAAAAATTGTAAAAGTTACTAGGTTCTTTGGCTGTTTGTAGATGCAAACGTGGAGGAAAGAAACGTGAGGGATTCTGTCAACATCATAGTATGCCACACGCATTAGGTCTATTCTATCTATCCGTTTTTTTTTCGTTATTGAATATTCTTAAGTCAGAAACAAATCGAAATCTGAACTGGAGGGAGAAACGTTTCAGAAATTCAGAAAACAAGTCTAAGTCTTAAGTTACTGGGGTTATGTTGAGATCTCAATGATGGAATTTTTTTGCTTCCAATGCGATGTTTTAATAATAGTCTCCCTTTCTTTTGAATCCTTTTTGTTGGAGAGCTTTTTTTGACTGAAAACAGGAGGGGATTCTACTGTCCTTTTTGTTGGAGAGCTTTGAGTGTCATTTGTTTACTTTTCTGTGGGTGAACTTGTAGTTTGTAATAATGAGTGGCTATATGTATCCATTGATACAGTGGCTGAAATATTGGTTTTAATATATATTCTCTTTTCTAACAATGCATTAAATTATGCGGCTTGCAAGTCAGATCCTGGCAATACCATATCACAGATTACAACATATTAGCAAACAACCAAAAAAAAACGGCTGGGGGGTTGAGTAAATCAGAAATCTGAATTGATTGGAAGGAGAAGTGTAAGGTCTACGGCTAGGATGAAAGGCTCCAATTGCTTCTCACGAGAGAATTGAATTGAGCCTAAATCAAAATCCATGTTTTGGTTTCGATCGTTTGCAAGCACATAGAAGTGGAAATGAGATGTAACTTTAACCACTCCATCGTTTGTTTTATGACCCTGATAAATAGAAATTTGTTCATTTTCTAACGTGAAGGATGCAACATTGAACGAATTTCATTAACGTCAAGGTCACGTAGTAGCCAACTTACTGCGGTGTCCATTTCCTAACGTGCAATGCATGCAAGAGCTACATTTTGAGAATAACTTTTATTGTATTATTAAAAAACCGAACTGATCCAAGACACATTTGCCGTTAAGTCATACCAACCCATCGTCCATCCATAATAGTCTATCTTTACCGACTGACATAGGTCGCTAATTCTCTACCGTGGAGTAGTGACGTTGATGTCTTTACACACTTACTATTGCGCAGTTACTAAAATTATTACTAATCAAGCATTGTACGTAGTGACCTAATATATTGACAAATATAGTTTGATGACTATGAGTCTGTGGGGTCAACGACGTGTCCGGCAAAGAGGACCGCACCGGACTCCTCTTCCACGACAAAGAATGCAAAAGGATGGTCGGCGACGAAGTCCACACGCACCGGCCGAGGCGCTTCGTACCGGCTCTGAGTAAGCAAGCGCACGACGGCTGTGGCAGCCGCAGCCTCGGTGCCCTCCTCGTTCACCTCGATGACCGCCTTATGCAAGACATCATCGACAAACTGCGGCTCCGTCGACTCCAGGATGTCCGGCATGTCCGATCTTGCCGGATCGAACATGACCTTGATCCCGAGGTCCTGCAGGACGCGCTTGAGGCTGGTGCCGAGGGACAGCTTGAACCGGGGCACCCGGAAGTCGCCGACCTCGACTTGCTTCTTGGGCGTGTGCTTGCGCAGGAAGCCGGAAGTCGACGCCATCTTGTCCTCGAGGCTGAGCAGCCCATCTCGCGCGTCGGGGAGGAAGACGCACATGGCGTAGCGCGGCGGCGGCGCGGACACGGCGGTCGTCGTCCTCCTCCATGGGAGGAGATCAATTGCCCTCGCAGCAGCTGCCGCCCAAGATCGTCCCTCTTGCTGATCAGGACGACGGTTCTGCACCTTGTACGGCATCTTGAGCACCTTGAACCCGTCGTACGCGGCGATGAACTGGTCCGCGCCGCTGCGCATGAAGTGCGCGTCCACGGTGCTGCCGTCGAGGCGGTGGAACTTGTCCTTTTTTGTGCTGGCCTTGTCGAACGGAGTCTCCCATTCGCCCTTGAAGTAGACAGCGCTGGTGAGGACGAGCCGCGTGTCGCGGCACACTGATCCGGGACCGAGGATGGAGTCGATGAGGTTGTTCGTCGCCGCCGCCACCCAGCTGTTGATCTTCTCCCGAGCCTCCTCTGGCTGCACGATCGATCAGTTAATTGATGTACACAAGTTCGAAACTAGATAGATGAATCAGAGTTTCTTGCAAGACAAGAAGATAGATAGATGTGAATCAAATAACATGCTACTCGATCAATTAGTAACCTTTGTGATGAAGTCCACGGCGCGCGCCACGGCCTTGCAGGAGGCCGCGGCGGCGTCACGGTAAGCCGGCTTCAGAGTGTCCCTGGCGTCGTGCCACACGCCGCACGCGTGCCCGATGCGCGGGCCGCCTGCAGGCTGCTGTTCGCCCGGGAAAGCGCGCTCCGTCATGAACCGGACGTTGTCGGCGAGCCTCTCGCGAGACCGCGCGCCGAGGACGTCGAGGAGCTCGCGGAGGGTGGCGCCCTGGGCGCCGGCCGCCGCGAGGGACAGCGCGGTGTAGACGGAAAAGGCGAGAAGACGAGGTTGCGGGGCTGCTGCTTCTCTCCATCGGCGCCGGGGTTCATGTCCCTGGCGACGGCAAGCTGCTTCGTCAGGCGATGGGAAAACGCCGACAAGCCGGAGCTCGCGTACCAACGTGCCAACGATTCCATGGTACACGTGTGAACTTGGTTGATCGATCTCTCGAGTATGCAAGGAGGAGGATCTTATAACGTCGTCCGTTCAATATGTCCTGACTTGATGAACAAGAAGGTGCCCTGGCCCCGCGTAAGCCAAGCGCACATATCGAATCACACACGTTATGTTGTAAACTGCTTCGGCAGCTGAATCTCTTATGCTTTCAAATAAAGCAGGGAAACTTTGGTCTAAAATGAAAATCACACACGTTATTACTTATATGCCATGCAGAGGACACCCCCATTATGCGGCGTCATTAATTTCTCTATACAATATACATCAATCAATTTATATAGAGAGAGACTGTATCAACATTTTTAAATGTGATAAAACGAAAATCCAATCATATAGATTGACAAACTAAAACGATGTTACTAGATTCATTGTAAACCAACTCTTCCTATCTGAAAATCGTTACACTAAAAATATTTCAGTTTGACCAAATATAGAAATGCATGTATTCTAGGATGGAGAGAGAGTATATTTTGTGAACAGTTTATACAAGGGAGAAAAATGAAAAGAATAGTCATTCTACCTAATTCTTGAATATTCACATATTGTTGGGGAAAATTCATTCAATGACTTCTTCCATCTCCAGTCAAATCCTTTTCCCTGTTAGGTAAAAGAAACATCGGGTAAAAGAAACATCGATCTAATATTCTTACAAACATTGGCATTGTTGTGTTGCTAGCTAGGATGACACATAGGTAGTCATTTTCTTAAGATCTAGCAGATTACTCTGACTTGAGAATACTTTATAGGTTATAATGCTACTGATCACCATAGTCCATAACCAATATACAGGGTAGAAGCGTACGACAATTTGAATGGAACAACAATTTTCCTTAATATATACCCGTTTTCAATGCATAATGTAAGATTAAGACGTTGTATTATGGACATGAGGATGCCCTGTATAAGTGAACACTTTGTAGTGTCATGGAAAATCTATTTACAACTTTCATTGCAATATCAACACTATTCCTCCTATGAAAACGTATTTGCTCAATTTATATCATTTTACTCATCAAAATCGCCATTTAACATACAACACATCAACAATTAGATTAAATCCTGTGACAACACAGTAATTTTCGTTATTGCTATCTATAGTATTTTTGTTTGGACATAACGACAATGAGATCAAATTATACCTTTATCTATATATAATCGTGTTTTCTTATCCTATGACAACAGATTATGTCTTTGATCATAAATATAGGGTCTATTCAATTTTCAGTCCAAATTCAGGTTTCAAGCTGTGATGATGTAATATGAAATTTAGGCAGTGTGGAGGATGGAAAAGTCGATCCAGCAGTATTCCTTTATATTATTATCCAAAAAGGGTATACTATATATCATGCTACTACAAAATTTGAGAAGATAACCATACCTTCAGTTGAAGAATAACAAAATCGAATTGCATGGAGCAAATGTTACTAATTCTACTCTAGTGCAAATAATAATTCTGCTATAGCTATATTACCTACTAGTGCCTACTCGTCTACAGACGGATCCAGCACCTGCCCGGCGAACACAATGGTGCCCGACTTCTCCTCTATGATGAAAAATAAGAACGGGTGTTCAGCCACGAAATTTACTGGCTTTGGGGGCTCGGGGTCATCCATGCCACAGAAGTCATCCTCCACTACGTTGGCAGCTGCCGCCTCGCTCCCCTCCTCATTCACCTCGATGACGGCCTTGTGCAACATGTCCCTCACGAACACGGGCTCTCCTGTGCCGTTATCGCCCTCCACCATATCCGACAGGTCTGCCCTTCTCCGGTCGAAGGGCAGACGCAGCCCGAGCTTGTCAAGGATGCCAACGACGCTGCTGGAGAAGGACAGCTTGAACTTGGGCACACAGAACTTGTCTACAGGGACAGCCATCTTGGGCAGATGGCGAGCGAGGAAGCCCTCCTCAGAAGCTATCCTGTCAACAAGATTCTGTAGCCCGTCGCGGGCACTAGGGAGGAAAACACACATGGAGAACCGTGGGAGGTCCTCAGTCGTCGTCCGGTCGTCACGCTTCATGATAAGCTCCCAGAAATTCGGGTCGTCCATGTCGGGGAACGGGACGAGGTCCCGATTCTTGTATGCCAACATGAGGACCTTAAAGTCCTCGTAGCAGGCAATGAACTGGTCCTCCCAGCTCCGCATGAAGGGCACCTTGACCGAGCTTCCGTCGAGGCGGAAGAACTTCCTGTCCACGGTGCGCTTCTTGTCGAAAGGCTGCCGCCACTGGCCCTTGAAGTAGACTGCGTTGGCGAGGACGAGGACGGTCTCTGGCCGGACGGCAGCTGGGTTCAGGACGGAGGTGATGAGGTTCCTGGTCACCTCGGCGACCCAGGCGTTGATTTTCTGGCACGCTTCCTCCGGCTGCATGTGTTGTTGTTAAGATCGATCGAAATAAAATTGTGTGTCAAATTATGGTATGATGAAGCCAACAGGTAATCGGCGATGAAAGCAAGTCAAAGATAGATCTGACTGACCTGGTTTCGGAAGTCGACGGCGGACGTGGTGGCGTTCTGCGACCCGACGGCGGCGTCCAGGAAGGCGGGCTTGAGCGCCCGCGAGGCGTCGCACCAGACGCCGGACGCGAACGCCACGCACGGCCCGCCGGACGCCGACCGGTCCGTGAGGGCGCGCTTCGCCGCGGCGGCGACGAACCGCGCGAGCGCGTCCCGCGACGGAGCGCCGAGAACCCCGAGGAGCTCCTCGAGGGTGGGGCCCCGGGCGCCGGCGGCCACCAGAGCTAGCGCGGCGTAGATCGAGAGCGGCGAGAAGATGAGGTTGCCGGCGCCGTAGGAGGAGGAGGACGAGACGACGGACGCCGCCGCGAGGTGCTTCAGGAGGCGGACGGCTAGGGCCTCGTGGCCGGGCTGGCACTCGGCTCCTGTCCCCTTCGCCGCCGGCGCCATGATGAGGAGTGTCGCACGTGTTCGCAAACTGCTGTACCCTTTTTAGGTTTCGACGTGCATAATTTTATTCTTTTTTTTGTTTTGACACCGACGTGCATAATTGAGAAGAAGGAAACAAACGATTTTTTTTTGAACCTCTCATTCCTGATATAAATGTAGTATCTGTTCGTGTACATGCAAGGAGATTCGACTCACTCAAACACACACGAACTCTCCTACAACTATACGCAGAAACAAACACATCCCTCGAGAGATTTTGCACGACTGTCACCACGCGTGAGAGGTACCAGAGAAACGAACAACAGCTACAACTTTTCACTAAAGCCCCTGAAAAAAAAAGAAAAACACAAAGACCCCTAGAGCTTCAGGAAGCCAGCCAGCTCCACCGCCGACTGCCTTTCCGGGCACGAAGGCCGAAGCCTAGCAGCTCCGCACCACCGCCAGCGACACCAAGCTGCAGCTGCCCCCCTGCAAGAACTCCACAAGCTTTCCAACGACACCGGAGAGAGCTTGTCGTCGAAAACGGCGGAAGCTTGGGAGAAAAATTCCATCGGCACGCCGACACCACCGCTCTCCGACGCGCCGCAGGCAGAACCAACTGCCACCAGCAAGAAGCCAACGGCAGTACACAAAAGCCGCAGCGAAGCCGTTGAAGCTTCGCCGGCACAAAAACTCGTCGGCGCCGCAAGTCACGTCCGGACACGATGCGCCAGGCCAAGCTCCGTCGCGCCAGACAAACGCCGCAGCAGCCACACCACTGGTGCACCGCCACAGCCACGCTCGTCCCCAACTGGAGCACCGCCACCGCGCCACCGCAACAGACCGCCTACGCCGATGAGAAGAGAAGAACCCTAACCCTAAACTACCAAAACTAACCTAAAAGGAAAGGGCTATACAGATCCTCCGCCGATTCGACCGACCCCCCTCATCCCCCGACGCCGGCGAGGGCGCCAGAGGCCAGGACGGCGGCGAATCGACTGGGGAAGAGAAAATCGCCTCACAGTCGCCTCTCGGAACTGTAGCTCGGAAACAAACGATTTGCCGTGAACTACCTTTGGTGGAAACGCTTGATGGGCCACTGAGCACTTGTGGGCCTTGTGGCTCTATGCCAATATTGTTGGTGGATCATATACATGGATCGCCTGACGGGATATTCGATCGGACACTTTAAGATTCGTGCTTCTCACGAATCCGACAGCTGTGGAGTCATCTTCCTCCTTCGAGCTCGAACGCAGAGATGACAATCTTCTCCGGCGAGCTTTGTCTTTGGCCGTAGAATCCCTTAGTGCGCAGAGTTTGTACCTGTAAGCTCTCCCCACTCCTCCTCGGACATGGAAACATGGGGGCAGGAAAGACCGGCGGCTGACAGCGCGATGCGGGCAGGGGCGCCGCGCCAGCCGCGGTGGTGGCCGTTGGCGGTGGGCTGTGTAGGGTGGGGGCGTCACATGCCGAGTGGTTAGCATGGCGGCGGTCGAGGGCGGTGGCCGGGGCATCACATGCCTAGTGGTTAGGGTGGAGGCGGTTGAGGCGGCGGGGGCGAGCACGTTAACGGTGGGGGCGAGCTTGGTGCGGCGGCGGTGTGTGAAAGGAGGACGCGATGTGGGCTGATTTGGTTGGGCCGTGGGCCGATCTACGAGATGAATCGCGTCGGAGGTACGTTCTACACATAGACGGTGTTTGTGACAAAGTGGAGAAAAGAAGCCAGCAAAGCTATCATTTCATGGCTTATTGCTTCACCCTTTTATTAAAATGGGCTTCCTCTTTTTTTAAAAAAATGGAGAAGCATTTAAGAAAGCATCCTCTTTGGAGATCACGTGAAGCCGCTGGAGAAGGCATTTGAAAAAACTTTACCAAAAAAGCCCTTAGATTTTTCAATATGTAAACATCAATCTTTAGACTAAAGGTTCATCTTGGTCCCGCATTTTATATTGAAAGCAATTTTACTGGGGTTAACAGTTCTACATTCGGCTTTCATCTAGTATGAAAGTACCCCTACGAATTCTCTCTCTCCTCCAGATATATCACAACGAGCAAAGTGTCGAACAATCTTGGCAGTGAAGCCTACAAAAGAGAGATGACAAAACAAAGCACAAAATTTTGTTCCAGGCATTATCCTACGTACTCCAGCCGGTTTCAGTTACTGCTCGATACCTCGTGTACGTTGTCTTATGATTAGGGATGTCCCTTTGATCTTCGCATGTTAACTTCAATACACCTTCTGTCCTCCACCTTGCTTAAAATAGCCCAACGCTCTATAAACGACAAAAACTACACGTGAAAACGGAAAATTTTCGAGTCGAAAAGGAACACGTAGGCCGTTCACTACAAGATACTACTCTTTCCCAGACAGTTTTTAGTGAGTGGCTGACAATTTCATTCCTCTTAGCTATTTTTTTCAAATGGCCCATAGTTTTATAGCGTAAATTAACATCTTTTCCTACAGTTTTATCAAATTGCCCACAATGTCATTGCCCACAAGGTTATTTCCCACAGTTATTGTTAATAGTTAAGTAGATATACTATACACTGTTGGCCACTAGTCAACAAACTGTCGGAAAATGACAGTTATCTTGTAATGGTTTCTACGAAGTCATGATTTTAAGCCAAAACAGATCTCCGACCTAAATAGCACCTGCCACTAAACCATAATCAACCTTTGCCTACACTCTCTATTGTTGTGGGAGCATTTGTCTATGCTGACAGATGAATTGCTGGTGAATTATAACGCATTTCCCCGCTGTTAAATGGAAGGAAATAAGTCATCTTTCCCTATACTTGTGGGCAAAAACTGGTCATGGTGTAGGGTGCATCCCAGCTTATGAGAAAATCCCTGAAAAAAAAGAGAGAGGGGGAGAGAGAAGTTAGAACCCATTCCTCTAGGCCGAATTTTGTCTATCTCGTGGGCTGAATTATGTCAGTTCCAGAAAACAAAAGGCCCATCAGGTTTCTTGGCCAAAGCGGACGGTGCAAAGGAACCACGGAAGCCGAATCGGTATGCGGTATCCTCATATTCTCTCTCTCCTGCCGCGATTCCCCACCCCACCGAACTTCTCTCCTCTATCTAGGGTTTCCTCTCCGATCCTTCTCGTTTGTACGAGGTAAGCTCCCCCTCCTCGATCCGATCCGCGATTCCAACCCTCGCGCATCGATCCGGGATTCTTCCTGCCCGATTTTTGGCGCGGATAGCCGAATTGATCGCTCGCTCGCTCTTGGGGTTGGGGTAGGATCTGCTGTCGTGTATGCTTGTGGGGATGGGATTTTTCAGTTCATTGCTTGTTGAGGAGAAATGTCGTTTTGACCCGAGGAACCATCGATTACGTCTAGGGACCGTCGTTTCCCGGTGAATCTGTAGAGTTATTAGGCGGATTTTGTGCAATTGCGGTGTTTTAATTGGAGGTTATAGAACTACTTGTAGCTGTGTAAGGCGGCAAGAGCTGCAGAAGGGAGCCAGCCATGGATAAGGGCCTCTTTGCCAACGACGGCTCCTTCATGGAGAAGTTCAAGCAGATGCAGCAGGAGATGCAGGAGAAGGAGAAGGCGGCTGCTGCCGCCGCCAGCGGCTCCTCCTCTGCGGCGCCCAAGCCTGTGAACCCCAAGCAGCCGGTGGTCGTGGCGGCGAACAAGAGGCCACTGGAGGTGAAGAAGGCCGGGCCGATTGGCTCTGGTGGGAAGCTGGCCTTCAGCCTGAAGAAGGCCAAGGTTGCTGTTGCACCTGTTTTTGCGCCCGATGATGAGGACGATGATGCAGCAGAGGTTGTCAAGGAGGAGCCTGCCAAGAGCCAAAAGTCAGTGCAAGCTGATAATCCTTCGGCTGCTGCCCCAACAGGGGCTGTTGGTAATCATTTTTTCTTTTTCTTTATCACAATTGTGTTTTCTCTCTCACGTCTTGTACCTTCTTGTTGGATTATAGTGGCACTCTGTGTTGGTTTAACATCAATTGATCAAATACAACTATGTGATAACACTTCTATTTCAACGAATGCTCATAATCATTACTTATATTACCTAATTATATTCTAGTATGTTCACTTTTGAATTTTATATTACTCATTAGTTTGATGGACATCGTTTTACATGTTTGTGACCTGAGTTCTGAATATGGATTCACATGACCATAGTATGCATTGCCAGTACATACAGAGTATTATATCTTTTTATTATCTACTTCATCATGTATTTTTTCTGTCATCAGCATTTGCTTACATTTCGAGCGTCCCAAACTGCATTGCAGGCGTTTTGGTAGTGAAATTGACTAACTACATGGTTCTATTTCATCAGTTACATGCTGAGGAAACTAGAACCTTGTGTTGCATTTGTATTAATAGTCAAATTTTCAAGTTAATTAATAGCTTTTGGTTCATCGATTTAGATCCATCTCGAAGTTGCAACACATTTCATCACATGGTGATTGATAGTGAAATGAACCATGTTATAACTTTTTGTATTTTTCTTCAAACTTACCATGCAAGTGTGGCACATGTTCTGTGAATTCTCTGCTCCATGCAGACATTGCAGAACCATTACATTTTATCTAGCAATTAGCAATGAATATCATTTTCTCAGCGTTTGTAATCATATTAGTTGCTACTGGCAGCACAAAGTCGTGAATGTTTTTTCTTATGACTGCAGCTTATAGATTGACTGTATCGACTTTACTGAGAAGGGTGTTGATTGAAAGAGTTGGAATGTGGCACTACTGCTACTGCAGTAATCTGCATTCCCTTGTTCATGCGCTTGATATTAATCGATTCTTTAAGTGACATGCAGCCCCACCACCACCAAATGATATGACAGTGAGGCAAGTTGCTGACAAATTAGCAAGCTTTGTTGCCAAAAATGGGAGACAGTTTGAAAATATCACACGGCAGAAGAATCCTGGAGATACACCGTTCAAGTCAGTCTATGCTACTTTCGTCATCATTCTATATACCTGTGCTGTTGATTTTTCAGGAAAAATAGATTTACTCTTACTTTTTTTATTTTAGATACATGACTCCTAAATATTATAATAAACTGTTAATGTTGGTTATATTCAGGTTTCTATTTGACAAAAGCTGTCCAGACTACAAATATTATGAGTTTCGGCTTGCTGAAGAGGAAAAGGCTCTTTCTCAATCGAAGGAGGCTGAAGCATCAAAAAATGGTTTGTGCCACACAATTTCTTGATTTCTTCTATTGAACGTAATTCGGCTTCTGCATGAGGTGTAATGCGGCTAATGCCATATGTATGTTATTGCAGCTAACACTAGCACCACTGCAAGCTCCAGAGCACCTAGTGGTCCTCATAGAAGCTCATTTGAACAAAAATCTAACTATCAGATACCTGCTTCAGCTCTTTATGGGGCATATGAGGGTAGTTCTGGCCAAGGAAGCTCATCTAGTCATGGTAAATTATACATCTTTTCCTTCTCACTTGTTAATCTAGCCAAGGTAGTACTTGTGGTCTGGTCACTGCTTTATGTTATTGAATTTGTGTGAATGTATATATGAGATAAATATATAGTGTGGATTTTTGTTGTGGACTTTGAACCTTTTCAATACCGTTCCGGTACCGGCCGGAACTGCCGATATATACCATACCAGTGACCTGAGTGAGGGAGGGAGGGAGAGAGGGAGAGGGAGGGAGGGAGTGAGGGAGAGAGGGAGAGAGGGAGAGGGGGAGGGGGGGGGGGGGGGGGGGGGGAGGGAGAGGGAGGGAGAGGGAGGGAGGGAGATGTAGATGTCATTGGTTTCCAACTGTAGCTGTTTGATTTCTTATTGTTATTATTTTCATCATACATACAGGTGATTCGAATATGTCTGCACCCTCAGATCCAGTAGCATTGATGGAATTCTACATGAAGAAAGCCGCACAGGAAGAACGGAAGAGGCCCCCAAGGCAGTCAAAAGATGAAATGCCACCACCTCCTTCCCTTCAAGGTACATTTTACTATTTTGCATTATTCCCTGTACTAGAAGGATGTAAAGAAGATTTATTCCTGTTCTTTATTATTCTTCCACAGGTCCTCCTAAGAAGGGACACCACATGGGTGACTTCATTCCACAAGAAGAACTTGAAAAGTTCATGGCACGATGTAATGATGCTGCAGCACAAAAGGCTACCAAAGAAGCTGCTGAGAAGGCGAAGATTCAGGCCGACAATATTGGACACAGACTTCTGTCTAAGATGGGCTGGAGGGAAGGTTGGTCCTAGTAAAGTATCATAGTTCTTGTTTTATGGTAAAACCTAGAGAAGATTGTAATCAGTCTTCTAATTCGTTTGCTGTGTGTGACTACCTCTATTAGGGTTCCTTTTTATGCTTTTGTATTGTTCTTCCAGCAAACATTTCTATCTTACAAATATGATGTTAACAATAAAGTCAAGAATTCTTTCATTAAAGGACAACAAAGAAACTAGTTATGGTTATAGTTGATTGTTATATTTGAGATTTTGTTGCATGTTCATTGAGCATTTTTCTTTGAACACCTTAGCAGTCTGTAAGTGCTATATACTACATTCCACTTCCAAATTCTAAACGTAATGTGCTTTGCAGGTGAGGGTCTTGGTAGTGAGAAAAGGGGCCGTGCTGATCCCATTATGGCTGGAGACGTGAAGAAAGACCATCTTGGTGTTGGTGCAGTCCAGCCTGGCGAGGTCTCATCTGAAGATGATATCTATGAGCAGTACAAAAAGCGTATGATGCTTGGCTACCGATACCGGCCCAACCCTCTGGTATATAGTCTTTCATTACCTTCTCAAATGAGTTGTCTATTCTCTCTTTTTATCTCATGGATGTGCCATGTTTGCAGAACAATCCCAGAAAACAGTACTACTGACATGAGGAATTAATCTAAGGGGGCGATGTAAGGCACCGACTTGATGCATTTTTTGCTCACAGAACTAACTAGTAGTCAACATATCATAACAGCATTGTAAGTTTTTGTTCATCAGCAGAAAAGCCAAGAAGTTCGTTTGTTCTGCATATATCTTGGAATGCAACAAATCTGAGGCTCCCCAGGGCCTCTGCAGTAGCTCTGGTGTCGTGTAGGGTTCATTGGTTTTGCTTTTAAATACACACTGTTATTTGTGGTGTTGGTTTCAACAGTTGTGTGTTTCTCCCAAGAATGCTGAAAACAATTTTTCAAATTTTCCTAGTTTTATTGGGACTTCCTTCACATACTCTCATATCTTATTTGGTCATATACCGGTAATTTTAGTTACATCTGGTTCGGTGACTTATGGCAGAATGATCAATTGATTGGTTGAGAAAATGTCATTCAGTCGGCTCAGACCTTGTATTGGTTTCAAATTTGTATCTGATATAAGCAGACCCTTTGATGGAGTGATGTTGACTGATTTATTTACTGAGGGGCACCGAGGAATGTGCAGATCCTTATGAACGATATGTTACCTAGAGTGAAATGTCTCATCCAAGAGCAGAAATAATCAGGCATTTCATACGTAGCCTGACTGAGCAAAATCTGAGCATATTTTGGGTAGATTATGCATATTTGTTATCTGCTCGACACCGATGCAAAGCAACCTTCAATTTTCATTCAATATTTTGTTGCAATATTTAGTTATGAAAAAAGGTGAGTTTTATTTATAGGAGCGTGTTATCGTAGAATTTGCCCACTCCCTTGTTTCGTATTTTGAGAAAAAAAAATATTTCCACTGGTACGCACTAGCTATAACATCCTTTGTCATCTTAACCCCTTGAGTAATGCATATGTATATCAACGTCCTCTCATCTTTGCTGCATTTGTGGAAACAAAATACGAATGCTCATTTTCGTTTCTTATGAACCGAAATGATACTTAAATATCCATCTTTGCATTGTCTCAGCGTCCTCAAAAGCAGCTTGAATTTATACAAGCATGCTCTCTTAACTGTTGATGGTAATGGAGCTCAAAAAAAAAAAAAAAAAAGAACTGTTGATGGTAATGAAGCTGGAGCGTAATACTTTGAGCATGTCCTCGGATTCACCACGATCGCCGGCAGCAGAACTCTTATCTTTCACGAAGGCACAAAATCAATATTACTAAGAATCACTGAAAAAAACTGTTTAACAGATTTTGTAAACAAATCCCCATACATTAAATTAAAATGGTACCTGTGTAACGAGATGGAGTGCTGCAAATAAACATTGATAGACCTTTCTCGTCAAAAATCAACACAGCATCTGGATCTGTGTCATTCGGGCCAGTCTTGGGAAGTGATGTTGTGGGTGAAAGACCAACATATGCATCTAGAGACATCACCGACGAAAAAAAAGAAGGGGGGGGGGGGGGGGGGGGGGGGGGGGGCGGGCGTGGGGGTTGTTCTGGAGACGAATGCATCGGATATTGTGATGGCTGGCCATTCAAGGAATCAGGGCATCGCCTTTTTCTATTTGTATTTTCCATATCCACCACTGAGGGCATCGGGGTTGTAACCAAGTTCTCTTATTGGCTGTCTGCCTTAAAAGAAAAGAAATAATTGGCAGTCTAGCTTTTTCTAGTTTTTTTAGAATAATTGGAATCCTCACTTTTTTCTAGTTTTTGAAAAAAAAGAGAATAATTAGCAGTCTAGCTTTCTCTCTATTCAATGCATCTCTATTTCTCTCTTTCTCATTTCTGTGCACACACATTTTCTACCTCTCCTTAATCCCCAACCGAGACCTTAAAGGCAAGTATATTGAGATGGAGTGAGTAGCATAGTTTTTAGTCGCTCATAGTGGAACTATGTAGCAACTATCCACCTCGTTGTGTGAACAATGCACAAGATTTCTATATGGACGTTAGTGTCCGACAATTGATGTGGAACTTCGAATGAGTTGAATAGATTGTTTTGACTTCAAAAAGAAAATTTTAATTAATTCATTGTATTTTCTTTGGCTTGTGAGCTAAATACCTAGCATCTAATTGGTCCTATCCGACTTTTATTCTTTTGCAATCTCCGCCGTTATAAAATGTCGAAGACGAGAATGAAGATGGTGAGATGGATGTGTTCGTTCAGATCAAAATTCTCATCCGTGGTAATATTCATTAGTGATGATAATCCTAGATGGTAGAGTTTGCGGCTCTTTCAAGGTTTTTTGTCACCTACCAATGAAGTTGGAGTTGTTTTTGGGTTGATTTTGTGACCAGGAGATTTAATGTGCTTTAATTTAAAGAAATTCTCATTTCGCAAAAATAAAACTAAGGAGAGATATTCTCATTATTTTCAATAGCAAGCATGTGTATCAATGGTGCCATGGCTCCCCTACTACCACCTTCTTCATGCTATTCTTAACTATTTTTGGATCACTCGCAAAACTATACAAAATTTTGGTGGGTGGGTGGGGTGTGCCTCTCAAGGTCTATCCCAATAGTACCACCCATACTTTCTATTTGTATGGAGCATGCTCGTCAGGGTCTTCTCTATTGTTGGCATAAGATGTAACAAGGAGAAACATGGTATTAGGGATGGAAAAATCCCGGCAAATGAAGGGGTGTGATGCTTACGTTTGGCATTTGAGGCTTACAAACTTCTCATTGAGTGGTTATGAACTACCTTTTATTTTTCGCATTGTTGGAAGGTATTTTGTGCTAAGTTTGAAGTACAAATAGTTGATTGGTATATTTTTAAAGAAATAATAACAATAAATTTTATGTTTTTTTTCATGATTCTTTATCTTATGTAATTCAGTTTTTGTTGTCTCATCGTAATTTCAGTATTTCATGAAGCTCTTGTTTATATACATTAAGAGATTGAAATTTTCGCCCAAAAAAAAAGATATTGATTGAAAAGCAAACCCACATACAGTGTGACTGACAATGAAACCGGTCTATTTGCATCCGAGGCTGTTGAACCGTTTCAGAGGCTAGGCCGTTGACGGCTGTACACGGCGGTCTTGACACTTTTCCATGTCCACCACCTCGTCGTGCCCATGTCATCTTCTCGTTGATCCCTTCAATTCAACACCGCTCCAATTTTAACATTATTAATCAAATTGATTACTCCAATTTATTCCGCTTATGCTCCCGATAACAATCACGATGACTTCGTCTCCTGCTCCCAGAAACGAAGGAGGAATCCTCCCCTTTCTCTGATCCTACAAAAATCAAGAATTCCCCCGTCCTTGATTGCCAAGATCGCGCAGAGCTCTCTGCTAAACAGGAAAGATCGCATAGAGAGTTGGGATCGCTCAAGCTACCGGCGCGGCGCGATGTCTCGGGGCGGGAGCCACGGGGAGGTGGGGCAGAGGATCGACTACGTCTTCAAGGTGGTGCTCATCGGCGACTCCGCCGTCGGCAAGTCGCAGCTGCTCGCGCGGTTCGCGCGCAACGAGTTCAGCCTCGACTCCAAGGCCACCATCGGGGTCGAGTTCCAGACGCGTTCCC
Source organism: Eragrostis nindensis (assembly GCA_012490785.1). NCBI lineage: Eukaryota > Viridiplantae > Streptophyta > Magnoliopsida > Poales > Poaceae > Eragrostis > Eragrostis nindensis. The sequence continues at coordinate 2,173,815 of JAAXCT010000036.1, read as the reverse complement.
TGCAGATCGACGCGCGCACTGTCAAGGCCCAGATCTGGGACACCGCGGGACAGGAAAGGTAATTGTCGTTCAGCCTTCCCGTTTGTGTAAAACTATTTGTTTTGCGCCAGAAAATAAATGATAGTATTCCATTTTTGATCCAAACAAGAAGTTTGTGTTGCTACATGAAAAAGAAGCTGTAGTATGAGACTATGTCGATGATCCTTTTTATGTCGACAGCCATGGGCAATGATAGGCGTCACAAGAAACCTCCTTTCCTTTGGGATGTAGGTTATATCTATCAATTTGGATATTTGTTGCTGTGATGCAAATGGATTAGGTGGTTTTTGATTAGGATCATGTGATGTGTTCGTGTCGACTGCTTTTAATGCTTCAGGGTTTGTAAGTTGGACCACTACTGTAAGGCCTGCGCTCTTTCAATAAATGCCCCTCTTTTATCTCCATCTCACATATTTTGGGTACTAATCTTTCTCTTGATGTACCCCAAACATGTTTTCTATGATATCACACCATTGTAAGGATCTTGTTAGCCCATGTCAAAAAAGAAAGAAAAAAAAGAGGGGGGGGGGTTCTTGTTAGCCACCATATTGTGATTCTTAGTTTTTCTTCCCTGAAGGAAAGATTTTTGGTCAATAGCCTTGATTGGAGAAACGGATATTTCTAGCAAATCAGTTCTGATAAGATATTCTTTCGCTGATATTTGACGAGCTGTAGACCCATATGGCACATTATAAATAGGTTCTCAGCCTGCAAAAAGAATTTTACACGAGATTAGTTCTGTTTTTGCATCAGCCGGTAACAGGACTATCAGTACTTAATGTGATGCAATATGAGGCCCAATACTTATGGACTACAGCTAATGCACAATAGCAGCTAGAATAAGAGTAGTAGTAGTTACAATATTTGTGGTGTATAACAAAATATGCAGTTCTAGTCCTAATGGCTTCTGCCACCTATAGAGTAATTACGATGGATCTTAAAAATCTTGGAGGTAGTTCTTATGGACACTTTTATTTAATTCATGACTGTATGTGTCTTTGAAGATTAGTTGATGAACTTGGCCATGAATCTCATGGAATTGAGTCTAGAATTATTCGGAGAGAAAAAGGAAATGAGTGTAGAAGTGTTACAGGTATCACAACATCAACATTGTAATGTTGTACAGCATAAGTTTGTTGGATATACTACCTCCATTTTCTTATCTATGAACAAGTCTGGAAGTATTGCAGGCACAACTCCTACACGCCCAAAATATTGTATAGCATAAGTTTGTTTGATACGCTAGCTCCATTTTCTTTATTCGATGTTTTGGATCTCTGCATAGAGATAAGAGAAAACACATGCGGACCAAATGATCCTATTCAAGATGTGTTTCTTGCCGTCTAATTAAATTTGTTTGTCTTGTTCCACCTTTCCCCGGTATTAGTGACTAATGAAGAAAGCATTTAGTCTTGTAAACTGGACAATACACTAAATGAGATAGGGCCACTTTAGATTGAACTAGAATTTTTGCGCGCCCGTTGCCGCGCCAACTGTGTTAATTGTATTATAGCCTCTTGTAACCAACATTTTTACTCCATTGGAGATTTGCTTTTGAAAAGACCTTTATAAATACCAGAAGACTATGTTTGGCATATATTGTAATTAGCTGTTAGTTAACATTATACTATTCATACATGATTGGAATGACATCAGGCGGCATTAGTGTGTTCACCCAGAGTTTACATACATTGCATGTAACATAGTAGTTACATTTTTACAGCAAAATATCGCAGATTTGTCGACAACTTTGTTTCCTTGTTTGGTCTAAAAGAGTTGTGATAAATCTGTGCAAAATAAGAAAGGCATCATCATCATTTCTCAAAAGTCGAGTTTTTGCAAAAGAAGTTAAGTCTTAGCACACTTATATCAATAGTAAGTAGCGCTTGGAAATAACCTGTTCAAAATAAAGAAGTGTATCAAAACTCAATAGTAAATAAATCAATATATGTTAATAAGGTGAAATGAAAGAGAGCTCTCACTTGGTCTATTTTACTGTTTTTGCTTCTTGGCCATTGTCAGATCTTGGTTGTCAGGAAAGGACTTTTTAATCATCGAGCTACTTTGTTTGGCATCATCACTGCATGAAAGTACATAAATCATAGATAGATTACTCAATTCACAATCATAGAAGCTGCTTTTGTAATTGTTGAGGTAATATAACATTAATTGAAATGAGCAATTATATGTGAAGTGGCATTGTGAATGTTAGGTCCTTCATTTTTCTATACATAGCAGTTGTGTTTACCACTTGTTATTTAAACTAAAATTTCAAAAGTAAATGACTGAGTATTCTTGGCTAGATGACATTTCAAATATTTACTTGCTTTGGATTTTCAATATCCATTGGATCCAGCTAGGTGTCATCTTGAATGCAACTTTTTTATGTAGCAATATATTTTTTATATTATAATATCTTTTTATTTTAAAATATTGAATATATGAAAAATATTGTGGCTGAAATTAACTCTTTTGAAAAGTTCTAGAACTCTTCCTTCATCACTGGAAAATCTGGAGTCTAAGTTGTTGCTTTTACTCTTTGTGGGCCAGAGGTAAGCAACAACATGTGCAGTCTGTGCGTGCGACCGTTTCTTCTATTCAGCGAAGGGGCTTGATGCAAATTTCCAGGGATGGTGGAAGGATCCGGAACAGAATTTGCTTATCGTGAGGGATCTAGAACAAAGTTTCTGGGAGAGGTGGAAGGACCGGATATCATTCATTGTTTCCAGAAGGGCCTAATCGTAATACATTCGGTGCAAATCGAAGGGTTCTTCTTCACCTGCAGAGGGATCCAACGATTGAGAAGATTTGAGTGACGTGGCATTGCCGTTTTGCAAGAAAACGCACGCGTTTTAGAAGAATCATTCATTGTTTCCAGAAGGGCCTAATCGTAATACATTCGGTGCAAATCGAAGGGTTCTTCTTCACCTGCAGAGGGATCCAACGATTGAGAAGATTTGAGTGACGTGGCATTGCCGTTTTGCAAGAAAACGCACGCGTTTTAGAAGAATAGAGATTCGTTTTATTTGTTCTCAAAATTCTATAGTAAAGTGACACCTTTTCATGCCTGAGGTATCAAATAGAAAAGAGTGATCGGAGTGTCTTTTTGTTCGTTTTTGCACTCTTATTATCTAAACATTCACAACCCTACTGAATGTGCTACAGGTACCGTGCTGTGACAAGCGCCTACTACAGAGGTGCAGTCGGAGCTATGTTAGTATATGACATAACCAAGCGCCAGTCCTTTGATCATGTGGCAAGGTGGCTTGAGGAACTACGAGGCCATGCAGATAAGAACATTGTTATCATGCTTATTGGGAACAAATCTGATCTGGGCACACTTCGTGTTGTCCCTACTGAAGATGCAAAGGAGTTTGCTGAGCGTGAAAACCTCTTCTTCATGGAGACCTCTGCTCTTGAGGCCACCAATGTTGAGAATGCTTTCATGAGTATCCTTACAGAGATTTACCGGATTGTCAGCAAGAAAAACCTTGTTGCCAATGAGGAGTCCAATGCTACTGGAAACTCAAGTCTACTGAAAGGAACAAAGATAGTTGTCCCTGGTCAGGAGACAACTCCTCCAGCTAAGGCAGCATGTTGTATGTCCTCCTAGGCATAGCACTGTGTTTGTAGTGGTTGGAGTTTCTAACTACTTTTGCCATATCTACACACACTGAAAAGATATGAATTTTGGCATTGGAGATGTGAAGATCTACATGAAAAGTTAACTCATGTACATTGTAGTTTTCTTGACGGTTCCTGTACAAGATCATGGGGTATCTTGCAGTCATTAAGAATTCTTCCCTTTATATATAGTTAGTTCAATCTGTTCATTTTGTTATACTATTCTCCCTGCACAAACATATATACACTTGATGCACTGTACTTGCTCTTATAAAACCAGTTGTCAACTTCTTTTCTCAGCTCTTGATTCTCGATGTTCGAACAAGTGCAGCGCCAATTGCAGAAATTGTTGTACCAAACTGACACATTTCAATAGCCTTTTCTACCGATTTACGCCTCTTGTATATTGATCCTACATGGGTTTTCTATTGCATGATTTGTATCAAAAACTCCTGAAGCCTCGATATACATAAACATGCTAGACACTAACTTTGAAATACACATAACAATAGTAGATTACGGGTATGGTTATTGCCAGTTTGTGGTTTGAAGTCTGAACAGGCCAAGGCTTCCAGTTGTATATGAGATATGGGTTTTACTCTGGAGGAATAGTTTTGATTATTATTTTCTGCGGATTGTGTAAGAATTGTTTGTCCACCAATGTCTCTTGAATGATTTTGTATCAATAATACTTCATTTAGGGCATTTTACATTGTTTGGATATATCTGTATGATACATTGGTACTTGTTTGAAGAATACCCCCTTCTCTGAATGTGGTTGACCCAGGACCACAGCATTTCCAACGTACTGCACACGCCATCCAGAAAGGGAGCATGATGGTTTGATCTGGAACTGGACGAAGTGGTGATTTATTTTAACTCCTCCCTAAAAGATGCACATGTTCATAGTCAAATCAGATGCTACCTTGCCCGTTCGGTAGATCATCGGTGCTCATGACTAAAAATCATGGTTTTCTAGGTATGACAGAACATTTTCAAAACAATTATATCCTATCATGCAATTGGGCTGAATTTGTCATGAACTCTGAAACATCATGCTACTATACATGTTCGTCACGATCGTAGCATAGCTGACAATTATTTCAACCTATGGTAGGAAAGCAAAGGCTGACAGGGAAGCTTCCCTATAGCTCACTATGATCTGGGTTATCGTCGTCCAAGAAGAGCCCCTTGTTTCGTCCGTCTTCCCAGTAAATGTTCTAGATGCATGTTGTGGTTACAAGCCCACAATAGTAGAAGGAGGATCCTCCAAGGGTCTACCACAAGTGAGGAACCCCTGGGAAGGACCTAGGAAGGGACCAAACAAGAGCCTAGAGATGTAGGTAATTAAGAGCTTGTATTGAATGCCTTGCCTTGAGGGTGGTAGGGGGGTATTTATAGGCTGATACACCCCTACAACCCTAGAATTACAAGTACCATATTGCCCTTCTTCCAGGGCATTATGGTCATTTCCTTATTACAAGGTGAGATTCCCTAACCCTAGTGGGCCAGAGGGCATCATACATGGGCCTATCCTATAATATATATCATCTTGGGCCTTGATGGGCTTCGTAGCAGGCCAGGCCTTTGGGCCAGGGGGAGGGGACACAGTGGGCCTCCCCCAACAGCTAGCCCCACACAGTCGAGATCCACCTTCGGTAGGGCCGAAACTGTGTCCATCCGGAGGTCCGCCCGTCGTCCCCTCTTTCGGCGCTCCGAAGGTCTGGTCTGCGTCGGTTTTAGAAAGGAAACCTTCTACGTGCCTCCGAAGGTCCCGCTTCCGAAGGTCTCGCTTCCGAAGGTCCCGACACCGAAGGTCCGGTCGCCGAAGGTCCCGACACCGAAGGTCCGGTCGCCGAAGGTACGGTGGTCGACGAAGACTGTCGCAGATGGCCCGACGGTTGATTCAGGCGATGGCGCCGTGTTTGCCGAAGGACGCGTTCGCCGAAGGTTGTTCGCTGATGGCGCGGAGATAGCTGCCGGCTATATCACCGTGATGGCCGAAGGTCACGGTTGCCGAAGGTGGCGCTCATGGCGCGAAGGTAGCTGCCGGCTACCTATTGAAGGTGTCTTTAATGCTCGGCGCGAATTGCGGAGCGACGCCGTCTCATTTACTGGGACTGACTCGGCGCGGATCGCGATGCGACGCCGTTTCGCATGATGGGACGCGTCTGATTGCGTGGCCGGATCTGCGGCCGTTGATCCTTCATCGGTCGGTCAGACCGATTCACCGGGGGTTATATATTTACCGCCCGGGCGCCCCAGGTTTTCACCCCGCCAGTCATTCCTCACGCCGCGCCGCAGCCGCTCAGTTAGCTTGCTTCGGCGTTCTTTTTGCTTCCGCGCGTTTCGCTGCTTCCAAGTAGTCGCCCTGGCTTCGGAGATGGCTCGGAAGGGGAAGACCGGCGCTTCGCAGCGCGTTCGCATCGATGACCGCTTCTCGGCGTCGCCGTTCGTTGACCGCAGCACGATCGACTCGAAGGCGCTGGACGAGATGGCCGCCGATGGGCTCCTGGAGCGGAGCCGGGCCGAAGCGCCGAGGAAGGGGGAGACGACCCCTAGTCCGAAGGACGGGTACATCGTTCTGTACCGGCGGTTCTTCGAAGCCAGGTTTCGGATGCCCTGCTCCCCCTTCGTGGCCGAGGTGTTGGATCTCTTCGGCCTCGAGATCCAGCAGCTCACAGTTAACGCACTCGTGCGGCTGAGCGTCTTCGAGTGGGCGTTCTGGCTCGAAGGGGCTCGACCGCACGCTGGGGCCTTCGCGGCGACGCACTACGCGCACGCCGTGAAAAAGATGTTGAAGCTGGACGGGAAAGACCTCATCGGATCCATGGGAGTTATCTCCTTCGTCCCCCGCCCCGAAGCCGTCGTTCCGGCGAAGGCGTACAAGCTGCACTGGGGGCGCTGGACAACGGGTGGTTCTACTACCGCGTGGAGGAAGGGTGTCCCCTTCGGTCGACGATGTCGGAGGTGCTCTTCCATCGGTACCCGACGGTGCAGTTGGACGGGACCGGCGAGTCCCGGGTGAAGCTGTTGGAGACGGTGGCGCGGAAACTCTCGATGCGCGACCTCTGCGAAGAGTTCATCGCCGCGGGGGTGTGGCCTTTGCTCCGAAACTGGGAGCAAAAGTTCGTGGTGGAAGTTCCGGGCGGAGACCCGGAGGTCCACTTGAAGCCGGAGAGTTTTCCAGGTACGTTTGCTCCGGTGGACATTTCCTTCGGCTGTTTGCCGTAACTTGACGATGTGGTTTGTGCAGCTAAGACGCTGAGGGAGGTGGAAGACGGCGCCGCTGAGATCCTCGGCCCCTTCCTAGCAGACGAGGCTGCGCGTCGGGCGAAGCTTGTTGTGGGTCCCCGTATCAATCGGGTGTTCTCCATCAAGTACCCGGAGGTGCCGTTGCCGGAGCGAGAGGTGCTCGTCGCTGCCCCCGTCCCTGCCGGCGGCGAAGGGGAGGATGAGGAGGCCGAGAGCGAAGCGCCGTTGGCTCCGGTGAGCAGTGTCCAGGTTGGCTCGAAGCGCGCTGCCGGGGATACCAGCAGGCCGGCGCCGAAGAAGTCGCGGCCCGCCGCGACGCGCGTCGAGGGATCGAGTTCCCGAGCCGCGGCGTCGAGTGTCGCCGCAGACTTGGGATATGGCACCGATCCGGAGGAGTTGACCGACGACGCTGCCCGCGTGGGGATTGCCGCGGCAACTGCTCCGCGCGCTACCGAGAAGGTGGTGAATCTGGAGTCCGACGATGAAGACGTCGGCTTCTTCAGGATGCCATCCTTCGCGGCAGACGTCGAGGAAACGATGGAGCCGGTCCCTCGGTCTCCCGGTATCATTTTCTCTTCCCATCACTCTTGCTTTGCTGGTTGTGGAAGTCCCACTAACTCCGTTGCTCTAGCGGAAGGCCGCTGCGCCGAAGAGACTTCCGAGGAGCCTTCTGGAGGGGAGGTGGGGAGGACCGACCCGATGCCCAGTCATGGCCGGGGAAAGGGCTACTTCGGGAAGTCGCCCATCGAGGAGGCGGGAGAGCCGAAGGAGTCGGAGGGTCGCCTCGGCTGGCGCGACTTCGTAGATCGTCCGGAGGCCGCCGAGGTCCTTCGAGGGATCTACGACTTCAACGGGCTCGATGAGCTGGAGGGGGCCATGGAGGGAGTTGCGCCGGAGGACGCTGCCGCGGCCCTCTCTGGGCTGGCGATGAAGGTTTGTGCTCCTTGTGCTTTGGCTCGACTTAGGTTCTTGTAGCTTACGTGCTTTGCTTCGACAGGCCGCGGTGCTTGCACGATTTCTGCAAGGGTCGCTCGAGGGCTTCGACATTGCGCGGCTCCGGGCGCGTGCCGAAGTCGCGGAGGCGGCTGCCGAGACCGCCAAAGAGAACCTGAAGGCGGCGGAGCAGGGGCGCGACGCTCTTGCGTCGGAGCTGGAGAAGGCCTTGGCGGCGGTCAAGGAATCCTCCGATGCCTTGACGTCTGCGAAGAACGTCTCCAAGAAGGTCTGGAAGGAGCTGGAGGAGCTGAAGACCTCCTACAATGCCTTGGCGCGCGCGAAGGAGGCCACCGATAAGGAGCTGTCCGACACTCAGGCGCTGCTGAACGCGGCCAGGAAGCAGAGGGAGGAGGAGGCTGCTTCGGCATGGCAGGCACTTGGCGATTTCAACAGCCTGCTCGAAGGGCTGGGCGTCGAAGTGCAGCCGGTCAAGCATGCCGCCGACGACCTCGGGGGGAGCATCGGGCGCCTTGTGCGTTCCGTGAAGCTGGCCTCCCGCGCCATGAAGGCCTTCGGCACCTTCTGCGCCGAGACCGCATGGACTGCGGCCTTCGGCTCCCTCGAGCAAGTGGGCTGCACTCATCTTCCAGCTGCTGCTTCTGCTTTGCGACAGCTGGCGGAGATGGCAGCGGGTGATGGGAGCCGGTTTCGGGAGCTGGCCTCGAAGGTGCGGGACTTCGGGAACTGGCTCGGCCAGCACTTCTGGTTGCCGGTGGGTGAGAGACTGGCCCGCCAGTCTGCTCTTGCTGCTGCGGCATCCCGGAAGTCGAAGCCTGGAAGCAGTGCCTCTGTTCCCGCTCCGGCTCCGGCTGCCGCTTCCTCTGTGCTGACGCCTCCATCGGGCGAGATCCCAGCCGGGGCCGGGAGCGCTAGCACCTTAGTGGGTAGCGGGGGTGGAGGCTCGGTGGCGGCCCGGGGCAATGTCACGGAGGTTGACTCTTCGGCCCAGCCTCCCCCCCAGGTGTGAGTTCTTCGCTGGCTTCGAGCCATGCTTTTTGGTGTACATAGATTGTACTAGGTGCCCTTCGGGCTTTGCAATGAACTTGGTCTTCAGGATGTTTATGCGTTTCTAATGCGATTTATAGGTTTCGAGCGAGGCCGGAGGCAATCGCACCTTAATGTGCCTTGACGTCGTTCCGGAGAGCATTCTGATTCCAGCACCGGAGGGTCGCCCTTACTATGTAAAGGGCACGCAGTGGCGTCGTTGGTTTCGGCGTAACCCGGGCGGGTCCTTCGGGGACTTCTTTCGGGATTTGCGCCTGCGAAACGCACGGTTGATGGCGCAGGTACCGAAGGTTTCTTCCGAAGCTTTGCTTCAGAGGCGAGTTCGTCGCGAAGCGCATTGTTTGGACTTAGCGCTGAACCCTCCTCTTCTTGTTGCTCCGAAGGTAGAGGTGGTTGATGTGTCGAGCGATGACGAAGATGCTGCCGCCGAAGTGGACTTGGAGCAATTGCAGGCCGATGTTGCCTCTGCATCGACTCCGGCAGACTTCGCTTCGCTTCGGCGCACACTGGCGCGAGCCCGGGAGGAGATAGCTAGGGCCGAAGCGTCATTAGGGATGCGCTCCGGTAGTGGGCTGTAAGGGGGGCCTTCGGGCCCAGTGTCGAGGTGCCGACTTGAGCGGTATTGTAATTCATGTCGAGCTGTTTAGCTCGACGTATGTTGAAATGTAAGCTCTTTCGAGCGTGTGATGATATTGTCGGCGTCGTCCCTTCTTTGTGGAACGAAAATTTGTTCGTCGAGGGTACCCTCGGAGGTACTCCGTCGCACCACTTTCGGCGAAGAAGTGAGTTCGTTTCGAGCGTCGTCCCCCCCCTTTGCTCGTCGGGAGTGGACGAAGATTTGTTGGTCGAGGATAGCCTCGAAGTACTCTGTCGCTCTACTTTCGGTGAGGAAGTGAGCTCGTTTCGAGCGTTGTCCCCCCTTTACTCGTCGGGAGTGGAACGAAAATTCGTCGAAGTCGAGGATAGCCTCGAAGGTATTCCGTCGCTCTACTTTCGGCGAGGAAGTGAGCTCGTTTCGAGCGTCGTCGTCCCTTGCTCGTCGGGAGTGGAACGAAAATTCGTCGAAGTCGAGGATAGCCTCGATGGTGTTCCGTCGCTCTACTTTCGGCGAGGAAGTGAGCTCGTTTCGAGCGTCGTCCCCCCCTTTGCTCGTCGGGAGTGGAACGAAAATTCGTCGAAGTCGAGGATAGCCTCGAAAGTATTCCGTCGCTCTGCTTTCGGCGAGGAAGTGAGCTCGTTTCAAGCGTCGTCCCCCCTTTGCTCGTCGGGAGTGGAATGAAAATTCGTCGAAGTCGAGGATAGCCTCGAAAGTATTCCGTCGCTCTGCTTTCGGCGAGGAAGTGAGCTCGTTTCGAGCGTCGTCCCCCCTTTGCTCGTCGGGAGTGGAACGGAATTTATAAGTCGGAGGCGTCCCCCCATTGACTTAGTTTGGTTTCGTGCACGTTTTGCAGGGTCTTTAACGAATGCCCCGCCTTCGACGGTTACCGATGGGAGTTTTTCGGTTTATCGTGTCGGCATCGATTTCCCCTTAGGGTTCGGAGTCTAGGACTTATGTGTGCCTAGCTTCAGCCTGTTCCGGCGTTGTGCCTCCGGCTCCCGGCTGGATGTCTTCGTAATTGGGCACCGAAAGAGTTTCTCATTTCATTCAATGGTACTGATTACATGGCCCCTCGGGGAATGCAGCTAAGGGGATCATCGTCGCCCTACTGCCGAAAGGAAGAAGAACACACCGAAAATAAGGTACAGGTATCTTGTAGCGCGCAGGCTACGCGGCTTCGGAGGCCGGCGGATGCTAAGTCCTTAGACATAGTATCGGCGAAGGGCATCGGCGTTCCATGTCCTCGGAACCGGTGTCCCGTCGAGCTCCATCAGGTGAAATGCCCCCGGGCGAATTGAGTTGTAGATGATGAAAGGCCCTTCCCACTTGCTGTTAAGCTCGCCGACAGACGTCGGGTGGATATTTTGCTTCAGGACAAGGTCGCCCGGAATGAAGTGTCGGGGGTTGACCCTCTGGTTGTACGAGTTCTCCACCGAAGCCATGTATCGCTTCAGGTTGGCGACTGCTTGGAGTCTTGTTTCTTCGAGGAGGTCCTTGGACACGTCCTCGTCGTTGGCAGGCGGCGAAGTGGTGCGAAGTGAGCCGTTTTGCACTTCCTCCGGGGTAACTGCTTCGGCGCCGAAGAGGAGGCGGAACGGCGAGAAGCCCGTTGGCCTTGACTTAGTCGTGCGCAGCGACCACAGCACGTTGGGCAGTTGTTCGGCCCACTTGCCCTTCGGCAGGCCGAGGAGGCATTTTTTGATGACGTCGAAGACGGTGCCGTTGGCTTTCTCCACCGCTCCGTTGGCCCGGGGGTGGATGACGGAGACGAAGCACTCCCGAACGCCGATGGAGAGGCAGTACTCTTTGAAGAGGTGGGATTCGAATTGGGAGCCATTGTCGACGGTGATGCGCATTGGCACCCCGAAGCGGCAGACGATGTTCTTCCAGAAGAACTTGCGGACGGACCGCGCCGTGATCTTGGCGAGGGGCTCGGCTTCGATCCACTTGGAGAAGTACTCGTAGCCCACCACCGCCCATTTGAGGTTGCCGGGAGCGGTGGGGAGGGGGCCGACGATGTCGATGCCCCATCGGGCGAGGGGCCAGACCGGAGGGATTGGCTGGAGCGGGGTGGCTGGGCGATGAGATTGCCTTCCCATCCACTGGCAGCTGGGACAGGTGCGGACGAGTTCGTCGGCGTCGCGGGCTGCAGTGGGCCAGTAGAAACCTTGCCGGAACGCCTTGGCGACGAGGGCCCGAGGGGCGAGGTGCGATGAGCACAGGCCTTCGTGGATGTCGCGGAGGAGCGCTTTGCCTTCGTCGAACGAAAGGCAGCGCAGGAGCGGCTCCGAAACACCTTTCTTGTACAGGATGTTGTTGAAGATGATGTAGCTTCGGGTGCGCAGCTTGATCCTTTTCTCTTCGACCGGATCATCGGCACAGTAGCGCCCTTCGAGCTGTGCTTGGATCGGGGCGCGCCAGTCTTCTCCGGTCAGGATCATGACTGACGCCGGTTTCTTCGGAGCGAAGGATGCTTCCGATAACACCTCGTGGAAGGCGTCGGGAGGCACCGGGAGCTGATTTGCTGCTGCCTTTGCAAGGGCATCGGCCTCCTGATTGTGTACCCTCGAGATGCTCTTCACGTCGAAACCGGAGAAGTGCTTCTCCATGCTCTGGACGATCTTGAGGTAGCTTGCCATCTCCGGGTCTCGGGCCATGTACTCCTTCGAGACGAGGAAGCCGAGGAGTTTGCCGGCGCGCACGCCGAAGGTGCATTTCGACGGGTTCAGCTTGAAGCCCACCTTGCGCAGGTTGGCGAAGGTTTCGGCCAAGTCGCCGAGGTGGCCGGTGTCGGAGGTACTCTTGATGACGACGTCGTCGATGTAGGCGGCGGCGTTACGGTTGAGCTGGTCCCCGAGGGTCTTCTGTATTGCCCTGGAGAAGGTTGCTCCGGCGTTCTTTAGGCCGAAGGGCATGCGGACGTAGCAGTAGGTCCCATCGTCCGTCTTGAACGCCGTCTTCTCTTCGTCTTCGGGGGCCATCCATATTTGGTGGTACCCGGAGTAGGCGTCGAGGAAGCTCATGAGCTCGCATCCGGCCGTGGAGTCGACCAGCTCGTCGATACGAGCCAAGGGGAAGTCGTCCTTCGGGCATGCCTTGTTGAGAGTGGTGTAGTCGATACACATCCTCCACTGGCCGGTGTGTTTCTTGACGAGGACCGGGTTCGCGAGCCAGGTGGACTTGTTCACCTCCCGGATGACTTGCGCATCCTTAAGTTTCTGGATCTCCGCCCGAAGCGCCACTTTCTTTTCCTCCGACCACTCCCTCTTTCTTTGCTTGATGGGAGTCACCTTCGGGTCGATGTCGAGCTTGTGCTCGATGATGCTGCGGTCCACTCCGGAGAGCTCGCTGGTTGACCACGCGAAGACGTCTTTGTTGTTCCGGAGGAGGTCGATGATGCTTGCTTCCAGTTCCGGCGGGAGCCCCTCGCCGACGAGGACGGCTTGGTCGGGGCGATCGGGAGATAAGACCACGCTCTTGACCTCACCGTCGACGCGCGCCTTCGGAGTGCCGGCCGGAGGTGTCGGTGTGGCCGCTTCGACCGTTTCGGGTTTCGGCTCGCGTCGGAGCGGGTGCACTTGCTTCTGGCCAGGCGTTTGGCCATGCTCGATGCGGCGGGCGGCGAGTTGATCACCGTAAACAGTGATGACGCCGTTCGGAGCCGGAAGCTTCATGCAGAGGTAGCCGTGGTGGGTGACTGCGTTGAATGCGTTGATGAGCCCCCTGCCGAAGATGGCGTTGTAGGCGTAGGGCATGTCGACGACGTCGAAGGGGATCAGCTCGGTGCGGTGTCCCGCGGGCCCGGAGAAGGAAACTGCGATCTTCACGCTCCCGAGGGCGTGAATTGGCTCTCCCCCGAAGCCGACGAGGGGGCTGTCGGAGGCCCGTAGCTCAGATCGGGGGATGCCCAGTTGGTTGAAGGCGTCGATAATGATGACATCAGCGGAGCTGCCGCCATCAATAAGCACGCGACGGACCTCCGTCCCGCACATGTTGGCGGTGATCACGAAGGCGTCCTTGTGCGGGTACTCCATCGGGCGAAGGTCGGCCTGAGTGAAGGTGATCGGTACGTGCGACCAGTGGCATTGGGCCAATGGCGGATGGGCGGCCACGTGGTTGACCCTTCGCACGTAGTCGCGACGCTGCCTCTTCGAGGCGTATGGCTGACTGGAGCCCCCAGTGATGGCCAGGATGACGTTGTGACTGGTTGGGTGGTGGTCCGGAGGCGGGGGCAAGGCCTCGCCCGCTCCGGAAGCCCCATGTATGACGTTGACTCCTCGCGCGGCGTCGGCATCGCGGCGCTCCCTCGCCTCACGCAAGGCGGCGATTTGGGGGCACTGCTTCGACGTGTGGCCCTGATTGACGCCATGCACCTCGCAGTATGGGTCGCGAGAGCTTCGATTGTTGTATCGGCGACCGTTGTCGGAGTGCCGCGAGTTGTTTCGCGAGCCACCGGAGCGATTGTCCGTCCTCTGCGGGCTCCGGCTTCGGGAGTTGTCGATGTTGTTGACCTCTCGGCGCTGGGAGCGGTGGCCTCGGCGATCATCCGGGGGGTCGTCGCTTCGGTCGCTGTGACGCTTCCCCCGGTCGTTCTTCTTTTGGCTTGCTCGCGCCTCCTTCTCGCGCCGGAAGTCTTCATCGGCACGTGCATGTGCCTCCAGATTTGCAACAGGTGGGTGCAGGTCTTCGGCTCGGTCCTTCGGATCTCGGACCTCGCCGGGCACAGGCTCATGCCCTTGGTGACGGCTTCGATGATGATCGAGTCTGGTACTCCCTCCACCTGGCACTTGAGGTGGATGAAGCGCCGGGTGTAGTCTTGCAGTGACTCGCCGTCCTTCTGCTTGCACGCCTGAAGGTCTGCCGCTGTGACCTTCGCGGCGTAATTGCCTTGGAAGTGGATCTGGAGCTGGTCCCGAAGCTGCTCCCATGAGTAGATGCTGTTCGCCGGTAGCTTGGTGTACCATGTCTTGGCGATCCCGCTCGAAGCGAGGACGAAGGCCTTAGCCTTGATGTCGTCGTCCCCCCCTGCCGACTCGATGGCGGTCTCGTAGCTGATGAAGAACTCGCGGGGGTCGGAGGTGCCGTCGAAGGTTGGCAGCTTCGCCGAGATGAACTTCCGGGGCCACGCCACCGATTGTAGCCGCGCGGAGAGCGGTTGGTTTGTGTCGGAGGAGCTCGCGTGACGCTTGCTTCCGCTGGAGTGTGTGTGCCTCTCGTCGCGTTCTTGGCGGTGTTCCGGAGTCTCGACCTCCCGGCGACCGGTGCGTCGAAGGGTGTTCAGCTGCGCTTGGAGGTGAACCTGCTGTCGACGAGCGGCTTCGGCTCGGAGGCGATATGTTTCTTCGTCGCGATCGAAGTTCTCGAGGGCGCGCTGCCTCAGCAGTCGTTCGTCGGCTTCGCGAGCTTCGCGGTTGTACGCCTCCTGGAGCTCCGCCAGACGCTGCTCCTCGGCCACGGCTTCGGCGAGCCCCCTCTGGCTCCGCGCTTCGGCTTCGGCGTTCCTGCGAGGTGGTTCCATCGTTTCGTCACGACGTTCGATTTCGCCCGTGTCGATGTTTTCTTCGTCTTCGGAGGAGCCTTCGGCCCCTTCCTCCACCGCTGGAAGGTTGGCGTTGGTTGCGTTGTTTTCCGAAGGTGGCACCACCGGGTCCGATGCCGAAGGGAGCGTCGAGGCCGAAGGAAGCGTCGAGCCGTTGGGGAAGGTGCGGATTGTCGTTAGTGGGTCGACGCCTTCGTCCGAAGCCGCCGACCTGGTCTTCCGGGTACCTCCTGCCGGAAGGTCAGTTTTTGATTTTTCAGCCCTCTTAGTCATCTCGCCGTGGCTTCTTGTTCGATCCCCACGGACGGCGCCAACTGTTGTGGTTACAAGCCCACAATAGTAGAAGGGGGATCCTCCAAGGGTCTACCACAAGTGAGGGACCCCTGGGAAGGACCTAGGAAGGGACCAAACAAGGGCCTAGAGATGTAGGTAATTAAGAGCTTGTATATAGGCTGATACACCCCTACAACCCTAGAATTACAAGTACCATATTGCCCTTCTTTCAGGGCATTATGGTCATTTCCTTATTACAAGGTGAGATTCCCTAACCCTAGTGGGCCAGAGGCCATCATACATGGGCCTATCCTATAATATATATCATCTTGGGCCTTGATGGGCTTCGTAGCAGGCCAGGCCTTTGGGCCAGGGGGAGGGGACACAGTGGGCCTCCCCCAACAATGCACACAATCCGAAGTGGTGATCCCACCAATGTTCCATAAGTGGATCTTTCAAGGTAGGCTTCTTGCGGAAAGATGCAAGAATATCCATTCTTCCTTGCTGAAAACCTGGAAAGCAATGTCATTAAAAAGTAGCTAGTGTCTTTATCGCTACGCTGGAGTAGAAATAAAAGTGATGATACTGTATCTATATAATATGATGCAGGTACAGATAACAAGACAACACTGTCCATTGGATATTTCAGCCTGACTTCAGCGCTGAGTAGAAGGGTAAGGAAATTAACAACCACGATCTACTGACTAATGCGCAGAAAAGAAACCATGAGTACCTTTCTATTTAAAGAAGTAACTCATAGTCAACCAGAAGTCACTAATTTATCTTGAGTTACTTGCAAATCTTCGCTGAAGCTCAGAGTGCAGAACTCATAGCTAATCTTCTTTTATTGTTATGATAATTTCTTGAATTTTAGACAGGTGGTCATCTGAATAAAACTTCTTTCCCCTTCCCTTCAACGGGGTTGCCTCCCATAAGTTTCTTCGGTTATACTGAAGTTGCTTCTCCTGACACAACTCTTAAATATTTAATGGGTTATTAATCAAAAAAAAGGGAAGATTCACCGATTCCATCGTTCCATGAGGGATCTTGCATCTAGCTGAACTTCCAAGACAGATCCCAATGGAAGGTTTGCAAGGTCCGTATCTGTCATTGACTTTGCAATCTATAATATATGCAGTACTGGATACTGTTCACAATGTTTTTATCAAAGAATCAAGAAGCTCTCAGCACTTCCAACCCCCCCTAAGACCAAGGACGCTGCCTGATACAGTGTACTACCACATATTAATGTAATGGTACTACACAAGCGGCAATCTATTAAACATGTATTTATTAACTTCTGCAGCTTGCCTAATTGTAAACTCTATCCACTTAAATCAAAAAAAAAAACTCTATCCACTGGCTGAAGGTGCACAACAAATTAAGGCCACTATGAGACCAGTTTCCTGCATGTTAAGGATGTATCACTGATTGGTCCTAAAAATAGAACGATTAATGATTTAATATCAGCAGTTAATTGCATGTTCAGACTGGCACAAGTTGCATTTTATTTACGAGCATTTGCCAAGCATTTTTTTTACTGCTTTATATGAGCCACAGGTTATGTGAACTTTTCAGTGGCCACAAGTTGCACTTTTGTATGAGCATTTGCGAAGGTCTGTGGAGTTTGGAGTTTGCATGAACAGGCCAAGTCTACTTGTTGGGTTACCAGACTGAAATGCACGTGGGACGAGAGGCCTGGCAGTTTTGTCCGAAAACATCTCGTTCATTTGGCAGCTATATATAGTCAATTTGTTTACCTTCTACTATTATCTGACCATATTATCTAACTCAGTGCTGGAAATGACATGAAATTCAACTTTGTAAATTCCAGAAGCTCGGTTTTGCCTTGTAAGCGCCGCTCCTGTCTGGATCAGCATTCTGGTTATTTATTGGGCCCAGGCCCGTCGATTGGCAGGGCCAAGGTGGCCGACCGCCCAGGGCCCCCAAAAAATTGGGGCCCCAAATTCCTAACTTACTTAAAGGATAAAGGCCAAGCAAAGTTCTGTAATAATAGTTCATCAGGGAAGGAACATGTCTGGCTCATTGTGGTGATGGACTGATGGGAGCTTGTTATACGCTGATATTTTAGGCGAATACTCTACCATCCTTCCAGTCTATTCGTGCATAATTTCGCCATTGATGACCTGCTCAAAGATTCTGTACATTCCCACGGAGGAAGAAGAAGATGCTTATAGTGAACCGTTTTTTGGGCCTCTTGGCTGTTTGGGCTGTGAATTGTGTGTCCATGGTGGCCCATAACAGATGGGTTCCTCCATGACAGATGGGTTCCTAAGCCTTTTTCCAACCAGAATTCAGGTTGGGAGGAGCCCACGTCAATTGCTAAGCAATTTTTCTAAACTTTTCCCCCTCTTTTCCTCAGCCTTTTTGGTTGCTCACGACTGTATGATCAATCCTTAAAAAAAAAACAGCATGCATGATAATTTTTCTCTAATACCTTTTCAACTTTTTTATTTAGTGTAGTCCGTATGCTAATTTATTCTAAAAACAAACATGTATGCTGTTTTAATCTAAAAAAACCAATAGCCTGTTAGTTACCAAAAAAAAAACCAACTCTTTTTAGTATTTCAGTTGCATTAGCCAATTATTGAGTATTTTTATTTTAAACTATGGTCATGCTATCAGTTTGTCATTTTTCTTCACACAAGTTGTGAATTCATAGGGCCCTATTTTTTTTTCCGCCCCGGGGCCACAAATTCTCGGAGACGGCCCTGAATTTGGGCTGCAGTCAGGTTTGGCTGTCAAGAAAACAAATGAACAATGTTAGTTTATAATATCAACTGGATCATTGTCACTCAAAGACATTCTGTCGGAACAAGAACAATCTAGAAGCTATATCTCTAATCTTCAGAAGAAGCAATTTTGTTGGAAGTACAGACATTTTTCTCTAGGCAACTTCTTCTTGGTATATACAAAAGCATAGGAGCAGTGCTGTCTGCTGATACAAGGATAACTCTTCATATGAGGCCCTGCTTTCTTCGTAAAACCAGCTACATCAAGAAATCGCAAGATTAATTTGGCTCTTCTTCCTCACTCGGAGCGTAAGGAAAATCAGGGTTTGGGTTTCACTCCCAGAAGCTGAAGTCATAAGCATGGATTGGAAGATAAAACGATCCAAGAGCGTTCCCAAGCTGAAGAATTCTTCGTCACCGACGAGCCCGACTGAAGGTACGTAATTGATAATTTCTTAGCCTGCCTATTTGGTCAGTTTATGATATGAGTAACCTAGAAAGTTTTATGGTGTCATTTTGGTTTTTAATTATTCGAGATGTTCTAGTTCAATGCAAATGAAACGTTTCCATGAGGTATACCAGTTCGTAACAGTAATTGTTGATCTCACAAAAAAAAAAACAAAGTAATTGTTAGGAAGAACATTATAATCCAAAGTCGATTGAAGCAGTGATGGCAAGCCAATGGACAGTTTTCGGGACAAAGTAATAGCGGGTATTGTTGGAAGTCCAAGCTAGACCACAGGTTTAGGGGGTGTTCGTTTCTCTAGGCTTAAAGGTCACATCAAAACTAATCTTATTATTTAGGTGTCTTAAATAAGTCTAATTAAAAAACTAACTGCAGAACTTTGTACTAATTTGCGAGACAAATCTAATGAAGGTAATTAAGCCGTGATTAGACTATAGTTACTGTAGCACCACTGTAGCAAACATAGATTAATTAGGCTCATTAGATTCGTCTCGCAAATTAGCCCACATCTGTAAAAAGGTTTTGTAATTAAACTTATTTAAGATACCTAAATAGCAAGATTAGTTTTGATGTGACCTTTAGGCCTAAATTGCCGAACACCCCCTTAGACCAGGAGTCGCACTAGATGCGTCTTCTGGGGCTTCCAAGGTTAGAATATGGCTGGATCGCCGGGATTCGGATCTTTTGTGCCATCAGGTAAAATTGACCGTCGGTATTCGTTCGGGGTGCCATGTAAATATTCGAACTTAATTTACCCGTTCAACTCCTTGCTAAAGAGAGAGGCCAAAGTTGAAATATAATTAAAGAGTGCCAAATCGGATGCCTGTTTAAATGCCAAATATTGTATTGCCTGCGACCAATCCCAGTTACGAGAGAGAGTCTAGTGTCAGACTGACTCCAACAGCTTATGCAAAGCAATATGCAAACGTTATTTGCATCTTCAATAGCGACTGTGCATCACGAATTTGTTCTCCAACAGAGTAGGCAGCGGACAATGCAATTTTAGCTTCGAGGAGAGAGAAAATGCAATTTTGCAATCCCTCTCTCCTCAAATGCATCCGCCAGAGGCGGCGGGACGCACGGGGCCGCGTCAGCGAGCACGCCGCGACGGCGCGCGGGACGGGGCGGAGGAGGTGGGGCGCGGGGAGCTCGAGTCGCAGGGACATCGACGGACGGCAGAAGTGCCCCTGCGCGGCCGGGTCGCACGAGTGGCACGGCGTGGTGTGCGGCGGCCGCGGCGTGGTGACCGGCCTCCGCCTCAGCGGCCTTGAGCCGTCCCGTCGTTCTGCACCGGCCACGCCGCTATGCGACGCCCCGCCCCTTGAGCTCCGTTTCACCCCAGCTTGGCCGAGCCATCGTCAAGGTGAGCACCAGTCCGTCCCCTAGTCTTTTCCTTCCCTCTCCCGAACTCCATCAGCCATGGCCGCTCCTCCCCAAATTAGCCGCCCACCTAGTCCTTCACAGCCAAATCTCCGCCACAAATGGATGCGCCATGAACCGAGGATCCGATTCCCCCAACCCCTGGCCGCCCTCTTCCCCTTCCCCATGCCGGATTTGAGCTTCCAAAGCTCGTCCATGGCGAACAGAGGACGAACTCCTCTATATCTATCCCCATCCCGTTCCTTTGTTGGGAAATAAATCCCATCGCTGTACATGGTGGCATGGAGGGCCTCGAGCGAGGACAAGCCGCCGGTGTACATGGTGAAGCAGGTGTCGACGAGGCACAAGCGGAGCACGTCGTGGCTGGCGCGGAGAGCCGGGTCGTCGCTCGGGCTCGCGGCGGGCGGGCGGCGCGGCGCGGGCGAGCGCGTGTGCGGGGTGGCGCGGGCGAGCGCTTGTGCGCGGCGGCGCGGGGCGCGCGGCGGCCTCGAGCGCGTGTGTCAGGGCACGAGCGTGGGCGAGCGCGGTGCGCGGCGGCCTCGAGCGCGTGCGTGCAGGGCGCGTGCGCGGGGCGACGCGGGCGTGGCCGGGGCGAGCGCGTGCGTGCAGGGCGCGTGCGCCGGCGCATGCGCGGGGCGAGCGCGCAGGCGGCCCTGCTCTGGTTTGCTTCGCGTCTGGTAAAATGCCATGGGCTGTTGGAGAAGCTACGATTGGGAAGGAAGGCAATGTCCTGTGCACGAGAGGCAATGGTTGATTTGGCTCTTGAAATTGCATAAGCTTGTTGGAGTCAGTCTCAGGTCGTATCCATTTTGCCTATAAACACGGCACGGGTGCTCTGCTGTGCCGTCCCCGTCTTCCCTCCATTTCCCACGCACCACACCCCCCAGCGCCAACCAAGAAACCACCGCGAACATCTCCTCGACGACACGGCGCCGGCGCCGGCGGAGGCCTCATGCCGAGCGACCACCCGGAGCCGCTCGAGGTCGAGGCCGCCGCGCCCCCTGCGGCGGCGGGGGCCAAGAGCGGCGGCAAGATGCATAGGCTGCTCAGGTCGGCCTTCAAGCGCGGGGACTCGGGGGACGACGCGGACCGACTGAGTCGGTCGGGCTCTGGGTCGTCTTCCTCGCTGGCGAGCAGCGGACGGCCGCCGTCCTGGAGGCGGTCCACCGGGAGGCGCGGCGGGGACGGCTCCGTCGACGGCGACCGGTCCAGCCGCGAGAGCTTCGAGCTCGACGGTGAGACGGCCTCCCTCTCCTTTCCTTTCCTTCGTTTTCCGAAATTTAGGGACAAGAACTGGGAGGGGTTTATGTGCACGAAAAATTTGCAATCTGTTGGCTTCAAATCTAAAAGTGGTGATCATTAAACATGTGTAGAACGTTCCCATAGCTGAATTACTGCATCTGTGAAAGCAAGTTTAGATGTAAATTGTTTGTACGCACAGAATGCAAAACATAATTGTTTCTTTCGAAAATTATACAACAGATTACCGGTTCTTTTAATTTTTTATTTAGAATTTAAAATGCAATAAGCGGGTTATTGTCGTTTTGTTTGGAATTGGTACCTGCAAAGTTCTTAAAAATTCCTGTGTTTCACACAAAAAAAAAAAGAAGTTCTTACAAACTCCTGTGTTTCACAAAAAAAAAAGTTCTATCCACTTGATTCCTTTGCATAAGTAAATATAAAATTTCGCCACGGCTGATCTGTGTATTGGAAGGTTATGTAACTCACGACAAGGATGTAAGGATCGTACTAGGACACTATATTAATTTACAATAATTCAGTGACGTCAACAGGTATTATTAAGCAACGAAGTCTTCTTACTTTTGTCTACTTTATAGATAACAAAGAGCTAGTCATCTTCGTGGAAACTATAAGGCCTTTCCATTGGTTGGGTTTCCATCCCCTTCTATGCTTCTGTTTCATCTTGCAATGGTTTAAACTTCTGTCAAAATGAAGCAATTCAATTATTCTATCAGAAAAAAAAAAGTAGGTCGATTTTGGATAATCTGGAACATCTTTCCGTTTATCACAAGAGCTATACAACTCTGCACAATGGAAAACAGGAGTAGTCCTTATTTTCCCCTGCAAAACTAACTGGGAATGGGAGGGAATGTCTCTTCCCACCCTGTGCTTTCTTAAATCAGAAAGTTCAACAAGCAGGTATGGCCTTTTCTCCCTCCTAACTAGGTAACCATGTTGGCTCCATGTGGCAGCAGATAGCACTTGTTCATCAGTTCCTTTCTGGCAAAAAACATGTCAAGAGATCAAAGCCGGGTTACATATAGCAAAGCATGCAGCGCGTTTTATACCCAAGGAGAAAAGATTGTCGTTTTTTGTGTTTTCTGACTGGTGGCACTGTGTAAGGTTGGATTGACACTTTCTGAACTTTGGTTTGGTGTTATGGCCAATCTGGACCGTAAATAATGTGTTCTTGGACAGACGTCCCATTAGGAAGATACTCTGCAATAAATCGCGTGATAAGAGATAAACCCAATTGTCAAAGAGTCAAAAGTTTCTTATCACTTTTGGAGTTCAGAATCAAGTTTCGGTATACGTGAATTATTGCGTGTATGACTGATTGAGTAGTTTACTTACAAGATGGTTTGCAAACTGCAAGCACATCTTGAGCTTTGTGACATTCTGAAAGTCAAAGAACCCTGCAAATACCAAGACTGCACCTCACCCACTGTAACTAGTGTTCACCTTATTGTATTAGTAACGGTATTCCTGATTCCCAAAAAAAAGTAACGGTATTCCTGGATTCATGGCTAGTTTCACTATTACATTCTCTACTATTTAGGCACCATAAACTAGGCTAAAAATTGACTTCTATAAGGTTGTTCTTTCGATGAATACTTTTAGAAGATTGTTTGTGGTGGAGAACTCAAACAATTTTCATGTGCAGGCTTCCAAACCAATTCAACGGTATTCTAAAGAGTTTTTGCTGAGATGTTATTCCCTGAATTAAGGTTCCAAGAAGAGCATGATAACTGATAAGGGATAAACCCGATCGTCAAATAGTCAAAAGTTTCTTATCACTTTTGGAGTTCAAAATCAAGTTTCGGTATCCGCGAATTATTGCGTGTATGACTGATAGAGTAGTTCCTTACGAGATGGTTCGCAAACTGCAAGCACGTCTTGAGCTTTGAGACATTCTGGAAGTCAAAGAACCGAATACCAAGACTGCATCTCTTCCACTGTTGCAAGTGCTCTCCTTATTTTATTAGTAACGTTATTCCTTACAAGTTTTGTGCTACGCAGACACCATAAACTAGGCTGAAAATTGACTTTCATAAGGTTGTTCTTTCGAGTTTTGATGAATACTTTTAGGAGATTGTTAAGTGGTTTGTGGTGAAGAACTCAAAACAATTTTGATCTGCAGGCTTCCAAAAGAATTCTACAGTATTCTAAAGAATTTTTGCTGACATGATCAATTCCCTGAATTAAGGTTCCAAGAACAGCAAGTTGCTGGCCGCGCTGCGCGACGCGAAGATCGGGCACGCGTACGAGCCGTTCCCATGGGAGAAGAAGATGCGGGAGCTGCTCCCGGTGCCGGACGCGAGCTGCTTCCTGTCCATGCTGCTGCTGCCCAAGGCGACGGACGCGTCCAACACGCGATACAGCTCCCTGGAGGACACCCTGGCCCGCGCCGACACGTGGCTGCTGTCGTCTCAGGCCTCCGGCGTGCCCATCGTGTTCATGAGCGTGCAGACGGAGGCGCTGCTGACCAAGATCTCCGGCGAGACGGCGCTGTCGACGGTGAACATGGGGTCGCTGTCGGACCTGGCCGTCATGGCGAACGCGAGCCTGTACGGGTTCGAGGACTACCACGGCGTGGACATCGGCGTGGTGCGCGCCGTGCGGCTGTGGTACACGCCGGCGGCCGGCGAGGCGGCGCTGGAGCTGCGGCTGCGGCCCGGCGACACGCGGCTGGGCTTCGCCATCAGCCGCACCGAGGAGGGCTTCATCTACGTGTCGTCGGTGGCGGACGAGGGCACGCCCGGCGTCGCGTCGGCGCGCTCGGGGCTCCTGGAGCTGCACCGCGCCGCGCGCGCCGCGTCCAGGCTGCTCGTGCTGTCGCGCGTCGGCGGCGAGAAGGTGCTGCCATGGATGGCGTCCACCGCCGGCGACGTCAAGTGCTTCGACACGGTGTCGCTCAGCCAGAAGCTGTCGCTGCACCGCCACGCGCTCAGGCCCATCACGCTGCACTTCCTCATGTGGGACCGCGACCTCGCCGCCGCGCTGCCTAATAGGGACGCCGACGTCGAGAAGCCACCGCCGGTGCTCCTGCTGCCGCCGCCGCTCGCCGCCGTCACGGACAAGGCTGGCGAGGTCGAGCACGACGATGACGGGCCGGTGCTGACCGGCAAGGACTCGAGGGACTCGTCGTTCCGGTTCCAGAACATCGACCTCCCCGACAGCTGGTTATGAATCTCGTCGGAAATGTAGTAGTTTCGTGTATGCATGGTGTGCACTCCATGTTCATTTTGGTTTCCTCTTACGGGAACTGTTAATTAAGCGTATGATAGTAACACAAGTGAGCATCGTTATGACAAGATTCCTAACAATGGTGTATCGTTAATCTCCTCTTCATCATTTATAAGTTCATACCGGTAGTACAGATCCGTTACAGAGCTTAAATACCCATTTCGTTCGCGTTTAAATATGCAACAAAGATTCAGTTCGAATTGACCAAAATTTTGGGCATGTGATTTACAGAGAAAGGTGTCGTTAACCAAGATACAGTTCGAATTGAAATGTACTGTTAACCCAAATTTTGCATTCAAGCTGGACTAGTCAAGATAGCACCAAAAATACTGGATAAGGTGCTCCGGGACGCGCTGGCCCGATACTTCGTAAAACCAGAAGCTGGAACACTGGATAATACTTTCCTTTGTCACTTTAACTTTGGGCATGGGATTTACAGAGAAAGGTGGGCACATAGGAAACAAGTATGAGAGAGAAATAGAGGCGTATTTGTAAGAAATAGAGGTACATTGGGAACTAAGAATGATAATTATTTTGAGAAAATAGAGAAGGCTAGAATGTCAATTATCCTGGAACGAAGGGAGTATATACCCATCGTAGTTTTAAATAAGCTCATATCGGCATGAGTGTAGATGCAACATCAAACTGCCAGTCAGAAGAAAATTCGAAACATTAGCATCTCAAGGGGGAAAAATATAAATATACCTATCATACCATGTATCAAATCAGCATATAATTTTGTGATACAAAACTACAGGTCACACAACGTACTAACAACACGAACATAAACACCACTGACGCAAGATACAAACAGAACGTCCATAAAAGCTCCAGGCACTGCACTGCTTTGTCATTCATTCTGAACATTTATTCTTTTCTCTAAGGAATTCTAAAGACGACTAGTGATGTCTGACTTGTACAAACAGAATGTGTTAATTCATAATGTACACCAAGAACCCCAGCTCCATACTAAGAAGATAACACTCTTTACTGAGCGAGATACAACTGAAAGAGGATAGAGAAATGACAACTACGGAAGTTATGATACAGATGACATTACCAAAGGTGTTCCATCCAGGCGCAATTGCCAGATGCATCTTGGTAAATACCCCCACATGCTATGTTACAGACACTACATGAACCAATGGGCCAAGTAAAGGTCTATAAGAGTCCACCACCTTCCCTTTATACTGTACAAAATTGGCATGCGAATCAAGAAGCTATCCCTGCTACCAGCTGCGACAAATTTCTTTACAACTGCACGGTAACGATGCCAAACACCATGCTGAATATGGTAGGCATCTCATTAGAAACAACCTAATACAGCAAAAAATGTCTAACCTGCCCTGCCAGCTGATTTCCCAACAACTCAGGCTCATGATGCAGTCGAGCCAGCTGAGAGTGGACCGTCCCTTAGCTGCTGTAGACAGTGTTGGAGTTGCTTCTGGATCATCTCGGCAACCATTCTAAGTCTCCCTTGGCCTGCTTCTCCAGCCACAGCAGATCCATTCACGGCCTCCACGGCTCTCGCAACCTTCTGCTTACATCTTTCCCATTCCTCAACTTGCAACCAGCAAGCTCGCCCACCATGGCTCCCATCCATTGCAAGATATGCTACATGATTGTTGTCCCCGAAAGAATACCTTAGCCTCACAGATACACAATATGGAAGCCAGGCAGCTCCACCAGCAACATTCATCTGAGGAATGAAAGCATGGTCAAGTACAAATGTCAAGGCAAACTCCACAGAACTGCGGGCCCTATCATGATGAACATTGCTCTTGGCTAAAGTGCTTTCTATGTTATCAGCTGAAGCTGATCCAGAGTGGTTTTCCAAACAAAGCTCAATCCTAGCCCTCTGAGCAGTAGCAATGTCCCCATGAGCCTGGGAAAAGCCTTTCTTCCATGCGATCAGCTTTAAGAACTCCCGCAGTACCGAAATAGGTAACGTAAGCAAAGTGATAAATGAAGCAACTCTGGAAGCATCATACGGTTCAGAGGCAACACGCCTGCTAAAATAATCACATATTTCATTGATTTCAGCCGATGAAAGTTCTTCCTGAGCATTGCCCTGAGCCTGCTGCTGCTGGTTCTGGTGGTGAAATCTTTTAACACTCAAAACTTGTAGAAGCAGTTGAACCCGATGAACACTCACTGCAAATACATAACCTCTGCAAGATGAAAAAAAAGAATAAATTTATTGGAAGACCAAAATATCAACCTTTTTTAACTAGAAAAATGTAGAGGAGAGGAACTATTTCGAGCTGCTGAAAGTCACATTCCTAGATTTTACAGCTCCAGCCAAAGCTCAAATAGTTAAGCCTAGCAGCGAAATAAATAAACAAACAGAAGAAAATCATCTATATATGCTGCACATTTGAGATACATAAAGCAGACAAATGGATATAGTATTTGAAAGACAAGCATAGTGTACAAGTTTCCAAAGAAAATCAGGAGAAACTCAAAATTAATACCACTAAAATTTGATATATAAACTTCTACAAACAGTACAGTTACTTTGGCTAGGTGTCAAATGTACTACACAAGATCATTATTCAATCAAGCACACAAGCTACAAATATAATTTCTTACCCAACATAGAACCGAAGTGCAGGCTGTTCTTGATCCAAATTTAAAAGGGCACCCTCATTATCTTTCAAAATTGATCCCAGTATTTCTTTCAAAAGTTCAGGCAACTGCGCAAACAACCATAGAACTCCAAGGTACTTGAGGATCCCTCTTAACACCTTCTTCAATGCTGCTAAAGGGACCCAGCCACCGCCGTATCCACCATCATCCCCAAGCCCAATAAAAGCTGTGTTCAGTTCACCTTTCATATGAACAGGGAGGCCAGTTCCAGGTGTAAGTCGCACAGGAGCTCCGCCAATCCCTGATGCAAGAGCCGAAGTGGCCAGCATGGCATTTCCTGCTCGACTCAAACTAGCTGCTACATGATTAGCAACACCAGAAGTTGGCCTTGACATGGCAACACCAGGGGCAGCACTTAAACGATTTGCAGTAGGAACAGATTGAGGAGCTCCAGCATTGGTATTCAAATGTGAGCTAGCCTGTGTAGCATTCATGAAGTTGGGTTCAAGAGCATTTAGACCCTGAGCAACATGTTCCATTATGAAAGGTCGAAATTGTGGGCATGGCAATGATCCACCAACTGAAGGTCCACCTTTTGGAGGTGTAGCTGGCTGTAGCCAAACTTGATCTCCAGCGAAACAACGCATGTCAACAGAAAATTTCTTGCGATATATAATGCGTATCCAGTACGGCCCACGAAGCACAACAGAAACATCAAAAGGCAGTAATGAACTGGGAACAAGTCCAGGTCCACCCCGCCCAGCAGCAGAAAGCATGGCAGCAGCATGGAGATTATGACTGCCCAAATGGGCTGCTGGTGTAATTGAGGGAGTGGGGCCAGCAGGCACGTGATGCATGCTTGATGAAGATGAACCATTAGCTAGTGGCCCCGGCATGGGGATGCTCGACTGTTTTGGCATGGCATTGTAACCAGAGGAAACGGTTACAGGCATCCTTGCAGGACGAATTGCACCACCAAGGGCAAGTAAAGGTCCTGCTGTCAGCCGAATGCAATCCAAGAAGGATGCTACCTCTCCACCATTCACGAAATCCTCCAAAAACTGCATTTATATGAACTTCATTACAAGATGAATTGAGAAACAAAATGTGGTATTGATTACAAGGTAACATCTCAGGGAGAATTTTATGCCTAGAAGACACTCAGTTGTTGCTATACATTTTTGCATGAGGAACTGGGTAGGAGCCAACTGGTATGATTCTATCGGCCACAGCCAGAAAGCAGAGCAAGGGTATTATCATACCAAAGAGCAAATACCAGTACCGATTTAGTGCAGAATATGGAATTATGATACATTATTCAAAAAAACAAATAAAGGAGAGCTGTAAGGAATGCTTTTCAGAGTTTTTATAAAAACAAATATTGTGAATGTGAAATTTAGCAATATAATTTTGGCGTCAAAAAAATTCTGTTGATAACCTATGGATGCCATTTCTCCATCGAAGAATGCATGCTGTATTTTTATTCATGAATGTGATTTTCTGTTGCCAACCTATGGACAAACTTTGAGGCTAAAAGGTTCAGATAAAATAATAATAATAACAAAGATTCAGTAGCAGTACCATGCTGGTTGGTCTACTCAACAACCAATATGATTAACAATTAATTAAAACTATCAAGCTGATAACCAAGGGCAAACCTTTGTGTGTGGCCAAAGCTGATCAGGAGAAACGTGCATCGTGCAACCTCCCTTAGCAGTCTCCCACTCAACAACAATGTGTACCATAGGCATCGTGCCATAACTGAACCATAAGCTCATTAGACCAACAGCCTCAATCCTGAATGTTTTTCTCATCTGTTCAGATAGCTTGTCAGCACCATCATTATTACTTTTATTAACAGGTTGTGACTTCATCTCCATGGATGTCACATTGTCATCTATCTTGTCATCAAGTTTCACACCAATCAATCTCCTCATTCCACGAGCGAAAGAACGAGCACTGGAAAGCCGTCGTAAATCTGACACAAGCCTCTGAACACTATCTATCTCGACAGTGCTGTAGTTCAATACAACACCATCAGCATCAAAAGATATGTGTGAATCCATCTCCGATGTGTTTGCAATGCGAACACCGACACCCCATTGTGTCATGGTGCTTCCTCCATTGAGTTCCCAAAGTTCCCTGAAATGGGGATCGTTTATCCTAACTTCCCAAGACATGGTTCCAGCCTTACCAAGTCGCAAGCATATATGTTTCCACGAATCATCTTGAGCAAAAGGTAACCTTAACCACAGATTTGAGGATGGCGTCCGCAGACCAACTTCTTCAACATAAGGAATTGCAAGAGAATCCATCTGAGCTGTTAGTTGCGCATGTTTGATGCACAGTGAACACTGTCTTATGACATGCAATAGCACAGAAGCATATATAGTGGCTGGAACACAACTATTTCTTCCCATAAGAACATTTTCACATGTGAGACTGGCTCTTGATTGCAAAGTAGATGAGTATGCCTGCAAATGCAGAGGATTTTGCGTCGATTCTGATATTTTTCTTCGCTTTTTTGACTCACTCTCCAGTCCATGTAATGAAGGGAGGCTCTGTAAAAAATCTGAAAGAATGCGTTTTCTGGGTGCGCCATCAGAACCCACGGTGGTGAGCTTTCCAGTTCCTGTCATTTGCACGAGACAATCAAATCAATAACAGAAATGAAACTTAAATATACTTGAAAACTGAAACTGTAACAAAATGGACAAGAATATTTTGATAAAATACCTCCTGTGGTAGTTGAACGTCCAACCAGGTGACCAGGCAACGAGTTTCCAAGACTACCTGAATAGGAACTTTGACCAACAAGCTGAAGAGATTTACTTCCATCTACAACACTATGGTTTGTCGCAGAAGAATTCCTTACAGGGCTTGCGTAAGGGAAGGTTGTATTACTTTGCAAATGTCTCGAATTATTTGGGAGATAATTATTCAAACTGGACTGGGTATTAAATACGCCTCCAGCATGCATTGGTGAGACTGAGATAGCTCTAGCATCTACTCCATGAAAACCAAGAGAACTCGGACGTGAAGTAGATGGGAAACTAGATGGTGGCACAGACTGATTTTGTGTAGCAGTAGAACCATCGTCATATTCAAAAACCTCATCAACTATAGATGAAAAAGATGGTGAACAAGCAGGCAATAGAGGAAGAGGCTCGTTTCCATTCTGGATGGGAATTCCATTCTCCCTGATGTCAGCAAAGTTCGCTATACCTTGTAGGGCTTGTAGCTTAACATCGAAAGGAATGGTACTAGATTCATTTTTAAGCATTTGGATCCGTCCAACATCAATCTTGTTAAACCTCATAGCTTCTTTAGCGTCTGCATTTGCATTAGACTTATCACTGGTATCACATTGTGTCTCAAGCAAATGAAAAAGAGGCCTGAAGTCCTTATCAAGTTGCATCAGCAGATAATAGGCATTTGCACAATGTGGAAAACCCATGACCATCAGATCAGAACCATGTAATATGGACTTCGGAATCTTTAGAGAACCTTGAGACTGCTGGTAAACCTGGAACACAGACAGTTTAGCATTTTATATTTATAGTTAGAAGTTTTCCATCCTCTAATAAGGAAGAAATTTAGTAGTTAATTAAAGAATGCCAAATGTTTAAGAAGAGCTAGCCAGGCAGATACTATCAAAAGTACACACATGTTGGTACAGTAGAAATATGCTGACAATAACATCCATGACATCATTATACACAGTGAAATATCCAACAAAAGAGTTGGTGGTTCAGGCATCGTGAATTGTCAGTTGTTAATAACAGACAATAATTAATTAATTATGCAGTAGTACTATCACATGTCACAAGTACTTCATTTTCTGTACCCAAAACTTATTTCTATATCTGCTAATCTAGGAAGTATGAGTTACAGTTGGGAAGGATTAAAATTAGATTTATAGCTGTGAAATGTTTGTACCTAAGTATCTTTTAATACAACATGATTATAAGAAAAATGTATCTATAGAGAAGATACAGATCCACTCAATAACAGAATGCATCCAATGAGCAAATATAGGCTAACTACATGATCACTAACTACATAGTGTAAACATTGCCAACACACGTCTAACAAAAATATGATTAAGCTCTCTCACCAAAAGAAAAACTGTGTACTACCTGATTCCATGATATGGAACCCACGGAACAATGAATTATACAATGTACTATACTTTTCAGGCCTGATTGATTGCATTTTCAACGTACAGTAAAAACATCATTCAGATGGAAAAAGGGACATGCATTTATAACTGATGAGCCGTAGTTCACACAATGTCATTTTCTAGTCTCTAATATCAATCAATTGACAGCGATAGATTTTCTTAAAAAAATATAATGATAGCATCATTTTAAGAGAAAATTGGTCAAAGTTTCACAAGGATATTTGCATGCATTCCAGAGCAACACTTCATTAGCTATCCAGGAGCACCAGATATTATTACACCTTTTGGGAATGAATTTAAGACATTACGGTATGATAAACACTGTTTAACCTTGAGGCCAAGAAAACTTCCAGTTGCTGCAAACAGGTGGAGGATGCTCCTGGTTCTCAAGCTAGCAAAAACCTCTGTAGCTGCACTACCCCCTTTGTTTAGAGCTTCCTCACCATCAATCAGTGATGAAGGAGGTAAAATATTTTCTGGTGATTGGAGGATGAAGCGGCCGGTCCTATCAGGCAGAGAAAAGAGTTACTTATAGCATAAGGAGGTAAAGACTATACTGAGATGTGAGGTAGAATACACAAGGCATACACATAAACATATGATTGCTCTTAACAGAGAAAATGTATTATAACAACATTGTACTTAGCAGCCGGTCCTATCAGGCAGAGAAAAGAGTTACTTATAGCATAAAGAGGTAAATAAAGATTATACTGAGATGTGAGGCATACATAAGGCATACACATAAACATATGAGTGCTCTTAACAGGAAAAAAAATGTATTATAACAACATTGTACTTAGCAATTTAATGCATATTCACATAAACAAGTTATTTACTAATGTGCTGATCTATAACTAATGTAAAATCAGTAATAGTGCATGGACTAATACAGATTAATAATATCGCCAACGTTTTATGGCGTTGTGGCAATGCATGGCAGCCCAACCCCCTCGCAGCACCTAGGTGGCACCTAGGCATTGTGGCATAACTAAATCATTGTGGTGTACCGTGGGGCGGCCCACTCTGAACAAAAACTAGGTGATGCCAAGCCAGGAACATCGCAACATCCAAGATGGCATTAGCGTCAGTGAGACTGCTATCAGAATGCCACCTCACTATCCAGTGTTGCAACCAGAGGCAAAGCCTGAACATGGTGGGCATCCACATTGGGATGCCCAACTCCATTGTTGCCATCAGGTCCTTGTTGGGCCGAGTGATTGTAAAGAATATTATGGACAGAGCGGGATGGCCATAAGTGAAAATATCATGAAGCTTAACTGCCAATCGAACACCACGATGAATCATGTCCAGAGCAAATTGATAAGTTTGGGACGGGTGCAAGGTTTGGGAATTGGAGGATGTATGGTGGATCATGTGTGAATAGATGCAATCTTGCTTCTAAGGCAAGGAGACTTGTCAAACTCCATTATTTATGGATTGTCACGATGGGTAGGGTAGATAAACCCCAAAGTTCAGGGGTAATATTGATATTTCTTTTCATATTACATAACGAACAAATGCTGCTGAAACCCGAAAAAAAGTTCGTACTACCTAAGTCATATGAGTAAGCTCAAATATGATAGAAAATCCTTTCAAGCGCTAATAATAGGGTTCATACAAACACAATGATAGATGTAATATACTAACGTCAAATCAAACGAGGACATACCTGATATTTATTCCAAGGCTAATATATGCTTGACCATATGCCCTTACTTGAAGCACTTCATTCCCGCAACAATCTGAAAAGCTCTTTTTCTCTGCTTTCTGTAGAATTTTATGAATGTATATGTAAATGAATCGAGTATTTGTTCTATGAACTAGTATGATGTGAGAACTGAAAATGTAACCATATAACAAGAAGTCTACAAACAATCAGATGCAACTGATGGATGAACAAATCTGTCCTTCCATGTATACACATTTGAAATGGCTACTAATTTGTACATCGGTAAAATCCTTTTGGAGCGTAACCAGGTCGAAACAGAGACATGCACCAATACAGGCTACAAAGAGTAAGAGACAACACCTGCTACAGCACAGCAACTTCTTAGATTTCTATTTTATATAACTCATCGTATCACTTGAGCAAATTATACAACTCCACCCAATGTAAACATGGAAGCGTAATATGCAGGTTTATGAAATACCAGCATGTACACAAATGGTAAAAGAAACTAACATTCTGAATAAAGAACGTCTAGCTAATAGTAGATGCAAGGGCTTGCAAGCAAAAAGGCAAGGGTATAAACAGAATCTTTCTACCAGTACCTTATGTTGGTCCTTCAATTCATCGACGTCTCGTTTCAGGACAACATCCTTTGGAGACTGAAAAATTTGAACATTTTTGCACAGTTGTCTATGAATATCAAGAAGACGTGTGTGCCTGTGGCAAGCAATTGCTCTCAAAATAAGTTGTTCAACATCGATGCAACTGAGATCAAGATAAAGATTTGCTTCTTTATTTGTGAAAGGGTCAAGTACAAATGAACTATGCTGACACTTTATTTGCATGTCCTGCCCTGTCTCAATTTTGATAAATGGAGACGAATCAGATTCTGCCGAGGTGCTGCTTTTTTCGTCTAACCAATAACTCAATTTCAGGCCAGGTATCTTAAAACCACTTGAACTGAACTCTCCATCTTGACCAATCTGCATTAGGGCAGCATTTCCTGTTTGTCCGGTGGTGTTGTCAGAAACAAGTTCAGATTTTATTGCATCTTTCCACCTTCCCTGTCGAAGGGCATTAGCCTGGCCAACAATTGAGTCCATTGCAAGCGAGATGCAAAACTCATGTAGTATGTCATATAGCACAGTGAAGGGTTTGTCAGAAGCAGCCATTCTTCTTTCTATATCATCACTAAGAGCAAATCTCCTACTTTCTTCCAGCTTAAAAGAGCCTTTCTTCTCACCAATAAGTAACTCCATATGCAAAATCCTCCATAAGTCTACATTTCCACGGTAACCAAGCGTAAGAAGAACTTTAAACTCTCCATCTACACGAAAATCAGCTATTCCATCAGTTACTGAGACATTAGACACTGCTTTAGGTCTCGGTGTGACAAGTACTTTGTACCGGACACTGGCGTCTAATTTCCGGAGAGCATGTTTTTCTTCATCTGGGGAAAGTTTGTTTTGACTTCCTATGTCTTCTACGCATCTTGGCAGTCTCTGATAACCGCCCGTAAGCATGACTTCAATAGCAGATGGAACATCAAACATAGGAGCTTTAGCTTGCTGCAACCCCTCATGCATAAAGAACAGTGAGTCAGCTGTTTGGGTGAAGCATGTTTCATGGCTGGAGAGGGTCGATCCAAGCTGTTGACAGTAATCGACCAATGGAACCTGCATAAATTGAAGGTAACTTTCAAAAGAAGTACAGTCTGCTTCACATCCTGGGAAAAGTTGAAAAAAAAATAGGGAAAAGAACTTGAAAAACTCACTATAATTTCTAAGTCTATAAGACATTTGTATTCATCAACAGGAAAAAATCTTTTGTTGCTGAGCTATAACCAAATCAACTCATGAACACAGTCACGAGACCAGTTCACGAACACAACAGTTAAAATCATCTCTCACAATAGTTTTTTCGGATAATGAACTCACACAATATATCATTCTATAGGGAACATAAATTGACAACATAATCTGCTGATGACTAAGAGTGTGTTTCATGTGTTTTCCTTCCATTCCATTCTTCTATGTACAAAAGATATATGCGTACTACTTTAAACTGGAGAGAGAGTATATCATCGAACAAATTTCTTTCACTATTTTGGTCCATGCCAGGGCACAACATGGAACCAGGAAATGAAGAATACTCCCTCCAGTCAAAAATATAAGTCACCTCACTTCAGCCTATAGATTCCTAGTGTTCACAATCCAAATTGGTCAAACATTTTAGTTTTCACCATCAAAAAGTCACTTAGCCACCGTGCCAATGTCTTAGACAACTTACATTTTGCATTTAACAGACTATAGATTCCTAGTGTCGACAAGGTCAATATATGTTCATATGACACTACATCAAGCAAAAAAAAAAAAGAAGAAAAAAATTAAGCGCACAAAGATTGATCTTGGTCCTTATTTATCTGCCAACTGGTTATATGTGTTCCACTAGGAAATGTGTTATGGGCCCAACAAAATCAAAAGAAGCAAACCTGCTGGCACAATCTAGAATTAATCGCCAATCTTCAACAGCCCACTACACTGCAACAAGGCAATAACTATATCATGAATGATCTTCTTTCACGGACTCAAAACAGAGGGCCAGAGCCACTGACTGAAGCAACAAGCCCTAAAAAAACAGCTAAACTTGTTGGACATGATACTGCTATATTGGAACCACTCTCACAAATCAGACTAAATTCCTCAAGCTCCGCCACACTAGAATGGTGACAAGGAAACTAACAAGCGCACGAAACATTAGGACTGCAGAGTGAAAAATAGGATGGGTCGGACCTGCTTACACCACTTGGCGAGGACGTGGAGGCGGAGCATCCGCTGGCGCGTGCGGGCGATAAACTTGAGCAGGTCAATCTTCTTCTCGGCGTCGGAGCGCTGGCGCCCGCCATAGGCGCCGCCGCCAAGGCCCTTCCCCTCGGCCTCCGCCTGCGACTTCTCGACGAGCTCCCGCAGGGCGAGGTACGACTCCTCCGCCGCCCGGCGCACCACCGCGCCCAGCTGCACCGTCTGCTGCCCGAGCTCCCCCGCCATCCCCGCCGCCGCAGCTAGGGTTTCACCCCTCGCCTCGAGTTGCTTCTTCCCCTCCTAGAGCCCCGCGCGCGCCGGCGAGGGCACCCTTACCCCGCCGGCGAACGGGCGCATTCAACAGCCGGGGGCACTCGCGCGGGTTCCGCGCGGGCCCGTCGCGCTACGAACCGGAGCGGAGGCAGGGAGTGGAACGGAAATTGAGCACCAATCGATGGAGACTAGGGTTCCGGGACGCAGCCGAGGCTGGTGGCAACGGAGAACGGGAAAGGGGGGATTCGATGGAAGTGGGCAATAGAGATCGCCGGCGGCGGCGGCGGTGGCGGGCGGCGAGGGGGCGGGGGCTGAGGCTACCTCGTCGCTCTCGCTGCTGCGATCGATCGGTCGGGCCCGGTCGGGGGCGTGCGACCGCGCTCTTGTCGACGAGCCCACGCGGAGCCGACGGGTCCGAATGTGTGCACCGTGCGATCGGGGTGGAAGCTCAGAAGTGGACGGTGGGATGGAGACGCGGTTGGAGCCTCCAACTTATTTTCTAGGCTAACCAAATAATTATACGGGGCAATTTTTCTTTTCTCTGCTAACAGTTTCTCTCTAAAAATAGATCAAAACATTTTTAATTAGACACGTCAGCATTTGGGGCCATAAAATCATTAATTTAGTGAAAGAAGAAGAAATGGGGATCCTAATTCTTTTCCTGTTTGTAGCTACAAATAAGGAAAGTTTAGGGGTATGAAAAAGTTGAGAGTAATTTTGGAGTCTGTTAGAGATGAGTTTTTTGATTGAATCCCATTATTTTGATTTAAGGAAAGGTTTCGTGGCTTTTTTGGAGATGCTTTTATACTATTACAGACTGCACCCTGAGTTGAGTGTTTCCAATTGGATGGTCCGGGCCGACCTGTGAATGCATACGCCCCCCATTTCGCAATACCGGCCTTTGAAATGATAATAAAAAATCAATTATAAAAAAATAATAAAAAAGGCGGCCTTGATAATCAGCTGTAGGGCCCTGTTCGTTTTTACCCTTTAAATTTTAGCACTGTCACATCAAAAAGAATCTTTACATTTAAAAATAATTTGATTAGTTTAATGACAAAATCTTTTTAACATATAGGTGCCAATTGCGAGACGAATCTAATGAGCCTAATTAATCTATTTTTTGCTACAATGATACTACAGTAACCATCTTCTAATCTCTACTTAATTACCCTCGTTAGATTCGTCTCGCAAATTAGACGGGGTTCTGAAATTAGTTTTATAATTTGATTTTGTTTAGTACATATAAATGATAAGATTCTCTTTGATATGACCCCTCTAAAATTTAGACCGCTTTAAACGAACACACACGAAGCTTGGATTATTCACTCGCTTTAGAGAGGGCACTACATTGCAACACAGTTTTGGAGTTCAAGACGATCCTGAATGAGAAAAGTTTGACTTACAAAGTTGTAGATCTCGTCGAGAGCTTTCCGGAACATATATGGATGACCCTATTTGGACTTCAGAGCTAGGAGATGTGGGCTCCACAAGATGTGCTGCGCAGACAAGTCCCTGGTGCCGACCGGCACCGACTTGTGCCGACCGGCACGAGGCCCAAAACGGCCCAAAAAGGCCCAGGAAGGCTGGTTTCGTCCCTATAAAGAGAAGACCCTATTCTACACGCAAGGCGGTTCGGATTTCAACACTTTCCGCTGCGGAATTAGGGTTAGACAACAGAGAGCTTCATCCCGAGCGAAGATCGCGACGTTCTGGCAAAAAGTCGTCGCGCGCCGATCGGCACGAATCCGTGCCGACCGGCACGACCGACTCCGGCGTCCGATTTGCCCCAAATTGTACCAGGAAGTGGGATAGGCCAATCTAAGGTGTTTCCCATGGCGAAACCTACTCATATCATAGGGTGATTCTCTGTTCTTCCCTCGGTTGATGGGGATCTTGCACTTTGCACTATGATGGTTAATTGATTACATTTGTTGCTCTATCTCGGTCTATTGCAATGCTTACTTATTGTTTATCTCAGTATTTTGGATGACAGTATTGCAATGGTGCTTTTGTTAGATGATTGCCTTATTAGCCGCCGTCGTGACAGGATCGCAGCAAACAGTTTTTGTCTACCTTAGTAACAGCCAGTTAAAGCCTTTACTCAGTTAATTTGATCTTTGCATGCAAGTGAACCTAGACCTTGGGAAGTTCGTCTTAATTCTTGTTTAGCCGTAATCTCTCTCTTTCATTAGATTCTTTTAATTAGTTATTTAAACAACCTTTCTCTCAACAATTCACCTTTAGTTAGTAACAAACGTTTAGCTAAATAAGCGTCCAACTTGTTCCACGGATTGATAAACCTTGGAATATTCTGAGGGAAAAGCTACAACTGACCCGTGCGCTTGCGGTCATCAAAGGTGCGCGTATCTCGCGCCAACAAGCTTTTCTGGCGCCGTTGCTGGGGAACAAGTCAGTTCATTTGTTTAGTTTTATTTTTGCTCCTAACTCTCTAATCCCTAACCTTTTCTCTAGTGTTTTTGTTTTTGTGTTTTGTTTGTCAACATGAATTTCACAGGCGTTATTGGGACATTGTGGAGCCATATCATGCCCAAGCCTGATTATTGCATTCCCGCACGATCTGATGTCAAAATTGAAGCGGAAGAATATGAGCTGAACCCACTGCTAATCAAGATGGTAGAAGAGAATCCGTTTTCGAAAGCTAAAGAAGAAATCCATATCTTCATATCAAGAATCTTGAAGTGATTTGCTCCACCTTCAAGTATAAAGGTATTCATGAAGATTGGAATCGATGGATGCTCTTCCTATACTCGCTCACCGGTACAGCGAAGACATGGTATTCTCAAGTCAGATTTGAAGCAAAAGGTAATTGGGGAGAGTTGTGTGCACAGTTTTGCATGAGATTTTTTTCCCTTACCTAGGATTCATGAGTTAAGAAGAGATATCATCAATTTTGCTCAGTTGGACAATGAAACTTTGGGAAAAGCTTGGGAAAGATTTAATGATTTGCTAACAACTGACCCAGATTTAGGATTCACACATGCTACTATTATGCAAACATTCTATATGTCCTTGTGTAGAACTTCTGCAGATTATCTTAATTGTGCATCTGGAGGAAGTTTTATAGATCAAGGTGTATTAAAGGTTAAGAACGTGCTGTCAAAAATCATGCAAGCTGAAGCAATGAATGCACCTTGGGATGAGGTAGAAGATAATGAAGAAGTGTTGCAGGTTGCCGATCGGCAGAGACCTTGCGCCGACCGGCACGTTGACGGTGCCGATTGGCACGTCAGTGGTGCCGATCGGCACGAGGAATCAGCAGATGCTCTATCACCAGTTGAAGCGGAGCAGCTACCACAATCATCTGAAGTGAAATTGCAAACTACTTCACCATTGATGATGCTTGAATCAAAGCCTCTTTCAGAGTTTGAGCCGCTTGATTGGATTCCTATTGGATTTGGACCATCATTCACCTCATCAAGGCCAGTGGTTGATCAACAAGAGGTATCTTTTCCAGCAGTTGAGACTAAATTTTCTAGCGATAGAACAATCAAGGAAGACGGGGAAATGCTATCACTTCCGAGGAATTTGAGAGATTGTTTTCTGAAGACAAGGAACATTTTGAACCATCTCATGTCGAAGAAGCCAAGCAATCATGGAAGCAACAACTAAGGGGTCACCTTTCGATGAACTTGCAAGGATTTTCTCTATTGGTGCAAATCATGAAGAAGGGAAGCATCTACCGAGCCCACACATACCTTGCATGATTGAAGGTCATTCTTTCTCTAGTCCCTTATGCGATATGGGAGCCGAGGTAAGTGTTATGCCACATAAGATCTTTAAAGAGCTTTTTCCTGTTAATTCTATTTTAGCGCCTACGGATATCAAATTGTTTATGGCGGATGGAAAGATGAAGAAACCCATAGGCGTGTTAGAAAACCAAGATGTAGTTATTGTGGGAAACATAATACCAACTGATTTCTATGTCCTTGATACGTATCATGATGATGTTGAAGACATAATTCTAGGACGTCCCTTTCTTAAATCTATACATGCTGTTCTTGATGCTGGAAAAGGAAAGATAACCATTGAGTTGGGAGGAAATCGCTTTACATTTGATTTTGTGACAATATTTAAGAACCCTGTTGAGCCGCCTCTTGATAACGAAGAGGTGGAGTATGCTTCTTTTGTAAACTCTCTCAGGATCCTCTCCAACGTGTTCTTGAAGAAAGTCTCACTGATAAACAAGAAGATGAAGCTATTGAAGAGGCGATTGATGCTTTTGAAGTCTCTCCTGAATTGAAGAAAGAACCTATTCGTGAACCAATTGATCCTACAATTGAGAAGCTTACGCCTGAAGTTGAGTTGTAGCCATTGCCAAAAGGATTGCGATATGAGTATCTCGGTGAGAACAAGACTTACCCAGTAATTGTTAGTGATGAACTTAGCGAAGAGGAGACATCTCGTTTATTGAAGCTATTGAAAAATACAAGAAGGTCATTGGGTACACTATTGATGATCTGAAAGGAATTAGCCCAGACTTTTGCACTCATCGCACACGCATGGAAGATCAATGCAAGCCAGTAGCAGATCATCAAAGGAGATTAAACAATGCAATGAGAGCTGTGGTGAAGAAGGAGGTACTTCGCTTACTTAATGCTGGCATTATCTATCCTGTTTCTGATAGTGAGTGGGTTAGTCCAGTTCATTGTGTTCCAAAGAAAGGAGGGCTTACTGTGGAAAAGAATGAGAACAATGAGCTAATTCCCCAGAGAACAGTCACAGGATGGCGTATGTGTGTTGATTACAGAAAATTGAACAAGGATACGAAGAAAGATCATTTTACTCTGCCATTCATTGATGAGATGTTGGAAAGGTTAGCAAAGCACAAGTACTTTTGTTTCGTAGATGGATATTCTGGATTCTTTCAAATTCCAATACACCATGAAGATCAGCCCAAGACGACATTCACATGCCCCTATGGTACGTATGCTTACCGAAGAATGCCGTTTGGTTTGTGCAATGCTCCTGCTACTTTTCAACGTTGCATGTTGGCAATTTTCTCTGAATTATTGAGGATATTATGGAGGTGTTTATGGATGATTTCTCTGTTCATGGGTCAAGTTTTGATGCATGCTTAGCAAATTTAGATAAGGTTTTGCATAGATGTGATGAGGTTGATCTTGTTCTTAATTGGGAGAAGTGTCACTTTATGGTGAAGGAAGGCATTGTTCTTGGACACGTGATTTCTGAGAGAGGTATTGAATTGATAAAGCAAAGGTAGAAAGAGTGGAGAAGCTGCCGCCGCCTACTAATGTGAAGTCATTGAGGAGTTTTCTTGGTCATGCTGGGTTCTACAGAAGATTTATCAATGGCTTCTCTACAATCACAAAGCCATTGACATTGTTGCTGCAGAAGGATGCTAAATTTCATTTTGATGAAGATTGCTTACATGCCTTTCGCACTTTGAAGAGAAAACTTTGTTCGGCACCTATCATTCAACCTCCTGATTGGAATCTTCCGTTTGAAATTATGTGTGATGCTAGCGACTATGCAGTTGGAGCTGTTCTTGGGCAACGAAAAGAAGGGAAGGTACATGCTATCTACTATGCTAGTAAAACACTTAATGATGCTAAAGTTAATTATGCAACAACTGAGAAAGAATTGCTAGCCATTGTGTTTGCTTTTGAGAAATTCAAGTCCTATATTGTGAATTCTAAAGTAATAGTCTACACTGATCATGCTGCTATCAAGTATTTACTCTCCAAGAAAGATTCTAAGCCACGTCTTATTCGTTGGGTACTAATGTTGCAAGAATTTGATTTAGAGATCAGAGATAGGAAGGGCACTGAAAATCTAGTGGCTGATCATTTGTCAAGGCTAAAAATTGGGAGAGAAAATGAAGATCATATTCCTATTGATGATTCATTGAGAGAGGAACAATTATGTAGAGTATATGGAATTGATGATTGGATGGTTGATATTGTGAGAGCAATCAAGAGGGAACCATTAGATCATCTTGATAAGCATCGACGAAGGAAAATTAAATCTCAGCTGAGGAGCTACTACTGGAATGATCCTTATTTATATAGATATTGCGAAGATGGAGTAGCAAGGCGGTGTGTTCCAAAGGCTGAGCAAGAGAAAATTTTGCAGAAATGTCATTCTTCTCCATATGGTGGACACTATAGACATTATCGCACTAAGGCTAAGGTATGGGCAAGTGGATTTTATTGGCCAAGTATGCATTTAGATGCTATAAAGTTTGTTCAAACTTGTCCTGAATGCCAACGATCTGGAAATTCTGTTAATAATCGCAATGCTATGCCTTTGAATTACAATCTGCAAATTGATATATTTGATGTTTGGGGGATTGATTTCATGGGTCCCTTTGTGAATTCTCATGGCTATGAGTATATCTTGGTTGCGGTTGATTATGTTTCTAAATGGGTGGAAGCAATACCTTGCAAACACGCTACAGCTGAAGATTCAATTAATTTATTTAGAAATGTGATATTTCCTCGTTTTGGGATGCCAAAAGTAGTCATAAGTGATGGAGGATCACACTTTATTGGAAAGAATTTTGTCAAGGTGTTGGAAAAGGCTGGTATTGAGCATAGAGTTGCGACTGCTTATCATCCTCAAACAAATGGGCAAGCTGAAACATCAAACAAGCAGATCAAGGAAATCCTTAAAAAGACTGTCACTCGAGGAGGAAAGGATTGGTACAACAAGTTGAATGATTCATTATGGGCATATCGCACAGCACATAAAACTCCAAAAGGTATGACTCCATATCAGCTTGTTTATGGAAAAACTTGTCATTTGCCTGTAGAATTAGAACACAAATCATTTTGGGCGATCAAGGAGATGAATCTGAATTTAGATGCTGCTGGAATTAAAAGAAAAATTCAGATTAGTGAATTGGAGGAGATGCGCCTAAATTCATATGACAATGCTCTTATCTACAAAGAGAGAATCAAGAGATGGTATGACAAGCGATTGGAAAAGAAAGAATTCAATGAGGGAGACAAGGTCCTATTATTCAACTCAAGATACAAATTATTTGGCAAAGGTAAATTAAAAAGTAAATGGGATGGACCTTATATTGTTCACAAGGTGCTTGATTCTGGAGCAGTAGTCATAATGGATTCCAAAGGAGATACATACACGGTGAATGGACAACGCTTCAAGGTATTCTTTGAACCCGACAAGCTTGAATTGAAGTCTATAGATATCTATACTTTGGCTTGATTATGGCTATGTCGAGCTTGCGACGTTAAATTAAGCTATGTGCTGGTTGAAGACTTTTATGCCAAGGGTATGGCGTTATCAGGTAAATAATATTATTCCCCTTCTTTTTCATATAATGAGGACATTACATAATTTGAGTGTGGGGGAGGATGCTTTATTTTCTTGATTTGTATGATATTCGTGCTAGTTATCTTTGATTTGTGTGGTTTTAGTGTGTTTTTGTCCTGTGCCGATCGGCACGGTGTTGTGCCGACCGGCACATATGTATCCGAGTTGTGATTTTGTTTTTAGTGTTTTGTGAGAACATGGCAAGATTTGTGCTTTATGATTATCATATTGAAGAAGTTGAGTCATTGGTGTCTCTAATTCTTTGCTTCGAAGCATGCTTGTCCTTAGTTCTTCTTAACCCATGGTAGTAGTTATTTATTGAATGCTTGTTTTAAGGAGTTGTTTGCAAGTAAGAGCTACACCATTGATTTTTTTTTTTTTTTGCTCAAACCTCCAGATTGAAAGTGGACAATCCCTTTGACAAAAGCTTAATTTACCTTCCTACCACATAGCCATATAACTAATCTTTGAGCTACACATAAACATTCTAATTGTCTGGTGAATCTTGTCAAGTTTGTATCCTTTTGAGATAAGAAGTTTCTCTGAAGCTGGTCATTCCCTTTGTGTAACTATCATTTGTTTGCTAGCCCCATCGTATTCAGCATATATCGCTGGTACTCCCTCCTGTAAACCCATAATTCTTTTGTTGGTGTTATCTATCCTTGTCCACAACCTATGATATGAGTTTCACTTCATGCCTTTGTACTATCCATATGGTTCTATGCACAAATAACCTGGAGATCTACATCAATAGAAAATCTTCTAAGGAGTAAAAAAAAAGAGAGAAAGAAAGAAAGAACGAAAGAAAGAAAGAAAGAAAGAAGAAAAGAAAAAAAAAAGAGACTCCTTGGAAGTAGCAAGTTATTACAGAGATGTATTGGAATATTATGAATCAAAGATTTGGAGGAGACAGAGCATCCTGGGCGAATTTATAGATTGTGCCGATCGGCACTGACATTTTGGGTGCCATTCAACTTTCTGTTCTTCACAGGAATTAAGTAAAGAATTCTGAGCATTTCTGTGAGAGATATACGATGATGGAAGCAATGAATATATTTGTGCATAAGCCTTATTCTACAAGTAAGTGTATTCCTTAGGCTGAAACTCTATTTTTCTAACCATGTGCAATCCGACCATCTTTTGCCATTTGCACATGTCCACCTATCTAAAGTGTGTGTTCCTCTCTAGTTTATCGTTATTCTCTAATGACCTTTTGATGAGAGCTTCTGAATTCTCTATTGGATTATTATTTGACTTGATAATACCTGAGCATTAGTTTGGCTATCCTACCAAGATCCACATAAAGCTTTACATTAGATGTAGGTTGGTGAGGACTTGAAACAATTGAGTGATTTGAGAGCAAGTTTTTTTGTCAAAGATGGATAGTTTGTAATCCTTGATATATCTGGAGAGTTTATTTCTTTGTTCTTAATCAAAACTTTGGTGTTGTGCTCTAAAAACAAATGTCTTCTTAACGTGGGTTTTCAATATTTGCCTTTTACTTATGGAGGAGATAAAGAAGAGTTTAGGATGAGAAGCAGCTGAGTATTTGAAAGTTTGATGCTATGACTTGATTGATTTGATTTCTTACTCGAGGACGAGCAAGATCTGAGTGTGGGGGTGTTGTTGGTG
Organism: Eragrostis nindensis; assembly: GCA_012490785.1. Lineage (NCBI taxonomy): Eukaryota > Viridiplantae > Streptophyta > Magnoliopsida > Poales > Poaceae > Eragrostis > Eragrostis nindensis. The sequence goes on along the minus strand of JAAXCT010000036.1, from coordinate 2,128,929 downwards.
CTTGATATGACCACCTTTTACTCATCTTTTTACTATCCTTTTAGTGCGTTTATTGATCATTTGAGCCATTTGGCACCTAACTTTAACCCCATTTCGAAGTATGTTGTGTTTTGAGTGCTATGATGTAGAATCAGGAGAAAACATGACATAAAGGCTCAATTTCACGAAGCACCAGCACGAAGCTTGGATTATTCACTCACTTTAGAGAGGGCACTACATTGCAACACAGTTTTGGAGTTCAAGACGATCCTGAATGAGAAAAGTTTCACTTACAAAGTTGTAGATCTCGTCGAGAGCTTTCCGGAACATATATGGATGACCCTATTTGGACTTCGGAGCTAGGAGATATGAGCCCCACAAGATGTGCTGCGCAGACAAGTCGCTGGTGCCGACCGGCACCGACTTGTGCCGACCGGCACCAGGCCCAAAACGGCCCAAAAAGGCCCAGGAAGGCTGGTTTCGCCCCTATAAATAGAAGACCCAATTCTACACGCAAGGCGGTTCGGATTTCAACACTTTCGGCTGCGGAATTAGGGTTAGACAACAGAGAACTTCTGTAAGGATCGTGTGACCGAGAGGGGGGGAGTGAATCGGTGCACTCTAGAATCTATTTCCAAACACTTACACCCAAGCAACTCCTAGCGAGTGGTTCTAGTAACAAGGTAAAGCACACTAAGGAGTATCCTTAACCTATATAGCTAGTGCATATAGATAACACAATCACACCACACTAGCAACCTAGCACAAGATAGATAGATAGCGGAAGACTTAAGCTAGGCAAGGCAAGGTAACAAGACAACTAGAGACAAGGCAACCAAGATACTAGGCACACTAAGGAGAGTCCTTAGAGCTACTAGATAGGCTATAACAAGTAAGCACACGAGTAAGGCAAACAAGCAAACCTAGTGAAGCTAGTAGGTACCAAGGTAAACACACAAGCAACATAAGAGCACAACTCAAGTACTACAAGCAATCATATGAAGTGCGATAAGTAAATGCGAGTAGTAAAGGAGAAGGGATAGAGAATGCTCATGATGTTTTCCCGTGGTTTCGGAAGGATGGCGCCTTCCCCTACTCCACGTTGGGTCACTCCTGCCTGAGTCTCGACCCCGTCCCTCCGCTCGATGGCGATCCCTCCTAGAGCACACTTCACCCTCCGAGTGAAGTCGCGGGCACGTCCCGCAGGGCTCGATCCCGGGTACTCTTCCGGAGGTAAGGCTCCGCACTTGATGCGTGCCAAAGGGCGCTCCACTAGTGATGCTTCTTTCGCACGGGAAGCTCCAAGACCGTGTACAAACTTGTGTCGACTTCCACAATCTCCTTGGACAGCTCAACACCGACGTCCAACCGGTCTAGGCCTTGCCATAGACCAAGAGTAACAGCCCTAGATGACTCTCTCAAGCCCACACTAGCCTAGAGATCAAAGGATGCAACTTGCTGCTCTCTCAAGCACTAGGATCACTCCAAATCCTTCTCGAGTGCTTCACACTTCTTCCTCTTGGCTTCTTGGCAGCACCTCCCCTCTTTCCTGGGTCCAAGAGCACCTCAAACAGGTAAACAACCGACTATATATAGGCCTCCAACCTAAAATTAGCCGTTGTCCAAAACTGCCAAGTCTGCGTGATGACCGTACAATAGACCGTACTGTCCGGTCTCCATTCTGACCGTATTGTCCGGTCTTCACCAGACCGGCTTCCAGGGAGTGCTGCTCCTCTTCTCAAAGCAGACCGTGTTGTACGGTCCCTAGGACCGTACTGTCCGGTCTCCACTTCTTCTTTAGCCAACAGAAACTTCTCCTTCTCTGTTGCTCTTCTCCTGTAAGACCGTACTGTCCGGTCCCCGACCGTATTGTCCGGTCAACTGTCCGGTCTTCATTCTTCAACTTCCAGAAACTTCAGCTTCTCTGTCTGGAACACTCCAATAGAGACCGTACTGTCCGGTCCCTAGGACCGTACTGTCCGGTCAACTGTCCGGTCTCTATTCTTCAACTTCCAGAAACCTGAGCTCCTCTGTCTGGATTTCCTCTGTAGACCATATTGTACGGTCTCCATGACCGTACTGTCCGGTCTCTTCTGACTTCGCAGCTTCGATCTTCTTCTTGATCTTCTTCTTCCAAACTTGAACTTCTTGGTTCCTTCAACTCTCTTCTGCCACCCTAGCCCCTGAGAGACTCACCATGCATCCAATGATCTCTATAACTAGTGTGTACTAAGAGAACCACCTCGAACCCTCTTGATAGTCCGGTTTTTCCTATGGACTCAAGCTAACATCTAACCAAGCAACACTCGCTTGGATCTAGCATGTCCTTAGCCTTGATCCATATCTTCTCCGCGACTCCATCAAGTCCGTTCTTGTGTAGATGAAGGCAACCAATCATCCTTGTCATTTAAGTTCATGGTGTGTTGGCGTTCACCACCAACGGACGGAGCTTTCTTCATATGTGACCTATAAGATCTCACAAAGAGTGTTAGTCACATTCATGGTTCTCATCCTATCACCAAAACATTCATACCTTGGGGTTTCCCTAGCTCCAATGGTCATGAAGCTTACAGCTTCATCCCGAGCGAAGATCGCGGCGTTCCGGCGAAAAGTCGTCGCGCGCCGATCGGCACGAATCCGTGCCGACCGGCACGACCGACTCCGGCGTCCGATTTGCCCCAAATTGTACCAGGAAGTGGGATAGGCCAATCTAAGGTGTTTCCCATGGCGAAACCTACTCATATCATGGGGTGATTCTCTGTTCTTCCCTCGGTTGATAGGGATCTTGCACTTTGCACTATGATGGTTAATTGATTACATTTGTTGCTCTATCTCGGTCTATGGCAATGCTTACTTATTGTTTATCTCAGTATTTTGGATGACAGTATTGCAATGGTGCTTTTGTTAGATGATTGCCTTATTAGCCGCCGTCGTGACAGGATCGCAGCAAACAGCTTTTGTCTACCTTAGTAACAGCCAGTTAAAGCCTTTACTCAGTTAATTTGACCTTTGCATGCAAGTGAATCTAGACCTTGGGAAGTTCGTCTTAATTCTTGTTTAGCCGTAATCTCTCTCTTTCATTAGATTCTTTTAATTAGTTCTTTAAACAACCTTTCTCTCAACAATTCACCTTTAGTTAGTAACAAACGTTTAGCTAAATAAGCATCCCACTTGTTCCACGGATTGATAAACCTTGGAATATTCTGAGGGAAAAGCTACAACTGACCCGTGCGCTTGCGGTCATCAAAGGTGCGCGTATCTCGCGCCAACAGTATTGAAATATGATGTCCTAAAAGTACATTTCAACTATATTTTGTAAACATTTTATAACAAAAAGTATTGGTCAAAGTTATGTTTTGGAGACCATGTGTTCTACCGTGTGAAGAACCCCAACAGAGGAGAGCTAGGGACCGACACGGCTGTTGGCGGTCGTTAAACCATGATTTGACCGCCACCCTACCGGTAAATAAATGCATAACACCAAGATTTTGTGCATAGTAGTTAGGAATAATGCTACTCCACAGGTTTTGGTGAATATTTGGATGCAGGAGTGAATAATGGAGAGAAGTGGGCCCAGCCAGGGAAAATCCTAGGCCGGCCGGCCCCACCTGGTGGCCGCAGGCCCCAGACTTCCTCCAGTGGGCTGAGAACTAATCTTCAACGCACAATTCAGGACCAGCCCAGCAGAATTCCACCGTCATTCTAGAAGGTGGGCCATTTGGGCCTTTACTTGGCCCTCACTTCAATTCTGCCGACCCCAGCAAGGAGCCGACCTTCAGACCGCCTTCAGGGAGTGATCTGGAGCGTTGAGGCAGAAGTCGGTGGCAAACCGCCACAGGGGACGGCCGGCCGGCCACCTCCCTAGGCCGGCCGGCCGGCTTTGGCGGCGCCGCCTCTCCAAAGTCGGCAGACGTGCTTCCACCGCCTTGGAGACCTATAAAATGGACCCCTCAGCCTCCGAAGCAACTCGCACCATCACACTTCATCCAAGTGTTCATTAGTTTAATAGTAGCTTTGGGAGTAAGAGTAGAGTAGAGTAGAGTGAGAGCTCTCTCGGGCTTCCGGAGTCTTCTCGGAGTTCGGTATAGTTCTTGTATCGTTACTCTTTTGAGATATTATTTTATTCAATATATAATTAGTTTTATCTTTATTTATTTTTTTAGTAATTCTTTTCTATTTAGTTTATTTATTCTGTTAAGTAAGTGCTCGTAGAAGTCTTGTTGTGGGATTCGTGATTGTTGGAATAGCAAGTACGAGAGAGTGCCTTCGTCGGAGATGATGTCGTGTGAAATCTGTGCTTGTTTATTATTAGATAGGACTGCTCCGTTGATCAAGAGTAGTTCCTCTAGGCGGGTTGTAAGCGTGACGCTTAGATCTTGGCCTATGCACGTTTGGCACCCAGCCCCACGGAGGATGGTAGCCGCGAGTGTATATGACAGCTGCACTGGTCTCTGTAATCCACCACGTCCGGTGTTGGCGATTTCTAGCATACCATTTTATATGCCAACTACGCCTTATTTAGAGCATAAATGTCATCATTATAGGCCATTAACCCTTGATAATAGCACCATATTTGTATATATGTCGTTCTGGAGCTTTATTGCAGAAACGCATGAAAAGGACGATATTCTGGACATTGTGGCTGATCTGGACCTGAAGAGAAGAGAACCAGTAGAAAAGGCCCACTGTGCCGATCGGCACAGGACCTGCAAGCTGCGGACTCCCGCATGACTTGTGAAGAGTGCGGCAACACAGGGCATATGAGCAGCAATTGCCCGAATGCGAGAGAGGAATGCAATTTCCTCAACAATGGCAATGGGTACCGCTCCCAGAACAACTATGGCTGGAATTCCAAGCCCGACCTCTCCTTCAACAAAAATCAGGGAGGTAACAATGGTATTCTTTCCCGCTTTGAGCCCTCTATCAAGGATCTAGTTCTCGGCCAGGTCAAGATAAATGATAGCATTAGTAAGAAGTTTCTTACTACCGACAAGGCTTTAGAGAGCATAGATGCCAAGCTAGAGTCGTTCAGCACTGCCCTGCAGAATCAGCTAAGCCATAACAAAATGCTAGAAACGCAAATTGCGCAAATAGCTTCAGCTGTGCAGGCTCCTCGTACAAAGGAGAGTGTTAGTGCTATCACCACCAGGGGCGGAAGAGGTACTGTGGACCCACCTTACCCCAAGGGTGCAGAGAGGAAGACGCCAAACGCAGCTCCTAAGGAGAAGGCTGGTAAAAAGGTTCCAGAGAAGAAGGTCCCTGAAAAGGAAGATGCCGAGAAGGAGAGCTCCGAGGAGGAACCAACGACAGATCCTCCCGTTGAGCAAGCTCCACCTAAGGTAGCACCTCGCGAGTATTTTGACACTACAGGCTTGCCTTACCCCGATCGCAGGAAGAAGCTCAATGTGGATGAGCGCTTTGATAAATTTGTTGAGGCCATCCGGCATATATATGTGCATATTCCGCTGCTTGATGCCATGCAGGTACCTACTTATACTAGGTATTTCCGGGACATCCTCAACAACAAGCGCCCCATTCCAGCAATGGAGGTAGTGAAGCTTACAGAAGAGTGCAGCGCAGCCATTCTGAACATTCTTCCGAAAAAGAAGAAGGATCCAGGATGCCCTACGATCCCGTGTTCGATTGGCAACCAGCACTTCTCTCAAGCGCTTTGTGACTTGGGTGCAAGCGTGAGCGTTATGCCAAAGACGGTATATGACAGGTTAAACTGTCCATTATCGCCTACGGCTATGTGCTTGCAGCTCGCATATCAGTCCGTTCGTCATCCTGCGGGTATTGCCGAAGACGTCCCCGTACAGATCAGAAACTTCTTCGTCCCCGTCGACTTTGTTGTGCTTGACATGGAAGTGGATGACAAGACCCCTCTCATCCTCGGGAGACCGTTCTTGAGCACCACCAACGCCAACATCGACGTGGGGGCAGGAGAGATCCACTTGGACTTCAACGGCAGGGAAGAAACGTTCAGCTTCAAGCCTAAGGTTGAACAATGCAAGCAAGTGAGGGTCATATATGGAAAGGACCCAAGGAGAGTGGAGAAGATTGAGATTACTCCACCCATGCCACAGCCAGACAAGTTTATTGCATACATGAGAGACTATCTGGAAAGAGAGAATGCAAGAAGGCTAGCAAAATATTGGAGGACTCCAAGGAGGATGCCTCAGCCGCCAAACACACCTCAAGCCCCTCTTACTCCTCCCCCGCAAGAAGGAGTAGGCGAGTCACAATCGCCTAAGAAGAGGAGAGCAAGGCGCTCAAGGAAGAAGAAGGCAGCTACGGTATCGACCGATGAGAGTACAACAAAGGCGCCTATTAAAGAAAAGGTCGCCGCCACCAACACAAAGAAGACAACCAAGGTGTGGCGGAAGAAAGAAGGAACCTCTACCTCGCCAGATTCTCCAGCGAGCGAGGTCCAAACAAGTTGAAGACATGGAGAACGTCTAGCTCAAAGACGTAAAAATGAGAGCCCTCCGATTGGGGAGGCCATCCCAATCGTTATCCTAGTTAGGCCTAGCACTTGTTTTCTTTTCATAAACCATAAAAACAAAATAAAAATTTGAAGAAAATCACAAATATATAGGGATTCCCAGCGATGCTCATTAGGGGCTAGCCACTTGTATCATCCTCACTCTTTTTGCAGGTCAAGAAAGAGGAGGAAGAGCCTGAATCAAGCTTAAGTCTTGCAAACACTCAAGCTTGGGGAGGGCCCCCAGGTGAGACGGAGTTCAACACTAGCTCGAGTCTTGCAAAGACTCAAGCTTGGGGAGGACCCCCAGGTAAGTATTTCTAACTTTCTTAATAAATAAATAAACCCCCTGTTTCGAATAAATGCTAGAATCTTGGTGTTATGCTACGCTTAAGGGAAATGATGATCGAGTTACAAATTAGCTTCCCATGTGTCGCATAGATGCAACTTCTACTCCTGACATATGTGTTATTTTTATTTGAGCATGATCACATCATGAGTATTGCTTATTTCCGTGGGGTGCATTTGTCACACCAAGTCTGAGCATTGTGGATTATGGTATGGCATGATTAGGACTTGTTGCAATTTCTTAGTATGGTTTCATCCAGAGACGTTTTTCTTGAACTGCTGCAAGTACCTAAAACCCTTCTGTTTTGGCGCACTTCTCTTAGTGTGAGGAATTATTTACATACCAAAGCCATATCATAATATTCGAAACAGCCCCACTCATAGCCATTTGCTTATGTATTGAGTTTTGTTAAGGTTTGATGTACTCTTGAAACTAAGCACTCCTAATTTTGGTCATAATTCCTTCGCGTGTGTTTTCGAAAATTTCCTTCCACCAAATAAAAAGGGGAATGTTTGGATAAATCAACCAAACATTTTTCAAGTTTGCAAAACTTTTGGTCCATCCAAAAAGCTCAAGTATTTCAAAATGTTTCCTTTGAACCATGCAAAAATTATGGCCCTTTGCACCATGGAGTAGTAAAAAAAAAAGATTAAAAAAAAAACCTCCATGGTTGCATGAGTCAATGGTTATATGGTTCTTATCATAAACATCTTGAGCAAAATAAAGGACCAATGTTTTCAAAACCCCCTTCCACAAGTGTGAGTCCATTTTCTCCCCCTCCATCACATCATCTCTTATGACCAAAATAAATGGAGTTGCTATGTTGATTGAGACTTATTCTTTAGCTTTACAATATATGCATGGCACTTGTGCGTTCCATACCAAGCTCCACATACAAAGCCTCATTTGGTAGAAGGTAGGATGAGTGAAGCTTGTAGGAATAAGACTCACATCGGAGTGGTAAGAGAAGTGCCACCCAAAACGAAGGAGAATTTTTACACCTTACCTTGCAGCACATAAAAACTCTGGATGCATACCTGCTAGAATTGTTCACTTGTCCAAAAGTGCCGTTCTAATCTTCGATGCTGCATGACAAGGTGTGACATATAAGCCCCACGATTTCTGCAACACTCATGAATATTTTGTGCTCTCGTAAACTTACCACTGTTTAGGGAGTATGTTGTCGCATCTTTATTACCCATGGGGCGCTTCTTTGTAACTCCTGATCCGCCGGTACCCTGAGTTGAGTTTGCTCGGGACGAGCAAAGTTTAAGCTTGGGGAGGTTGTTGGCGGTCGTTAAACCATAATTTGACCGCCACCCTACCGGTAAATAAATGCATAACACCAAGATTTTGTGTATAGTAGTTAGGAATAATGCTACTCCACAGGTTTTGGTGAATATTTGGATGCAGGAGTGAATAATGGAGAGAAGTGGGCCCAGCCAGGGAAAATCCCTGGCCGGCCGGCCCCACCCTAGGCCGGCTGGCCCCACCTGGTGGCCGCAGGCCCCAGACTTCCTCCAGTGGGCTGAGAACTAATCTTCAACGCACAATTCAGGACCAGCCCAGTAGAATTCCACCGTCATTCTAGAAGGTGGGCCATTTGGGCCTTTACTTGGCCCTCACTTCAATTCTGCCGACCCCAGCAAGGAGCCGACCTTCAGACCGCCTTCAGGGAGTGATCTGGAGCGTTGAGGCAGAAGTCGGTGGCAAACCGCCACAGGGGACGGCCGGCCGGCCACCCCCCTAGGCCGGCCGGCCGGCTTTGGCGGCGCCGCCTCTCCAAAGTCGGCAGACGTGCTTCCACCGCCTTGGAGACCTATAAAATGGACCCCTCGACCTCCAAAGCAACTCGCACCATCACACTTCATCCAAGTGTTCATTAGTTTAATAGTAGCTTTGGGAGTTAGAGTAGAGTAGAGTAGAGTGAGAGCTCTCTCGGGCTTCCGGAGTCTTCTCGGAGTTCGGTATAGTTCTTGTATCGTTACTCTTTTGAGATATTATTTTATTCAATATATAATTAGTTTTATCTTTATTTATTTCTTTTAGTAATTCTTTTCTATTTAGTTTATTTATTCTGTTAAGTAAGTGCTCGTAGAAGTCTTGTTGTGGGATTCGTGATTGTTGGAATAGCAAGTACGAGAGAGTGCCTTCGTCGGAGATGGCGTCGTGTGAAATCTGTGCTTGTTCATTCTTAGATAGGACTGCTCCGTTGATCAAGAGTAGTTCCTCTAGGCGGGTTGTAAGCGTGGCGCTTAGATCTTGGCCTATGCACGTTTGGCACCCAGCCCCACGGAGGATGGTAGCCGCGAGTGTATGTGACAGCTGCACCGGTCTCTGTAATCCACCACGTCCGGGTTGGACTCAGCAGGGTCTTAATTATAGCATACGGTTCCCTAGGTTTGAACTAGCATCATCGGTTGACCTAGCACGTGTGTGCCCCGAAACGACATGACTTGTATGTGTGTGATCTTAACTAGAGTAGATAACCTTTGTAGATTAGACTACTAGAAAGAGTAAATACTAGGTAAACATACAGGTAGCCTTAACTCTATCTCGTTGCTCTCCCAAATGTATACTACAGTTTTCTTTTATTACCTTGGATTTGAGGATGTGTGTGCCACCCATATCTATCATGCCTATCTTACCCCCGTCTCAAGTATAGTTGATACATTATTCCTTTCTCCAAATTATCCAGTGCATTGCTACTATTCAGCTCCCTTTTGCTCTACTTCCCTGCGGAAATATAAATACGATAACCCTGGAATACTCCAAGGTGAAATGATACAATGGTGATCCGTGCGCTTGCGGAATTAATGAATTTAATTTTATCGCATAAGAACCGCCAACAACGGCTTACTCACACAATCCCACTTGAGCAAGCTGGTCGACCGGGGTCACCAATTATATTACGGATTGGACACCAGAGCCATATTAGTTGAAGAACTTCATTCAACACTGTTGAATAACCGCCAAGGCGGTGAAAGATTCCACAATGACAGGAGTTCAAAGTAACCAGATCGAGGCACCACTATGATCATAACCCCAAGACAACATAGCAAGAATGGCTCACAGTTACAGAATTAACACCCCAATGCCATAGTAATGCATCCAAGATCACGTCATCAAAGATTCTAGTCGTTTGTCCTGAAGAAGGGATACATCTTCACCCCTTGCAGAGCAAAACATTGCCACACACGAGGAGAGTGGTGAGAAAGATGGAGCGTATATGAGGAACAGGATCAAGGATGGTGTACTGATTGTTATTTATGGATGGTAATAAGAGGGAAGAGATTTTGTTGTTGTTGTATATATCTTTGGGGGGGAGGGGGGGGGGAGGGGGGTGACTGTTTGTGTGTCTAGTCATTTGAATTGCTATATCTCTCTTATCATTTGTCAGTTTTTTTGTTTTAGTATTTCCCCCTTCATTTTATACCGAATGACAAACACAATAAAAAAAATATTCATCTATACCTCGCATGTTTTAAAGACATTTTGCATTGCTGGGTAAAATTGAATCAATCTTCTCTAACCAGTATTAGAGCATCTTCAGCGATGGACCTCAAAACAAGGCCTCTACTTTCGTTTTTCAGGCCGGCGTGCAAAAATGAGGTCTCAAACTTTGGCTTTAACTCCAGCAGTAAACTGACCCAAGACCCTATTTTGTGTGAGACCCAGTAAAAAAATGGTGAGACCCATGAATGAGAGGAAGGATTGAAGGACCCTAGGAATGGGGGCTTGAGGACGGAGTTTGAGAGGGCATGCAAAATGAGAGCCCAAATAAGGTCCCTACTGGAGTTGATTTTTTGGCTCAAGCTCATAATAAAATAGAGTAGGGACCCAACTAGGAGCCTTGCTAAAGATGCTCTTAGCCACATCCATCTCCAATCAGCTCTCCTACCTGCTCCCTAATCCTCTTTCTTTCAATTGCAGGAAGCGAAATATGTAGCACATCCCTCTCAGATCTCTCTCTCCCCCAAGCACAACAGCAAGTAGGCAGGCATGGGCTGCTCGCGAAGTGCAGCCCAGCTCCTTCCCCGGCCACGCTTGGGCAGTCGATCGATCTGCTTTCCTCAAGAAAACTTATGAGATAGCAGTTTCTATATAATCTGTATTTCAACAACTCATAAGTTTCTATATAATCTTTATGTAATTGGTTGGCTTGGCAGTTTCCCGCTGGGAGCGGGGCTCGGCAGTGATCCGACCCGGTTGGGGCGGGGATGGGGCAGGGATTTTCTCCGTGGAGCCTCATGATTTGTTATGCAAGAAAAAATGGCTTATTCTATAGCCACTTCAGTTTACGACAAATTTATCATGAATTTACGATAAATTCAAACAAATTTATAACATCAGCGTTCACACACATTTTGAAAGAAAAATCATGGTAAAAGTGTAGTAAACTACGTAAAAAAATATCGTAAATCACTATACACAAATGTCGTAAATTACGATACATAAATGGCCATAGAATAAGTTAATCTATGGATGACTATAGAATATATATATATATATATTACGACATTTGCGTTTACACACGTGCTACAAGCAAAACCATGGTAAAAGTGTAGTAAATCATGTAGCAAAATGTCGTAAATCACTTTAGGCGAATGTCGTAAATTATTATAATGAAGTGGCCACAGAATAAATTATTATGTAGCCGGCTATAGAATAGTGAACTATATATACACTGTTACTATATGGAGCGCAGCGCGCTGAATAGCTTATTCAGTGCGTTGCCCCAACCAACCCACGTGATTGTGGTCTAACCAATCCAACTCAGGTTCCACGATAATATATCGGGCACCCACGGTCGTATATGACATCAGACAGTCACGGGTTGTATATTAATAATTTACGAATAGTATATCCAAAATAACCACTATAAATATGACTGGTCTCTCTGTTTCTCTCTCCTCATTATCATTTTCAACCTTTCCCTTCTCTCTCCTCGTCCTCTCACCCACGCAATCCAGATTCAGATTCCATCCTCCCACCCTCGCCATCCAGATCTAGATTCCGGTGGCCTGCCGGCGCTGGCGACCGAGCTCGCCGGACGTCGAGCTCCTCCTTCGCGCACGGCTGCTCCATGCTGCGAGGCGCCTCACCACGGGAGCTCCGTTGTGGTTCGTTCCTCGTCGAGCTCAGTGTGGGGACACGGATGCTTGGGCGAGGCGAGGCAGCTGCGTGATGCGGCTGCTCGCGTGAGGCCAGGCGGCGACGGGACTTACTGCTCGTGGGAGGCAAAGCGGCGCTGGTGACGCGGCTGCTCGCGCGAGTGCTTGTGTGAGGCGAAGCGGCGCTGGTGCTGCTGCTCGTGCGACGACGATGGTGTTGTTAGGTGTGACGTGAAGGACCGCATCGATCTCGCCCTGGCGCATGTGAGGAGCAAAATTCCTTTTTTTTCCCTCCTCTTCTCTACTTGTCGCACCACATTAATAGATGGATTTGGTTCTTGCTTTGAAGATCTGAGACTTTTTCCAATGGATCTGAATTTTCATGTTGGGTTCTCCTTTGTTTTCCCCAAAATTCATTCTTTTCCCCCTTTTTTACCGGATTCTGATGCCTAAGAGGGATTTGATTTCTTGTTCCACTGCAGCTCCGGGGGAGGCGAGGCGACGACGGGGACTTGGATGCTTGCGTGAGGCGAGGCGGCGGCGTGACGAGGCTGCTCTCGCGCTGGGAGGCGGCGGCAGCGGGGACTTGGGCGCGGCTGCTCGCACGCAGTGCCGGGATGAGGCAGCTCACGCATGGAGAGGCGGCCGCGGGAGCGTCCTCTCCAGGTGCCTCGTCGACATCCATGGAGTCACGCGACTACTGCATAGCGGCTTGGCTCGTCGACAGCCTCGCCGGGTCGGGGCGAGCTGCAGCAAACGCACCTGCTTGTGCGAGGCGAGGTGATACGGTGGCGGGATGGAGCTAGCTGCAGCTGTTGTAATCCCCATCGCCTCCGTCGACCGTCACCAGTACATCGTCTCGTGCCTCCCTGCCTCCACCTGACGAATGAACGTGCTCAGAATTGTTTCTTTTTTTTTAGATCTGAATGGCCTAGAACATTTTGTTTTCAGCACTCATCATCGATGATGCTGCGGTGGTCGTGTGGCTTTGATCCGTGTTTGTCACCTTGGGCTCCTGTAGCTTCGATTAGAGCTGCTGTTTCTTTTGGATTTCATGTCCTCCGGATGCACGAAGGAAGAAAGCAAGCAAGTTTTTTTCTTGGGAGCTGCTAGTTCTTCGATTTTGTTTCTTGTGTTCTTTTCTTGGGAGTTCAACCCCGGCTGATGAATGAACGAGGAAGCTTGTGCGTGTACTACAAGGAGGCTTGCTATGTTGTGCTTGTTTGTGTCGTTTTTGCCATCCGAGGAAGCTTGTGTCCACCTCTTTGATTTTCTGCTGTTTCTTTGGAGCTTCGTTTGGACCTGCGCATGCTTATTTTCCTTTTTTCTTATTTTTTTAGCATGTTCAAAGATCGCATATGGCAGTAGTTTATCTATACTTTTGAGATTGTATACAACACAGTAGTATACAGCTTATACACACCGTAATATATCTTATAACTTTTCTTTGGATTTTCAGCCTTCCGAATACTTCAATAGCAAGGCTTGTGCGTGAGACACCATGTATCTTCCATTGGAGGCTTGAGCTGCGTCGTCGCACAAGGCTATGCTACGACCCTATGTATAGCTTGTGGAGTGAAATGTCTGTATACAATAATGTAGTTTGGAGTATACATTCATTTATGTAGCCTCTAATAGCTTGTGGAGTGAAATATCTGTATACAACAATGTAGTTTGGAGTATGCATCCGTTTTTTTTGTCCTTTTTATGCTTGAAAAAAGTTATGGCTCTTGTTGTATACCTATGTAGCCTCGAATGTATAGCAGTGAAACACTTGTATATAATAATATAGTTTGGAGTATACAACTGTGCATACAACAATGAAGTTTTGAGTATACAACTGTGCATATCATATTCTAAGAACCTGCTGTTTATATTCAATAAGTTTGAAAAGTATGTTAATGCTTTTGGTTAAGAAAAATATCTATAATTCAAAATCGACAGAAAAATATCTACGATTCAGATTTGTTCGAAGGTATATCACTGTATTTTTAGTTGTATATTGGACTCTAGTGTCTAATTGCGTGAAAATGTCGACACCCTGACACCTGACATCGAAAGTGACACATCTGACACCGAAAGTGACATCTCACATAGGTGGCCTTCTTATCTCCCCGATATACTACCTGATGACCTGAGATATAGTACCGAATGACCTGAGGTATACTACTCTGACACAAGGCTGGCAGAGCTGGTCAGTGGGCTGGCCAGCGCGCCGAATAATATTCAGCCCGCAGCGCGTCAATTAGCGCGGTCATAGTTGGTCATCCGCCGCCTCTTTCCTGCCTTTCCCTCTCTGTTGCGCGTTGGTCGTCCTCGTACACACCGCGTCGGCGCCGCTGTAAGCTTCATGACCATTGGAGTTCGGAAACCCTAAAGGTATGAATGTTTTGGTGATTGAGTGACCATATTGATGTGACTAACATTTTCTTGTAAGATATTCAAATGGTCATGTCAATGAAGCGTCGTCTCACATACTCTATCTTTATCGACGACTTGGTGATTGGTTGCCTCGATAATTCGGATCGAGAACTTGATAGAGTCAAGGTTGAAGATGGATCAAGACTAAGGACATGATAGACCAAGCAAATGTTGGCTTGGTGTAGATGTTGGCTTGAGTCCATAGAAAAAACCGGACTATCAAGAGGGATCGAATGGTTCTCTTAGAGCACACTAGGTTAGAGATCAAATGGATACATTGTGAGTCTCTTGAGGGCTAGGGTGGCTGAAGAGAAGAAGAGGAACCAAGAATGGAGAAGTTGGAAGCAAGGATCAAGAGTGGATCAAAGTTTCAGCTTATGCAGAAGAGACCGGACAGTACGGTCCTAGGGACCGTATGATTCATCGAAGATCCAGATAGAGAAGTGAAGTCTCGGGATGCTGAGAAAATGAAGACTGTAGCATTGACCGGATGGTACGGTCATGAGACCGTATGGTACGGTCATCAGTGGATTTTCAAACAGAGAAACTGAAGTTTCTGGAATGCTGAGAAAATATTTTGAATAAGATAAACGGTCAAATGTGATGTCTAAAAGTTAAGAGCGTCATATAGTTTGAAACGAAGCAAGTAACATTTACGATAACAAATTTAGTTCAATTTTTTCTGTTTTAATAAGCTCCATTTATATTTAAGAACGAATGTAGTGATACTTTATTTCGAAATGATTTTTTGAGGGAACTTTATTTCGAAATGATGAAAGGCTAAATTGCAACGATAAAAATCATTTCAGGCCCATCGCGGCCCAAAATCGGCCCGACAATTTATCTGGAAGCGTCGTCGGTCGGACCAACTCCTCCGTTCTGAGGTTAAAAAAAAAAAAAAACTCTTCCGTTCTGTTCTCCAGGGGAGAATCAACAGAATAGCACAACTCGTGCACGCGCGCCGCGCCGTCGCCGCCGCCTCCAGCCACCGCCGCCCGTGCGCCTCGCCGCCGCAATCTCCTCTTCCCACCTCCTCCCCACCCTCACTGATCGTTGCGCAGCGGGGATACATCCAGACCCGGCATCTATCCCTCCTCGAGGTAAGGAAGAACCCTAGCTTACCCTAACGAATCGGTGGGTTTTGTCCCCAATCGAATTCCAAAATCTTCACCTTGATTTATCTCATCCGGCCAGTTCGTTGCGGGTTTCTTTGCCTTCGCTACACCCTGCGTTTTGCGTTTCCAACAGATTTGGGACAGTGAGGCGCCCGGAACCCAGCAGCAGCCATGGTGATGTCGGACGACGACGACGACGTGGAGC
Source organism: Eragrostis nindensis (assembly GCA_012490785.1). NCBI lineage: Eukaryota > Viridiplantae > Streptophyta > Magnoliopsida > Poales > Poaceae > Eragrostis > Eragrostis nindensis. The sequence goes on along the minus strand of JAAXCT010000036.1, from coordinate 2,113,262 downwards.
CGCAGATCACTGCGGTAGAGGAATACTACCTCGTCGACTCGGAGGAGCAGCCCGTCTGCTTCTCGACCCTGCCACTCCGCCTCGGGGACGCCGGTGATGACGACGTTCCCAAGTTCAAGAAGAGGCTGGTGCTGTGGGGCACCGTCGATCGCGTAAAGAGGTACAAGGAGGTGGTCGCCTGGAAGCTAATGCTCGAAGGAAAACAGCCTGAAATCGCGGTTCTTGCGACGGATGGGGGATGGATTAGCCTTGTGAAGCCAAAGTACAGCTACGAGGAGACTGTTAAGACGATACTGATCACAGTGCAGATGCTTCACTTCCTCAGGAGGAAGCCCGGCGAGTCTGAGAAGAACTTGTGGAGTCACCTTCGCAAAGTTTTTGAGTATGCTCCTTATGCGCTTTCTGTTTGTTGTTTTTTCTTGGTCCACTGATGCACTCCAAGACTTACAAGGTTGCCATTTTGCAGCAAGTTCGATGTTAGGCCCTCGGTGGATGACTTGAGGAACCACCGCTCACTAATTAAAAAGTTCGCAGAGAAAGATCCAGCCCTGGCAAAATCAGAGGTGCATATCTGGTTCATGTGATTGACAAGTTTGCAGTGTGATTGGCAAGTTTGCTCTCTAATAACATTGTCAAGTAACCTATGAATTCTGAGGGCTTATCTACATGATCACACTCCGCTCTATTGTTTCGAGCTGCATTATGTTTTCTGTTCTCCTGTTTTATTCTTCCTCAAATAATACTTTCTCTGTCACCATGGCTCACTTTTCTCTCCTTGTACCTGCCTGTTCCTTAAGAGTTAAGCATTTGATTTATTGGCCTGCAATTTCAGTATTTAGAAATAATTCATTGGGTATTAGTGCTTATCAATGTAAATGATAATGATTCTTGAATGATTTGACCTGCGTATAATGCCAAATATGGGGCCTATCGCCCTCCTCTCGAGATTCTTGCTAGCTTCAGTGATAGCAACATTTTTGTTGCCTGTTGGGCTTATTGGTTGTTATTTATAAGTTAATATGATCTGTTATGATCTTTTGGCAGACAATGCAAGCATTTCTTAATGGATGGTCTAGGAAAAATATCAGTGAGGTATGTTAGTTCTGCATTTCCTTGAAAATTTCGAGGAAAAATCAGCCACAAATTAACAATGTTTTAGTTATTTTTTATTTTGATTAGGTTGGTGCAGATATTGAGGTCAAGCAGCCATTTATTGCTGATGATGAGGACATAGATGAGATGGATACGGAAGAAAATAACACCGAGTCTGATGAAGAAGAGGATGGCGATCTGTTTGACTCAATTTGTGCAATATGTGACAATGGTGGAGACCTGTTATGGTATGTGCAATCTTATATAAGCTTGAGTATGCTACCAAACAATCTTTTCTCTATTTATTAGGATGTAGGCACCATGTATTTTAATCAGCATGTAGTTTTTCATAGTCTTCGAATGAACATGTACTTCATGGCTACCGTTCCATTTCAAGTTTTTTAAAAACTCACTAGGTGCTTCACAGGTAGCTGGGTGCTATCTTAGCCGTTATAGACATTCCTAAGCTTATGAAGGCCCAGATTAGTGGGCTGTCTTTGGAAAGATTATTAGTAGTGTTGCGTTGTGAACTAATTGTTAACATTCTGGAATTGCAATAGAAGTACTGTAAGAAACAGGCAACGACAAAAGAATGGTCAGTTCAATGATGTGAATTATGCATCTTAAAAAACAATATCCACAGTTCAGAATCTTATATGCTGCTATTAAGAAAATCATCTGAGTTATATTCATGTCCTGAAATATTTATTGATGAAAATTCCTGCACGACAAGAAGAAGATAGCAGGCCCACGCGAATACCTGCACGACGGACCAGACAGACATATTAGAGTAATAGCCCCATAGGGGCAGTATAAGGGTTACATGACTCAGTACAGGAATAGGACTAGGACTTTACAGCTAGACTACTATGGGGCTAGACTACTATATCCTTAACAAAAATGTCCATGCAGTAAAATGTCAAGCAATTATCTATGAATTAAATGCCATCTAGCTACGGTTAGTCAAGCAAGAGATTCAGTTCTTCTGTTCAATGGCTATCTAATTTATTCTGAGTTTTTGTAGTTCCTTGACTCTGTTTTCACTGTCATGTCACCGACACAGAGCTCGGCCACACCATTCATGGATGCGTATTGTTCGTTTGTTACACAATAGATCTGATTGTTTGTGTATGTGGTCCATCTACTTTTAAGAACGTTGATTGAATGCATTACTAAACTTCTGATGTCATATGTTTAGCCCCGTTTGGAATGGAAGCGTTTATTGTCCCTCCTGTTAGTGTTCATACTTTGCTTGAAACCACTTAGCGTATTCTATTTTCATCAATTCCCAGCAACTATAATTTATTATGATTTCATTACTCTCATGCTAAAATTCTTTTGTTGCTATAAACTATCAATATTTTAATTTGCCTTTTTTGGTCTTGTCGTAATGTTGGCATGTAGCTGTGATGGCCCTTGTATGAGATCATTCCATGCAACGGAAGGAACTGGTGAAGACTCATATTGTGTTACCCTTGGATATACCGAGGCTGAAGTTCAGGTATCATTTGAACCTACAAGTGATGAGAAGATTGATAAATTGAGCTTCTTTTATTTCCCTTTTTTTTACTGAAACATCTTTCTACGTTTTTAGGCAATGAAAATATTTCTATGTGAAAACTGCAAGTATAAGCAACACCAATGTTATATCTGTGGAATTTTGGAGCCTTCAGATGGAGCAGCAGCTAAGGTATGGCTTTGCAAAGATGACAAATAGATGATTTTGTCCATAAACACCCAAAGAGTTAGGGAGTTAGTCAAAGAACACCACAATAATTGAAATATCAGTTTAGTAAGTTTTGTCGTGTAGATCCAGGGGCGGGTAAAATGATGCTCTGTTGCTTCATTGGAGTTTTGGAATTGAAGAGTTAGGGAAAGAAAGCTGGGCTAATAAGTGAGCGACATATTTGCTTGTGTTTAAGAGAATTATGAAATTCGTGTCGAAGCAACAGATATATGTAGAACAACAGAATAAATAAATTTTAAGATTCATCTCATAAAATACCACTGCAGATCACTTATGGCTTTACAGTATCGGTTATGTACTTGTGTGTTCTGTGACTTAAAATAATTCTGGAATCGTTTCTAGGTATTTCTTTGTAACAATGCTACCTGTGGGCACTTTTACCACCCCAAATGTGTTGCAAAACTACTTCACCCCGAGAACAGGAATGAAGCCTCTGAACTGGAGAAGCAGATAGCAGATGGGTGTTCATTTACATGCCCCATTCATTGGTGCGTTGAGTGTAAAGGTTTGGAGGACAGAACACAAGAGTCGTTGCAGTTTGCTGTTTGCAGACGCTGTCCAAAGTCATACCACAGAAAATGTTTGCCAAGGTGTGCTACACAATGAGTGCTGTATCTTGGCATTTGAAATTAATCCCTTATTCTTTGATATTTTATTTACAGAGAAATCTCATTTGAAGATAAGGATGATGAGGATATCATCACACGGGCCTGGGAGTTACCAAAACGAATTTTGATATACTGCATGTGTGTAACCTCTTAAACTTGATATATTTTTTCTTTTGCATTGTTCCAATCTCTGACTTCTCATGAATCATCACAGGGGCCATGACATTGATCCTGACATTGATACACCTGTCAGAGATCACATAAAATTTCCAGAGATTGAAAAACAAGCAGGATTTTCCAAGAACAGAGGTAAAATGCTTGTTAAGAAGAAAAAGAGGACTTACAACGAGTCGGTTCTTGATCAACCGTCAAAAGAACCTGGAAGAATGTCAGACAAGGTCCACATGCAAGAAAGGAAACAAACGATTAAAAAAATTCCTGTAAAGGTTTCGTCTGAGAATGTTGGTGACAAACCTGAGAAGAAAAGAACTAAGTTCTTGAAAGAGAAAATGCTCCCTGAACGACCCATGGCTAAGGATGCTTCTGTAAGGCCCGTGGAAGAGCAAGAACAAGAAATGGAACATTTGCCCTCACTTGCTACGAGAAAGATACCCATGAGTTCATTTCCAACAGTGGATAGTGAAACCGAAAAGAGGTGAGTCACTGGGAATAATAACTTTGGGAGTCAAGTATTTACAAGGTTGCGATTGTGTGCCCAAATTCTACCAGCATGCTCAGTTATGACTGTTGGACCAATTCTTAGAAATTTAATCAGCATCACACTATGACATCCTCTCCTGTTTGAAGTTTGCTGTATAAGTAATCTCTGTTCTTATCAATGCCATTTATTTTTTCATATACAGGGTAATTGTGTTGCTAGAAAAAAAAGTATCTTCCTTGACGATAAAAGATGTGGCAAGAAAGTGCAGTGTGCCATCAACCCATGTGTACTCTGGCAGGCAAACCGACAAGATTATTCCACAGGGCAAGCTTGAGCGTTCTGTTCAGGTGCCTTTGAATATTTTCCAATTTAAGTTAGTGCCAATGTAACATTTATGCTTGTTATTATTTGATAATTTGTGATGCTTTTTTTTTAGGCTGTAGAAGCAGCTTTAAAAAAGCTGGAAAATGGAGGCAATGTTGATGATGCTAAAGCTGTATGTGAACCTGATGTTTTGAAACAGCTTGCAAGGTGGCATGTATGTGAACAATGATAGATCCTACTTTTTGGTGTACTCTGTGTATATTTTAGTATATTTGCTTTAAATCTGAAATGTTTCAATTCCATGTTCAGAAGTATTCTTATCTGTGTTCTAGTTGATACTTGCTTGTTGTTCCACTGATACTGTTTTTATTGAAAAAATATATTTTAGCTGAGTGTATCTTCCCAACATCAATTCATGGTATTGCTATGTCAATGACAAGCCAAAGTTTGCCCTTTTCTGTTTAGTGGAAATAATACTATGGATGACTATCTCTAACTAGATACATGGTTGATTTGAGTGCTGCTCATAGTAAATTGGCTTCATTATAAGTTGCAATAACATACTTTTCCTTTGCATTGTAGTGCTTATCTTCAAGTTATTTGCAGTACTGTGCACTTAATCTCTGATTTTATTTTTGTTCTAAGGCAATATCATGATGCTTAGTTGGTGGAATACTTTTTCGCTTATACATGGCAATCTACCCAATCAATTTTCTAAGGTTTATTTTGTTTCTTGTACCAGAGTAAGCTCAGAGTATATATATCACCTTTCATTCATGGCACACGCTATAGTTCTTTTGGTCGACATTTTACAAAGGTGGAAAAGCTTGTTGAGGTACGTTGAATCCACATTATGTAGGGATATCATAGAAAATTTGGATTCATAAGTGAATGAGTTGATTATTTTGAGTTTTCAACTGTCTGTTCGTGAGCCTTGTAAGCGCATTGCCAACATTGTGATTATATTTCGAAATTTCGTATTGAAGCATTCAAGACGCAGACAAGTGGTAGCAATATGGAGCTAATAGGCAAGGGGTAGCTTGTATGCTGCATCGGGGGGAAAATGCCCTAAATTACAGCCTGACGGGTTGCGACTCATGTAATAATGGGACGATCCTTGAAACATAAACATGCAATCACTTAAAAGAAGTGAAATGCAACATAGGAGAATCAAAACTTGCTTTGGATCTAAAAAAAAAAGGAACATATCAAAGCATTGTTAGGGCAGCACCACTCTGTAGCCATGATGTAATGTCTGCTTCCTTCTCACCTTTTTTGGTATCTGTACCTCTGCTTCTGCCCATAGTCACTTGGTCCTGGGTCGATGGCGTGTTCCACGTTCCCGGGACAGCGTCCCCATTTGAGAGTCGGGGTAGAACTGGGTCGCCTACCAGTTTCAGAAGGGTCGCCCCATAGCTGCAGAGACGTAATCACGACGCAAGAGGAGGAATAGAGCTACGTGCGACTGGCGGCAGATAATGAGAAGAAGCAATGGACAACCCATTTTGCTGCCTGACTGTGAGATGCCATTGCCGCTGGCAGATTGGTTGCTGGAGCGGAGAGATCGCAGGTCGTGCGAGCGACGCCGTGGGAGGGGGTTGCGAGCTAGGGTAACCCGAAGGTTCCTCCATATGGAAGGGGACAAAATGCCAAAAGAATAAATGGGCCATAGCCCAAGTTTCTTTCACCATAAACCCCTCATTGCCACGCTTTGAGCCAGGGTCATTGATCCCAAATCATTGGTATCGCGTATCACGACCCCAATTATCATTCCGAAGAGGTATACCCCCTTCGTACCCTATTTTTATCGGGTATCGACTCCCATCCCTCGACCCGATTGACTCAGAGTTGTGGTGACTATGCTTCTGCCACCAGGGGGACACATCCATTGTTGGCTCCGCTGCATGAATAATCTGTTGAGGTTTGAGGTTGGAAACATGGCAGTGTATGGTAGCTGGCTCAAGGAGTCAATGGTCTAGGTTTTGTTTAATCAGCCAGTGAACCATGTCGAACAAAAGTCGGTGGCTCAAGGGTTCACAGTCTAGAGTGTACCTTGAATAATTTCGTTGTAGATCCATATTATTATTTGTCATTAACTTTCTTATTTCTTTGAACAGATTGTTGATAAACTTCACTGGTATGTGGAGCCGGGTGACATGGTACTTTTGTTTCTATCAAGCAGCACATTTTATATCATCATTAATTGATTATGCTTTCCTTTGTAGTACTTTACAAGTAGTTCTGAAAATTGTAAATGTAGCAAAATTAATGCTATTGGTTTATACGGTTTTATCTGACCATTGATATGTATGTTCCATGCTAAAAGAGTATTGTTGTGGAAACGAGTGCTGACAGCATGTTAGTATTAGTTACACGCCCAACATCATTGTATTTGTTGTTAATTTCTTTGATGGTATATATTATATGATTATCAGTTGTGACATGGTATGAATAGAATATTTAGTAAGAAAGAAAGGAGTACAATTGTAGGTTCTTGATGAGTTTAGTGTCTAGAAAGCTAGAGTTGTTTTATGTTCAATATTTAATACTATGGAGTTTTTTTTTTGGGAGAAGCAATGAAGTTAACTCTTGGTCTATCAGTAATCACATGAAACCACTTAATTCCAGTGTTCTCTATCATATCATTCTTTTAACATCTTGGACCACATTAATCTTGCAGATAGTGGATTTTTGCTGTGGCGCAAATGATTTCAGCCTATTGATGAAAGAAAAACTAGATCAGGTTCAGAAAAAGTGTCGTTTCAAGAATTATGATCTTATCCAACCAAAGGTGAAATTGAAGACAATTGAGTCATTGTTTATTTGTTTGATTTTCCTTTCGTAACATTAAATCGCTGTTTCTATCATTCTATTCTATGTGACTTCAGTTCTAACACCAAATCTTTGTTTGAGTTGATCTTTATTTCTTCATAATGTAAAGGATACACTCCTGTTCGCTTGTCATTGATATCATAATTTTATATGATCATGCTATTTATACAAAGTTTTAGGGTTAAATGTTAATTGCGCTTAACTTTACAATATTTCAGGCTAATATAATTTATTTGCTCTTTTTTGATTTGCAGAATCACTTTTCTTTTGAAAAGAGGGATTGGATGACCGTGCAGCCAAATGAGCTGCCGCATGGATCTCAACTGGTTTGTTTTATATGGTCATTATTAGATATAATTAGAGTGGATCTTAAATAGTTATATCATTTCTTTTCTTTTTTTATAACCAGATTATGGGGCTTAATCCTCCTTTTGGAGTCAAAGCATCCCTTGCGAACAAATTTATTGACAAAGCTTTGCAATTTAAGCCTAAGCTCATTGTACTCATTGTCCCTAAAGAAACCAAAAGGTATGCAATTTATGTCTCCCATTTTATAAGTTAACTTGGTACAGAAGTTTGTTTCATCTCCCATTCTCCCATTTTTTAACTTACAGAAGTTTTGTTTCATCTGCACCTTTATTTTGTAAATATATCCAGGTTAGATAAAAAGAAGACGCCTTACGATTTGATTTGGGAGGACAGTGAATGTCTTGCTGGGAAGGTATGAAATTAACTTCCATTCATTTTACGACTTTCGTGATGTTTTAATTCTTCTATCATTTTGCCAATCATACTTCCTTGTATTTGGCAGGCATTTTATTTGCCTGGTTCCGTGGATCATAGTGATAAAACAGTTGAAGGGTGGAATGCATCTGCACCACCCCTCTATTTGTGGAGTCATCCCGATTGGACAGTGAAGCACAAGAAAGTAGCTGAAGATCATAATCACACATGTATTAGGAGGGTAGGTTGCCATATTGACGAAGGTAATCTGTCTGACCTCCCTGTTAAGGAAGAAGCTGAATCTTCTGACAGACAAAAAAAGAGGATACAGGAACGAAGCCACTCCATCCTAAAGAGGATAATCTATCAGATCTCCGTGTGACGACGCAAGCTGAGGCTGCCAGCAAATGGAACTCCAAATCAGAGACAGAGACTACAGACAAGGATACATGCAACGTCACAGGTGCCAAGTTACAAGCTGAACATCCGGCTAGGAAGCGAGCTAGATCTAAATATGGGAAAGAGACAACAGGGAGAATTGCAGTCCATATATCTGAGGCTGGTGCATCGGATAAAGATCCTGCGAAGAAAATAGCTGAAGCTACAAAAAAAGAAGTCTCTCGATCAGTAAATGAGAAAGAGCATGACAGGTATGACCACAGGAGCAGGAAATGGACTCCTGATCTGTTAGATAGCCTCCCTCCCGAAAAGCAAGTGGAAGTTGCATACGAGGAAACAAAAGAAACGCGGAGTAGAAAGACTATTCGTGACAATCAAAATGGTGCTGTCCATGGAGATGGAACAGTTGCTCTTAGGGAGGAATCCAAGAGTGCCCAGCACAACCTTGAGCAAAGACCTGCTGGTTTGTCAGATATCAAATTTAAGGAGGGAGGAGATTCAGACATGAGTATCTCACCCAAGGATGGCAGAAATGCTAGAAGCAGCTCCAGGAGTTACTCACCTTCTATACCAACCAAACACCTCTCTGATAGGGCAGCTCACTGCGAAAGTTACATGAATCATCCTGCAAAAGAACCTTACGACTCTACGGTTAATAGAGCTACCTATCGGGGCAGTTATTTGGAGAGAAATGATGAATACTCTGACGCACCCAAGAGAAAAAATGGTCCTCCTTTTGTTTCACAAATTGATGATAGCACAAGGAAGAATGTTTCCAGCTTTGAAGAACTAACTAATAGGGATGCTGCTGCTCCGACTGTTGATCCATACTGTTTGCAGTACATACGACCTGATGACAGAATCTACAGGCGGCAGGTTGAGTGGAGTCCTAGTGTTCCTGAGACGTACCTCGCAAGATATGGACAAGTTGGTGCTAGTAACTCGCAAGTTAATATGACCCCAGTAACCACTGACTCACAAACACATTCAGGATTGCATAGTGGAATCAGTGCTGAGGGTTACCTTCAGTCGAGATACTCCTTTGGATCTTCAGGTGCTAGATTTGGCCAGCCTGCTTCAACTACTGCCTCTTTCGGTCTTTCTTCTGGTGCAAATGCACCACGTGGCTCGGTTATGGAGAAGTATGCGTATGGGCTCTCTGGTCCAAGTGGACCTCAAAGCTCAGTCATGGATAGATATGCTCCTTCCCTCGATGGAACAAACAACGCAAGAACCAATAGCTTTTCTCAACAGAACCGATTCGGTGGCGGGCGGCCTCATATCTGACCTCTGAAGTTTCAAGTTCCCAAAGTAACCTGACCTACTGTGTAAAATGTTAATTTGGGTATTGCAGGATGGCTTGGTGCTAATGTAGGAATGTCAAGGATCACCCGTTCGCCTATTTTTCAGATATTTGCTGACATGTTCTTTGTAGATCAAGGCATCATAGCACTGATTGTACAGAAAATGGGAAGGGTCCTGCCTTATCAGAAATCGTTGTTGGTCATGTCCAGGAAAAATAAATGGACCTCCGGTAAATGATCGGTTAAAGGTAGCAGACTACTAGATTTGCAATTTTGAGGGTCTGTTTGGGCGCAGGAATGAACGCGGAAAAAAAGTAATAACCTAACTTCTCAATCCATCGTTCCGAAGGGTCATGCAACAAAAATGTAGGACTCGAATCCTACGTAATAATTCATGGTTTTTGGAGGAGGCAATAGGTTTTTTTTTCCCTTGAAACTGGGTGACTTTCATTACTCAGAGCTGACAAATCGTCAGCAACAATGACCCGGATACAATCAGGCAGGGTGTGTAACATGGTTTCGACACCCTCCTCACACTGACACCCAACCGTTGCTAAAGCATGAGCAGCTTTGTTACACCCTCTATTACAGAAAACACATGAAGAAGACGAGAAATTCGACGACATCAGGTATTTCAGCTCAACGATGAGGCCTCCCGCATGCTAGAGGTCGTACGTGTCTGATTGTAGGGCTTGCTTCACGAACAGGGCGTCCGTCTCTACCACCGTGTGGCTTATTCCTAGGTTGATCGCAGCGTGGGCAACTTGGAGACATGCTATCACTTCCCCATGGAATGCATCAATCATGTTTTTGACCCTTCCTCTTCCGGCCAAAACCACGTCACCATCGTTGTCTCTGATGATGTAGCCCCATCCACCATCGCCGGACTCCGGCCTAAAGGAAGCATCACAGTTTGGCTCAGGTTTCTTCCATCTCTCCCTTTGTTTTTGCTCCGTGCAGAAGGCCTTCAGCACTTCGCCCAAATATGTTTGGATGCTTCGTGCCAAAATGTCTGCACTCTTTCTATGTCCTCCTTCCCTAATGTTGTTTCGTTCCGACCACCATGACCATAGTGTCAGGATCATCTTGAGCCTCTTCTTCGCTTCCTTTTTTAGGATATAGTCACCTACTAACATAGCTGACGACATGCTTGCCATTTCCTTGACATTCTGCTTCTAGCTGCAGCTGTGTCCAAATCTTCCTGACAGTTTTGCATTCAAAGAACAGGTCTCTGTCACTCTCCCACACACATGGCATTTTGTATCAATTTTTATGCCACGATGTTGCAGGTTAGCTCGCAGTGGATGTGAATTATGCGCAAACCTCCATATTAAGTGTGTGACTTTGTCTGGACATATGATCTTCCAGATTTTTTCCCATAATGTGCTCTCCTTGTTCATTGTGCCAGCCCCCGTGGTAGCTCCCTTCTCCCGATTTCGGAGTACATCCAGCACCTTATAAGCACTCTTGACAGAGAACATGCCTCGCAACTCATAATGCCATGCCACTTGATTCTCTAGCCCCTCATGCACTGGGATTGCGAGGATATTTTTTCTTCTTCCCAAAATGTGTCTCTCACCGATTCTGCATCCCAATTTCCAGTAATTGGATTGATGAGTTCTGCTACATACCTCACTAGACTGCCCTCCCTTGGTGATATTGGGATTCTTGACCAATCACATGGTAGCCACGGGTCCTTCCATATGTTCAAATTTTGCCCATCGCCCACTCGCCAGACTATCCCAAGCTTTAGCTTCTGTATGCCTCTTAATATGTTGCGCCATGTATATGACATCCCAGCTTTTGGTGTGGCTTCCAGGCAGCTGAAATTCGGGAAGTATGCTGTCTGTCAAGTCGCCATTCCCCTTGATCTGTTACGACACCGTAGTCACGCAGCACATGATCAATTGTATCCATTGCTCAGCTAAACCCATCCTCCTCATCATATCTCCCTCAGGAAATTCCGTTCTACACGATAGTATGCCTTACTCATATCTAGTTTTAACGCTGCATAACTATGCTCACCTTCCCTTCTTGTTCATCAACTAGGGTGTCATTGTAACATCTCAGGCCCGAAAATACGGCTCCAGAGGGTCTCGCACGTTGTGCGGGTCCCACCTCACAACAACAACTCTCACTTCCGTCCCTGTCTATTTAAGTTGGTCATGCTCCACCTTGCTAAGCAATGTGAGGCTATTCCTCATAAGATAGTGGCCTGCTGCACAATAAGCTTATTTGGGCCTCATTCTCTCTTGGACTGGGCCGTGACATTACAGTCACCTCGTAGGCAATTAGGATGTTATCCGATATGAGCCTACGTGGCACGAACGCACTCTGGGTTGGTGATATGATGTCTAGCAGCAATACCTTGAGTCGATTAGCAAGGACTTTTGAGATCACCTTGTATGCGACGTTGCACAAACTGATTGGACGTAGGTTTGTTACTTTCTCCGGGACCGAGGTCTTGGGAATCAAGACGATCACAGTATCGTTCCATCCTTCTGGCATCAGGCCTCCATTCAGCACTTGCATCACTTCTGTCGTCAGCTTCTCCCCAACAATCCCAACAATATCTCGCATGTTCTTGTAGAACGCCAACGGCATGCCGTCGGGTCCCGGGGCTTTTAGGTCCCCTATCGCATCAAGAGCTTGCTTCATTTCATCGGGTGTGAAATCTTTGAGAAGGGAAAAGTTTATGTCCTTCCTAACCCGTGGCTCAACAGCGTTTAGGAGGCGCTGTATATCGGCCGGATCACCATTTGGGGCCGCCCTGAAAAGCTGCACAATAATTAGTATAAGCCCTGAAAAGCTGCACAATAATTAGTAATAAGCTCCATCTTTTCTCCCTCCTCCGCCCAACCCCCATTCTCCTTTTGTAGTTTTCCTATTCTATTTCTCCCCATTCTCCTTTAGTAGTTTTTCTATTCTATTTCTCCTCTTCCTCTCTGAACATGATTGGCGGAAAAAGTATTCCTATCTCCCTTCTCTAGCTAACCGTAGTTTTGAGGCGATGGGCTTTTATGTTTTTATCAAGGCTGTATTAGGCGAGATGCAGCGATGGGAGTTTTAGGCGCTCCTAACCACTATAACATGTCAAATATGCAACATAAACTTACAACAAAAATCAAGCAAATTTTAAGGTGAACAAATATTTTTTTGTAAGGTGCAATAAAAATGTAAAATCAGCTTTTGAATAGTATCAGATTGTGGGATGGGACATGAACAACACAACATGCAACTATTCAGTGCATCATTTTTTTTTGTTTATTCTGGCACAAGTATTCTTATACCTCAAATTTGTTGTGATGTTAAATGGTTACATCCTCTATCCATCTATATTTTTTTTGTTAGCAATTTTTATACACTCATGCGTATTATAAAATAAATCAGCCTAGGTGCTTAAGGCATGCGGTGAGACGACACCATACAGTCGTTTTAACGCACGCACACTTATCCCTATGAAAGTACATGGTCAAACCCTACCCTTATGAGCATCTTGAAGATGAGCAGGCAAATCTTGGTTTTTTTTTAAGGCCAACCACCCACATAGGCATCTCCATTACTCTAGAAGCTCCAGTACATTTGCAGATAGGCCCTTACGAAATACTGAGCTGAGATGAGAGAAAGCCTCACAACACTAGACGATTAGCACGCCGACGGTCCAACCGGCGGCCTCCTCAGCTCCAAAGTCAGTTGAAGAAGAGAAGGTCGAAGCCGTAGATCGAGATTATGTCACACCGGGCTTGACCACTTGAAGATTCCACATAAGTAGAAGGAGATCAGCAGCGCGCGATCAACCCAATCTATGGAATCACAGCACCCAACAGTGAGCTTCGCTCTAGCAAAAGCTCTGGAATTCACCAGCTTCCTTCCATCTGAGCAATAGAGAGGAGAAGGGGGTTGGGGAAACACCCGCCGGGAGGAAGCTGGCGAGGAAGACGGCCATCACCAACTCCACGAAGGACAGCAAGGAACACAGGAACCGGCACCATGGAGAACAAATCCCACGGCGATTATATATATGGTAATCCGGTGTTTAGGTAAGAGTGATGATGGCTCTGGAGCAAGCTTTGGAATTTTCGTGCAGAACAGCAGGGACACGTTTTGATTATTATTATTTTCCGTGTATTTCTAGTAGCTTGCCTCAAACTTTGGTCGAGAGTTCTGAAATGTGAACATTTTACATGTGAGATTTAAACTTATTTCAACAATTTTGAATACTATTCCAACATTTTGTAACATGTCATTCAACATTTCTTCATGTCTTTTTCAACTATTTTTATAAAAAATGTTTAGACCGTACAAAAAAGATGTTGAAACAGTACAACAAAATTGTAAAAATAATATGTTCAAAATGTTTAAACTTTTAATAAGACTAAATGATCAAAATATATCTATAAGAGAATCAAACAATATGAATGACTCGATCCAACATTTGATAGTTACAAGTTCAACAATTTTGACATGCGGTTCCGACATTTTTGATAAAAATGTTGAAGTAGAAGAAACAAAATGTTGAAATCATACGTCTAAAATGTTGAATTTTAAAAGGTTTAAAAACGAAAAATGTATTCATGTGGGATCGTGGACTCAACATTTCTTATAGCTCTAGTTCAACGTAGAGCATACTAAACAGTAGTAAAAAAAATGTTGAACTGATATATTCAAAAAGTTATTTTTATTTTCTTTAAATTCGAGAAATATATCCATGTTGGATCTTTTTTCGTTGCATTAAATTCTAATGAACGTGATGGTTCAAACAAAAAAAAAAACGAGTTACGATTTGAAAGAACAATCATTTTGAAGTTTGAAATTCACATTCTCCCATGCGAGAATGCTGTGTCCATGAGTGGCGTGAGTTGATTGATTCTAGCGATGGCAATGGGTATCCAGCACCTGATATCCGATGGGTTTTTCCTCTATTAGGGTGTGGGTTTGGACCTATTTCTCGCCTCATGAGTTTGTTAATGGGCATTTTTGTCACCCATTGGGTACATATAGGGCCCTACGAACTCTATGACACGTGGGTCCATCAGATGTATATAAATAAAGGGTAGGGGTCAGCGAATCCTAATAAGTAGTCAAGTGTCATGACCTATTAGCGTTGATTGTGTGAACTATTAGCGTTTTAGTGATTAAATTTATTTACCTTTAAACAATTTAATCATTCCGATATGTTACTATATTCAGTTAGTTGTTAATTTTTGTGATGCCAATTAATGGGTATGGGTAACTTGATGGGTACCCACACCCATATAGGTGTGGGGATGGAGGAAATTTGAGTCCCCAGGTGGGTATGGGGATGGGGACAGGGTATAAAACTCTAGACAGGGATGGAGACATTTCACCGCCCCAGTGGGTAATGTACCTATTGCCGTCCTTAGTTGATTCCCACGTTACTCCCACCCTCCAAAGTACGGTTGCTCACCAGCAGCCCGCGCGTGCACCGCCGTTGTCAGCCCGAGTTGATTCATCCAAACGATATAATAGAAGTGCGAATCTCCTCGCGCGCCGCACCGTTTGCTGCCTCCCCGACCTCAGCTGCGCCGTGCCATGGCATGCCCGACCAGCTGAGCCATGTTTGCTCTGCGGGTTAGCGAGACCTTGAGGAGGCCTCGTTCTCTTCTCGCGGCTGTCCCCTCCCTGAGGCTTCCTTCCCCTCAGAGTGTGTTGGATAGTATCAAGAAGATGGCGACCAGACAGTTATGGTGTGTGTTCTTCACACCTTGGCTAGATGAAGATTGGAATAGAGGCTCAAGTTTGTTCTAGCGCAGAGTTAGCAAGCAAGTCCTCGATGATCAGTGACACTCTTGGGAAGATGCTTAGATTCGGTGTGCTTTAGGTTTTTCTACATCGACAAAATGGAATTATGTATTGATGTATGTAAATTGTTGATGTAGTAGGCTAGGTGTTTCTTTCCCTGTCCCCTGTATTTCTGCTTTATTATGCCCTGTGATGGACAAGTAGGATACCGCTTTTGTTACACTTTCAATGATAAAATGAAATTTCAGGTAAGCTCCCAGTATATTCCCAAAAAAATAAAAACAACTGTACTACTGCTTATTGACTTGTGACTCCTTACAATTTGGATCATTTCACTTGTGGCACTGACATACAATTTACGAACACTTGCATTGATGCCTCCCATATTTCACTGTTCACAGTCTATCTTCTCTGGAACTTCACGTATTTGATGCTGATGCAGAACACAACACCGAAGACCGTAATAAGTGCAATATGCAGAGCAGTGACAAGGGCGAAATACTTGTCTTGCAGGCCTAAGTACTCCCTCAAGAATTCACTCACAGGCTGATCTCGTTGGCCCGGCACCTGGATCAGGTCCATGCGATCGCCCAGCTGTGACAACATGAGCCCGTAGACAGTCCATGCTGCTGGGTCTGCCCAGTACAGCCATCTCCAACAGACTGGTATCATCTGCACGTGATTGATAGTGCATTATATCATATATGCAGTTTCTGTTGCATTCGTACCAACATCCTTTGTGCTGCCCAAACATTGGAGACAAGGATGTACACTGAAAGTGGATTGAAAAAAGGAAAAATAATCAAGTTACCTTTCTTGGGATGATGAAGCCAGAGAAGAAATTCCATATCAAGAAGATGAAGAAGGACAAGGCAGCAGCAATCTCTTGGTTGGGTGTAAGCGCCACAACCATCACCCCGTACAGTGTGAAGTCCATAAAGCTCAGTGTCACGTACAGGACAAACCAGAAGAACTTTGTTATAGCCAGTTGGAACCCAACCATTGGGTACACAACTGCTGAGAAAATGAACACTTGGACAAGCATATAAGGGATTTCAGCTGCTATCTGCACCATGAAATCCATTATGGATCAATGCTTCCAAGTCAGCAGTAGTCATTGAGATTCAGAACGAGATCAGCCACACCATTTCCTTACCTGAGCGATGACATATGCCATTGAAGAGTACATGCCGGATGATTGTTCACGGTAGAACACAACTCTCTCCATCACAACAATAGGTTGCAGTGTGCAGCAGTTCACAAAACCTAGGAATAAGGCTGATGTGTACGCAATTCCCAGTATGTTGAGCACATCTTGTTCCTCCTTGCTGTTGCACCAAAAGTAGATAAGTTCCATACTATATGGCGAAACTTTGCACTGATGATATTAATATTGTTGACTAGTAAAAGCACATTTATGCTTACATGGTCGAACCGATTTGCCAGAAAACAACACCAAATGTGATTGAAACACCAAACGTGTACACAAAGCGGGCAACATTTAGTTCCGGGTTTTTCCAGAAAGAGCAGTTTTGCTTCCACACACATGCCATGCATTGTGACTTAAAATTCGGCCAATAGTTTGGTGGAAAATGTAGATCACTCTGGTTTTCTCTTGGCTTGCTTAGTTCAACAACCAAATCCATGTTCTCTCTGCCAATACAAATGTAATTCAGTGAAACACCATATACTAATTCTATTCTGAAACTAAAGGGAACAAAGAATCGTCTAATTGGCGACATATGGCCGCATTTGTATTTATTACTTTTGCAGTGATGAGTTTCGGTAAATTTCAGAGTAGTCCGCTCCAGTAACATATTCCATGGCAAGTGAACTTATGTCTAGCACCCATGCAGCTGGGTTTTGACCTTCCTTGATGCTGGGGACTCCAGGAATAGCCTAAAAAGAAAGTAATTAATTATTGTCTAACAAGAAAGTAATTAGTTATTGTCTCCATGTGAAGAACTTAAATACCATCTCAAGCATTCGTCTCACCTGAAAGTATTTTATCAAATTGCTAGACATATGGCCCAGTGTCCCACTGTAAATGAGCTGACCTCCTCTTTTCATAAGTAGCAACTACAATTGGTAAAAAGGAATTTGAGTTGGTACAATCAAGCTTGAGAAACTTTTGGTGGAAGTAGTTTTTGTGTTAAATAAATTCAGATATCTGTTGATAAACTTTTGGTGAAAGGAGTTTTTGTGTTAAATAATTTTTTTGAATCTAATTGAGCTTGTTTCTGACTATTTAAATTATGTCCATATAGGTTGAGGACTATATATATTAATGTTATTATGCATACCTCATCGAAGGACTCAAAAATCTCGATGCTTGGTTGATGAATTGTGCAAACCACAGTACGCCCAGTGTTTACTGTCTTCCGTACTGTTCGCATGACAATCGCTGCAGCACGAGCATCCAAACCAGTTGTTGGCTCATCCATGAAAATGATGGAAGGGCTAGCTACTAGTTCTACTGCTATAGTAAGTCTTTTTCGTTGGTCTGCTGACAGACCAGTAACCCCTGGTGTGCCTACCATAGCACTTCTCAAGTCAGTTAGCTCTACTAGCTCCATAACTTTTTCTACAAACATCTGAAGCATGTAAAAGGATAAATATCATGATATTTCCCACAAGCTGGTGCTGGTTATTATCTATAGAAAAAAGTAGTTAAAACTTTCTTACATCTCTCTGATGAGGATTAATATCTGAAGGCAAGCGAAGGTATGCAGAAAACTGCAGTGACTCGTAGACCGTGAGATAAGGAGAATGAATGTCTGTCTGCTCGCAGTAACCTGAGATCCTTGAGAATGTATCTTGCTTCTTTTGATAGCCAGCGACATTAATACTGCCTTCAATATATCCTCCAGTTTTCCTTCCTGCCAAAACATCAAGCAATGTTGTTTTCCCGGCACCAGTGATCCCCATCAGTGCTGTTAACACCCCTGGCCTGAATGCACCACTAACATCTCGTAATAGCTGAAGCCGCTTTTCAGTTACTCCGTGCTTTTTCATTTCCTAGCATTATTTTTGCAATGGTCAGACTTCATACAAAAATATTGATAAGGCACTAAGGAAGAGAGTTTACTCTTGGCATGTCAACAAAGTAGTTGATATGACTAAAAGCAAGGGACACAGGTTGGAATGGAAGGTTGGCTTCATCTAAAGGGACTCTCCAATCAGCAGCAATTTGATCCCTGTACTCTAGACTCTCAATTCTTCGTGCCGTCATTCTGTGTTGATGTTTCCGTCTCGCTACAAATTATTGACAAGTAGGATATCAGTGTGGCGCATACTTCTGTTAACATAAATGAGAAGTCTGGTTTATTACGCGCACATACGATTTAGGACCTTCAAAGCAAATATGCTTAGGATGTCGAAGATCACGGAGAAGCCAAATAGTACACCAACACACACCCAATACCAGTGCCACTCGTTTTTCAATCCCCTGACCTTGAGGATAGTTTCTCCAATGGTATGAACATTTTTGTAATGGAAAACCTGCAATGGTGGCTCATAATGAGCAGAACATAAAAAATGATACAGCTCTAAATTATGAATCGGATTTGATATATATAATGGGAGTGAGAAGTTACCGTAGACCATCTTTTATCAAGAAATTCATTCAGAGCAACTGCATTAAGGGAATAAGTGAATGGGGAGACCCACGAACCCCACCGTAGCCATGGTTGGAGGTCATCTGGTTGTCAAGTTTGGATTTACAAGTAGTTGTTATTGAATCCATGCCTTCTCTGTACACATAACTTAGTAGCTGTTTACATTGTTATTCGCCTCATCAATTTGATGGCAGCTGTTGCGTACCTTGTGATATTATGAAGCCTCCGAGTATGAATATTGCTATAAGAGCTTCAGTCCCTAGCAGGTTGGCCATTACCTGTGTTCTTCCTAGGGATGCCAGAAAGCGATAAAGACTCATTGATATTTGATGCATCGCGAAGAATACTAGTAATTGCTGGAAAAATCTACAAAAAGTACCCAAAATTTCTTCAGTCATTGTTTTTCTATCTGAGCATGACAGTAAGAAGAGTTGTTTTTGAATTGAACAAGAGTACCTAACGGGTGAAGGGGCATAACCAATGGTATAATAGGTTGAGCAGGTCCATAGTCCTGTCTCCATCAGTGACATTGGAATATTTATGAGGAAAATTGAGCAGAGGACCCCCCAGCCTGGCAATCCTAGCAAGTCCCTTTGCTTAAAGAATACTGGGAGCCTCTTTACTGTCATTGTAAGCTCAGTCATTCCGTTGAAGTTTACTACAGCAGTGCTCATAAAGAGAGCTCCCATGTACTTGTTCCCATCGATTACTGTATTATGATCCATTTCTGTTCTAAAGAAAAGTGTTGCGAGTACAAAAGCAAGGAGAGTTATCTGCACGGCCTTGAATATATGAATTGGGGAGCTTCTCCTTACTAGTAATACTTCGCGCAAGAAACAAGCTTTGAAAATTGCCCATCTGGATAAAATTTGAGGGTCAGCTGCTTGAAATACCCTCCTTACGTGTTTGATATCGTCCAGAAGCTGAGCAACATTGTAGGCTCTGAAGCACTTAGCAAATTTTTCAACGGAATGATGTTCATACTCTCTATGACTTGTCCAGTACTGCTGCTGATCTTTTTCTGAGGTTACCTACCCAAACCCAATGAAAGAATTGAGTTAGTCATAGTGATCATTTGAGAAATTTGTTATTTTCTGAGGTTACTTACATTTCTCGAACTAACTCAATGAACTAAATGGCAAGTAATGAATGATAGAAGAATGAAGTAACTGGTATAGTACTTATGATATGACTAATTGACCAAGTGGGATTCTATGTTATAGAACGTCCTCACTACGGGATTCTAAGTTATAGGCTCTCATGTGTCTCCTTTTTTCATTAATTTTGTTGGACAAAGGAGAACCTTATGTGATCTTCTTTTATCAGTATTTTACTATTCCTACATCTATTATATATATAATTGATCAAGAAAAAAAGCCACCACGTTCGCTCTCAAGGCTTAAAAATTCTCACATTAATCTGAGAAAAAAAAGCCACCACGTTCGCTCTCAAGGCCTAGAAATTCTCACGTTAATCGGAGAAAATAAGAAGAGATAATTACCCACCACTGCCATTATGAAAAATTAATCTATTAACTTAATATCTGACAAAAATAACTCCACAAAACAAAAAATCCCTCTGCTTATTTTACGTAACTACAAAGAAACGACAAGGTTTTAATAGTCAGAAACTTCGTCACGTGGACATATTTGTTTCCAAACTGATTTTTTAAATACTATACTATATATGTCGGTTCCCTATTGGACTCTCTCTTTTTTTTTCCCTGAAGCAACATTGCAAGTATGTCCGTTACGTATTCCCATGGGGCTCTTATCTTTTTTTTTCTTGAAACAAACCGCAGGTATAATCAATGAACAACTAATAAAGAAAACAAAACAAATTCCTCTTCAGTACCTCTCCGACCGTGGGGTCCTCACCAGCTTTAAGTGCAAGAACATTGGTGAGTTGGGTTGCATTTGCGAATTTATCCGACAAATGGTGCTTTGTTAAATGCGTTGATTCACTATATAATTGAATGAATGGCCTCACGATTTGGCTTACGGTTTATGCATTTCAGTTGTTGCAGTTCTGGAAGGATCAAGAGAGGTGACACCAACAGTTTTAAGGAGATGGCAGGATTAGAGGTGAGGATTGAGATATG
Source organism: Eragrostis nindensis (assembly GCA_012490785.1). Lineage (NCBI taxonomy): Eukaryota > Viridiplantae > Streptophyta > Magnoliopsida > Poales > Poaceae > Eragrostis > Eragrostis nindensis. Next base: position 2,092,091 of record JAAXCT010000036.1, on the reverse strand, counting down.
ATCCGCTTCCTTCCACTTTGTACATGTACATTATGACTTGCTCGAAGTTTGCTGTGGATTAGCACATTGCAGGCTCACGGTGAAGTTCTTTCTTGCCTTTCTTCTTACAACTCATGCTTGCAAATTCATCGCGAAAAAAAAAACTCATGCTTGCAAATCCTTGAAAAGATAGACTTTCGTACAACGGCAACACTTCTTATACTCCTACACATCACATGAAGCTGATAGTGTTGTTTTTGAGGAACTTAAATTCCATCTACTGCGACCAGTTATGACTATGATGTAAAGTTCTAATAATTTTCAATCTATTACTTTTTTCAGCTGCAAAGCTTGCACCAATGAACTGGGTCTGTACGGAAATTCTTATGTTCTTAGAGGATTCCTCAGAGGAAACAAAAACAAATTCGTTTCTCAGAGCTTGCGTTATCCTCGCTGAGGGATTTCTTGCAGGCAGATTTCTCACCGGGGGTAGCTTAATGCATGCATATTGACTGATCTTCTTATGTATCATCATGAACATATTTTGACTAATATTGATATATATCAATGATCTTTGCTATCTAATCAAAATCATGAATATTTTGATCCTTGATTTATACGTATCTTTTAGACTCGAGAAAGTATGACAACGGCACACAAAATTTTCGAGTGAGCTGGCAACAAAAGGACAAACATGGAGTATTATGGTAAAAGTGATAACACTTTGGGAATCGATTTATAAAAACACATTTCTCAATGAGAAGGTTGTTTTTTTTACAAGTTGTCTCTAACAATGTAAGGCCCTGTTTGGATAGACTTAAACTAATTGTTTGTTCCACCAACCAACAATTAGCTATGTATCTATTTAGAGCTTGGACTAATTGTTAGTCCAGACTACAAAGAAAAGCATGTTTTGTTATTGTTGGACATTATTAATAGATCCAGCTTTTTATATATGCAAGCGTAAATTTCAAAGTTAAAGGATTCACTACATACCGACCAGTGAGAAACGAACTAAAATTATATTCCTGTAGATATTCTGAAGTATCAAATAAATTCCAGAAGTTATACCTTGAATTTTTTCGCAAAAGACATTGCTAGGAAGAGAAAACAAAGATATACATTGTTGGGGCAACTGATCAAATATCTACACATTTAATTTGTAGTACCTTTTGTTTTTACTATTTCATCTCTAAGTTTTGAGATATTCATGAGATTGAACTTCCCATATTAGAGTAAGAGAAACTTTATTGAATCAAAAATTTATCAAGGGTTATCTGTTTTAATTTGACACAGTAGTCTAACATGTTAATTATAGAAATACATTGAAAACCTAAATTAAAGTTATGGGGAGAGCTGGCACATTATTTAGGCGAAGAAGTAATTTGGGAAGCATATAGTTTTTATTGAAACATCAACAATTGTTCCCGGTCGTTCAATGTTATTATATGATTTATGCTTCTTGATTGACCACAAGATCAGTTCTATTTCTGAAGACAACTAACGCCACAAGACTCAATGATTTAGACGTATTAGGTATGTGGAAATTTATTCACAGGTCTGCCATATGTTTTGCTTTATTTTAGAAAATATTAAAAAGTTAATGGAGTTGTTTGCTGTACATGTGTATAAACACAATATATAGAATATCAGCGGGTTGATGAATTTGCAGAGTAGCTTCCTAGCTCACATATTCAAAAGCACATAGAAGTTTATCAAAATAAAATATGTCATAAAATTCATGAAAACTACAAAACCATATTAATACAATTAGGCATAACAAAAATAAGAAATACCTATAACAACTCTAGCCGCGCAAATGCGCGGGCAGGCTTACTAGTTATTAAAAAAGTATAATCACAACTTAACATATTATAAATTTTTCATGAACAATCATTTTTTTAGTTTTGACAGTGTTCAGTTTGCAGGTCCTTGAGTTTTTACATGAAAATTTTGCAGGATATTTCACCTACTATGCTTGAGTCTGATGTGACTTTTCAGAGGGGTATAGAAGTTTATTTTTTCTCTTGTTACCTAAAAAACTAAATTTTTTTTCCTTTTGTGGTCCACAGGTGGCTACATTATCACGATTACTACTTAGGTTCCAGAATATGTCTGTTACTGAAACAGAGAAGCTATCAAAATGTTTATCACTGATAGTTATAAGACAAGAAACTTAATATTATGAAACTAATAAGAAGAAAAATTATATCATTTCAAATGTTTTAGTTGTTTTTTGCTGTACGCAATCTACAAGGACACCTTTCTTGTGGCAGGGAGAGATTTTTTTTCTTTTAAAGTCATGACTGCAATGATCTGTAAACCTCGTTATATATATTTAGAACAAGTAAATATATATTTTGGCACCAGAATGCAAAGTCTGATGAATAGAGTGATCAATATTCAAAGCAATTATTTTCCTTTATACTTCTTAAGATATCATTGATGCACTGAATAAGTTTAAGGATAGCTGAGATAACATTGTGACAAGCATTTCAATGGCTCACCTCTTGGAGGAAGTCAGCTACATTTTTCCTATTAGGACATGTAAAGCCAAGTGTATTGAAGAAAGAGATAACATTCTGCCGTGGACCATGATAAACAGTTTGGCCCTCGCATATAAGGATTATGTCATCAAATAACTCAAATGTTTCAGGAGCTGGTTGAAGCAATGAAATGACCATTGTAAGATCCATCAGATGGGCCATTTGCCGGAGATATGTCATAATATCAAATGTGGTAGAACTGTCGAGCCCTGTTGATATGTCATCCATAAAGAAACATCTTGCACGACCGACAAGCATCTCCCCTGGATTTTTGCAACCATGGTAACAGAGTAACTAAAGAGATTACATGTATAAATAATACTTAATAGACTGCAAAATTTTCTACTAGAAAGACAGAGATTGGATATAATGAAAAACAATAAAAATAATACAAAAATGTTGGTGCAGTATTAGCTTTTCTTATTTTAATATGGAATGTATGGTACTTACCAATTGTTGTTCTCTTCTTTTGTCCCCCAGAAATTCCTCTCCTTAGTTCATCCCCTACTATTGTGTCAGCACAGTCAGACAACCCTAGAATCTGTATTTAGTCAACTTTTAGGTTTAGGTGAAGTATTGATGCGAAAACAAAAGGAACCAATGTACATCGAATTCTTCTGAAAAGATCAGAAGATACCTTGAGAATATAGTTAGCTTTAAGGTTGTACCCCTGTCCAACTTTTGTTGCCTGTATGAAAGGCACATATGTTAATCTATCTACAAAAAAATGTCATATAATGGCTAGTATGACTTTGTAGCACCTTGGCGAATAGCTCCTTGTACCCTTCATTATTATCATCAATATCTTTTTGCAAATCATCTCCCAACACCTCTGTAGTCATGAAAAAATAGGAGTGATTGATGAGTTAGTTTGCACCAGAATTAATTGACGCATGTAGCTATCGCTTGAGGGTTCTGGTGCGTTTTTTTTATTACACCAAAAAGAACATTCCAAACACAGTCTCATACCAAATTCATTGTTGGCTCCAAGCAGGTTCGAAGCAAAATTTATTGTCTCTCTCACTGTCATCTCGGCATGATGGAGATCATGCTGGCCCACATAAGCACAAAGAAAGTGTGGTATAGAGGAGCATGTTTCCCCATTGTACAGTACCGTTCCGTTGAACTATTGGCAAGAAAGTACACCATTACTGATGCATAATATTAATTGCCGTCATTCTAAAACTTCTGGTACTGTGAAGTATTATATTGCTGTAATGATTTATACTGAGTTTTCAGTACTAGACTTCTGGTGATAACTAGACAAACCTTCAAAGAAGAATCCAATTTTCCTGCTAGTGTTTTTAAGAAGGTTGTCTTTCCTGATCCGGGTGCTCCGAGAACAAGTGTTATCCTGGAAACACAAGAAGAAAATATAACTGAGCTTCATGCCCCAGGTTAATTATTCTTGTAATGTAAGAAAACTGTTTGGACAAAAGGACGATTAAGTATTTCGAACATATGTCAGATAGATTGTCACTGCTTTCAATCAAGAAAAATCATATATACAAGTTTTCAGGTAATGTGTTTTTTTTTGACATTTTACTTATTATTCATTGGATTGTGCAGTAGCAAATGTTCATGCACAGTAACTATACCTGGACGATCTAATTGCCCCACTCACTCCATCTATGATCTTAAACACCTTTTTTCTGGGGGCACATATGTGAGCCGTATCTACTATAGCCTGCATAAGAGAAAAATTCTTCTTACCACACATGTATAATTAAATTAAGGAAAGAGACCGCATCAAAAATTCAGCTGTGTGTCGTAAGCCCATTGATAATCCTGTAATATGAAAAAGACCAATTTAAATGCAATCTTCAGCTCTCAAAACAGTTTTACTTTAGTTTATGACGTCAACCTAAATTGAAGTGTTAGACGTCGACGGCATGGCAGCCTGGCTTGAGATGTACTATCTCTATTTCAAATTACTTAACACTTTTAACTTCTTGAGATCACGTTTGACCGCTCGTCTTATTCAAAAATTTTGTACAAATATAAAAACAAATAAATCATACTTAAAGTATCTCTAATGAGAAAACAAATCAGAACAAGATAAATGATATTTGCACAAATTTTTGAAATAAGACGAGCGGTCAAACGTGATTTACAAAAGTCAAAAACGTCAAGTAATTTGAAATGGAGGGAGTACACCGGAAGCGTGGCGTGGCAGCTATGTCGGGCAGTGATAGGAGTGATTTTCTACAGATGATGGAACTTGTGGAAGGAGCGTTATAGAAGATCTTCAAGAGGAAGCAGAGGAACGAGCTACAAGGTTGCGTTGGTGACAGAGGAGGAGATTGACCTCACATCCTGGCTCATCGGTGGTGTCGGTGGAGTCGGCGGTCCCGGTTTTTTCTGTTCATGTCCCAGTAAACCTCCTTTGGCCAATGCTTTGGCCGGCCTAGTTTCATTTTCTTGGTTTATGTTTCGTCAGTAAGCCTTGGTTGTCTTCTTTTAGTTACCTTAGTTACCTACGCTTTATTTTTTTGAACAATGGAGACTCTGTTGCGGTGTTGCCTCCTTCTCTTCTAGCTTAATGAAAAGGTCCAATTACCATTTGTGCCAAGGGCTTAAGTATAAACGTTGAGCTGCGCGCTCATGCACACTTATACTACCTCCGTTCTTAAATTGATGTCGCCGTTGACTTTTTTTAGTTACGTTTGACCGTTCGTCTTATTTAAAATATTAGTTCAAATTTGAAAATTTATAAATTAAGCTTAAACTTTCTTTAGTGATAAAATAAATCATAACAAAATATATGATAATTTTTACTTTTTTTTGAATCAGACGAATGGTCAAACTTAACTCAAAAAGTCAACGGACACATCAGTTTTAAAACGGAGGGAGTACACAGTTTTGACCAGACCCAGTTTCGTGGCTGTGGCAAGGACCATAGCCGGTGGCGAGGCGCTCACTCTGGCACTGCTCCGGCGGGATCGATATGAAGCATAACTTTGGCTAAAAAACGCCAGTCTCAAAAAGTGACCGTCCAAACATCAGTGGAGAGGGAAAATAATCGATCCAATACAGTAACAAAATTATTCAGAATTTATGTTTTGTCCCGGTGCAACTCACTGCCACATTATTGATCGGGAGAGGGTGATAATTAAAGTTTTCATTATGAGATAAGATTTCTCAGCAATTATTTCAGTAGTCATGATTTTGGGTTTACATATAAAGGCCTCTTTGGTAAGGCTTTTTCAGTTGTTTCTCCAACGAGTTGTATAAAGAGTTTATTGCACACTCGCAAAATAAAAAAAATAAAGAGTTTGTTGCAGCAACATTCTCAAGTCTGGTATTCATAATTGAGCTGTATAAATAGTTGGTTATAGCAGCATTTAAACTAATTCAACAAAAACCTTTTACCTGTTTGTTTCCCACCTAGCTAGATTATATAATCTGGCTTATATAATCTATAAGCTGAAACAAACATGTCTCAAATTATAGCCAGATTATAGCAATTCATAGCACAGATAGCTTATAGATTATATAAGCTGGATTATATAATCTGAGGGGAAACAAATAGGGCCTAAGTAGTAATTTTGCATTTTTTTTTAAAATTTTAAGCATGCATTTATAAATAAAATACCTACAAATTGATATAATTTTTCAACTTGTAGGTGCTTCTCTGCATATATGGCCATGCTTAACTATTGTGTACCCAAAGATGTAGACACGAACATTCAGGACTAAGCTCATTAGTCATTACCCTATCTGCTAATGTTGCAATGTCGAGCGCTGATTCAAATAGAAGTCGTAGACACTAATGTGTGTCCATCCTCAGTTAATATATATGTTACAGTTTTTAGCATAGAAGTGATCAGGTGCTCAAACCTTAACAGGCTGAAAATTTTCATTATGTTGAGTTTGAATTTGTAAATATCTTTATGAGTACTTCTGCGGTAGCTAGCATCGCCAGAGTTAAATGGATGAAAGTGTTGTCTTTTCATCAGGAGGGAGAATTAAATGAATGAAAGTACGTGTTGATTGTCTTTTCAATAGGCGAATAAATTCAATGAATGGAAGTGTTGGTTGTTCCTTTGCAATAGGCCCTGCCACCTTCCCATTTGTAGCCCTCTCTACCCGTACTTAGGTCATGGCAGATAATTGAAAGGTATAGACGAAAGTGATTATTCACTGGACATTTGTGGTAACAAATAATAGCCAAGGCTCCAATTTAGTCATGCTAGGACCCATGGCAGGTTAGTCTAGTTTCGCACTGACATTATAACATTTCTAACATTAAATTTGCACCACAATTTTCTTTTGTGCCACCGAAATTTCTGTAACTGTAGGATTCAATAGAAGCAACAATTGTCCAAGTCAAAACTTTAGTTGTAACATCTTTTTCGTGCCAACAGAATGTTCACACACCTATATGATCAAACATTCCCCACAAAAAAAATGCTTGTTTTTCCCTACCGAGACTAAAGCTGGTTAACTTCAATGATCCATCCCTCGGTCAAATGAACTTGTGTGGATAACAAAACTTATTAAGCCTGAGCCAGTATTTTCCTTTTAATGACAGTGGGACTATAGGCCACCATTCTGTCGGCCAATATTTCGATGTGTGCTGTTGAATACTAGAACCACATTATTGCGCTCCCATCCTACACATTTTTGTTGACTTAATCGTACAACTACATTACTTTTCCAATTAACCATGAAATGAAGCATATAATTACTTTATGTAACCAAGTCAAGAGGTTGTTCGATACGGACTGCGCCACTGTGAGCTACCACATAATCCTATACTTGTGCCTCCTGTGTGAGGGCAGGCGGCATCACAGGATTCTCACTTCCCTCCTCAATCAAACATACAAACATATCCGTAATCCAAAAGTTAAGCAACAAACCAGTCTATCAAAGGGGGAGTGATCCGCCCTGCTGTATACTTCAAGGAGTTATCTGAACAAATTATGGTTTGACGGGTTAAATAGACAAAATAGTACTCCCTCCGTTCTTAAATTGATGTCGCCGTTTACTTTTTGAGTTACGTTTGATCATTCGTCTTATTCAAAATATTTACTCAAATATGCAAAATTATAAGTTATGTTTCAAATTTTTTTACTAATAAAACAAATCATAACAAAATATATGATAATTTTTAAACTTTTTTGAATAAGACGAACGGTCAAACGTAACTTAAAAAGTCAATGGCGACATCAATTTAAGAACGGAGTGAGTACTTGCCATCGAGGAAGGAACATAATAATATAAAAAAAGACATTTATGAGGGGTTATAGTGACATTCTACCTTTTCTTATAGCTACTGTACGCTTGGTCTAGCATGTTGCCAGAAGCCGCACGTCAACGCTACATAGAGTGCCTAATGTAAAGATCGACATGATTGAAGACTTGGAGTGGAGGTTCCAGCTTCTCTAAAAAACTACTATACTCCTCATTTTACTTTCACTCACCCACCCATCAACTCTCCCACCAACCCTCAAACTTTGTCATATATGTAGGATCCCTTATATTTTGAGGCGAATTTCAAACCCCTGATCAATCCCTTATATAATGAGACAGAGGGAGTAGTTCCGGTAAAAATAGTTTTTCTGCTGGAGCTGAAGCATTTAGTAACTAGGTAAAGGTTCAAAATAAATGTTTACTTAGTAAATGGTTATACAAACTTTTAAATGAGGAGGGACTTTGGCAATAGGTGTTAAAGAATAAGTATTTAAAGAACAGGACCTTAACTCAAGTACAAGCTAAACCCGGTGATTCTCACTTCTGGTCAGGTCTTATGAGTGTAAAAGACCAATTCTTACAATATGGTATTTTCATTGTGAAAGATGACACTCAAACTAGATTCTGGGAGGACAAGTGGCTGGGTGACAGTACTTTGAGGGACCAGTTCCCTGTTCTTTATAATATTGTAAGGAAGAGGCATGACACAGTATCTAATGTTTTGAGTTCAGTCCCACTAAATATTTTGTTTTGAGTTCAGTCCCACTAAATATTTCTTTCCGAAGAGCTATGGTGGGAGATAAACTCGAAGCGTGGCACAACCTTGTAAATAAATTGCTAGACATACAATTGTTTGATGAAACGGATTCTTTTAAGTGGTCACTAGTTCAGAGTGGCAAGTTTACGGTTCAATCAATGTATGGAGCAATCTTAGATATGGGTATTGTCACAACCAATAGATTTTTGTGGAAGGCGTGAGTACCCTTAAAGATCAAAGTTTTTCTGTGGTTCTTGCATAAGGAGGTTATTCTAACCAAAGACACTAGCTAAAAGAAACTGGAGTGGAAATCATAAGTGTTGTTTTTGTAGTAACTTGGAAACTATACAACATCTTTTCTTTGATTGCAGTTTTGCTAGATTAATTTGGAGGTTGATAGAGTTATCCTTTGGTATTAAGCCACCTATTAATGTTACTGATATGTTTGGTAACTGGATAGATGGGTTTCTACATAGGGATAGAGGGCAAATGCTTGTGGGAATCGCTGCTATATGCTGGGCATTGTGGCGAAGCCGCAATGATGTTGTTTTTGATAAAATTGCTATTCTAACTCCTATGCAGGTAATTTACAGGGCCACGTATTGGATAAGAACTTGGTCATTGTTCCAAAAGGAGGAAGGAAGGACTTCCATGCTAAAGGCATGCCGCCTTTTGGAGACAGTGACGATGGATATCTTCGCTAAACATGGGTGGAAGTTTAGTAATAGGTCACATTGATGAACTTTTTGCTATTCTTGTATCAAAAATTGTTTGGTGGTTGGTCATTTGTCCTATGTGATAGAGGAGTCTACACATAGTTGAGGCTTGTAATAATGGACGGCTAAATACATCAAGTGATGTAGAGGCTGGGATAATTTCATTTGCTTGATGAAATAAATTCCCTTTATCTAAAAAGGTAAAAAAAAAGTTTGACAAAAATAGCTTTTCTTCTTTGAGAAGTAGTAGGAAGTTAAGAAAAGCCACTGTTTTTGGCTACTGGCCGGCTCCCAGTTCATTTTAGTTTGCAAAAGGGCTCCTTCATTGTTGAATCCTTTCGAGCTATATAACAGCTTCATATTGAAGCCGGTGTAGCTAGTGCATATATATGCCCCCAGAGGTCGGGGCCTGAATTAATAGTGAGAGGACGAAATTACTTGAACGTAATTTCACATTGGCCACCAGCTGCAAAACACCAAATATATATATATATATATATACTAATTTTCATACACGGGAGGCAGGGGCCTCGCAGAAACGTTTGGGCCTCCATGGGCTGGCTCTACGTCGACACGTGGTCTCTATATTTCCAGCTTGCCGATTTGTTTTGCTACTCTTTCGAAGGACGCTGAGACTGGTTTCGCTGGGCCGCCATTGCTCGATGTGCGCCCGCTCGTGCGGCGGGTCCTCCCGCAGCCGCTGCCCCCACGCCGCCCCGCCCGCCCACGCCCACGCCCGCGCCGCCGCCGCCGCCGCCGCGCCCGAGGACTCGCCGTCTTGGAGCCGCCGCCGCACCCGAGGACCTCGCCGTTTTGGAGCTGCCGCTTCCTTCGTCGCCCGCAGTGGAGGGAGAGGTCTCAGATCCGCTTGGGGAGGCCGCTTTGGCGGATCCGGCTGCGCCGACTTGCCGGGCGTCACCTCGCACCGGCTGCTCCAGCGCTCCGGAAGCAACAGTCGCCGGCGCGCGGGTCGCCGCCACGAGCGCAGATGCCGGACCTGCCTTCCTCCTCCTGGCTCTCGCCCGTCGCCATGGTCGCCGCCTTCCTCCTCCTGCCTCTCGCTCGCCCTGGCGCTCTCCGTCGCCGACGATTCATGTGCCAGTCGCCTCCATGGCCTCGCCCCACCGCCCTTCCATGGCTGTACAGCTACGGGCTGTCCAGGTGCGGCCCCTCCCCTCCCTATCTCACCTCTATCGTTTGGAATCAATCTCTGTTCTTCTCTACCACAACACCACCCAAGCAATCCCCTGTTATCCTGTCTCTCTTCTTCCTCTGGAAAGAAGAACAACAAGCAATTGCTTCTCTTTCAAATCGACCTCTGTCCATGCTCATTTATTTCCAGACTGATCCATGACAGAGCTCAATCCCTAATTGAAAGAGTACTCCTCCCTTCCCCAGATCACAAAAAAGTATGCGAAATCCACCATTCTACAGCTATCTTCTCCCAAGCGTACCCGCCTGCATCATTAGGAAACAATATTTTTGTAGGTGTGTATACCAGTCATGTACTTATTTACACCCATGCCGTTTAGCTGTTCGAGAAAATGCCAATGCAGCTCCATATTAATTTGCGCTAACATATCCTTCAATTCATATGTAACTTAAATCAGTTTCTCCTGCTGAAGATTCTCTACTGGACTATAGTAAAGTGGCTACCACATAACATGCTAATTTCATTGTTAAGCTGCAACAATAATATAAAAAACTCCAGTGAGTGTGTGCTATTTTCAACTTGCAAACATATTTATGTCGATCTAAACAGTTGGCAAACCTCTAAGATCAACTTGGTATGAATTGAATTCACATCTTTTAATTCAAAAATAATTTCTGATAGTCTTTTATAAATTAAGTCATTAGACCTTTTACGCATATGAAGCTTAGATTTGTGTTCTTCTGATTCTTATATCAGGGCATGAACTCTCAATAGTACATATGTCTTTAATCTGTATCCAACTTGCATACAAATTGGGTTACAGTTTCCATTTTTAAGTTGCTCTTCCCTTTTCAAAATATTAAACCTGACAGCATGCACAGTTTGGGTAACAAGAGTTCTCTGCTAATAGTTTCTTCCATAATTAGGTTTATCAGCTTTTCATTAGTGAGTGTTCCAAATTTCACATACAATATGTTTCCTTTCAAATTTTTATTCTATTGTCAGGAATTCATTTGTTATCTTAGTTTACTGGGTATACTTGAAATGAATTGGCGAGCTGCTTCCCATCTAGATGGCCGTAATCGCATCTGTGGCAGACCAGGCAGCCATGGATGAGTGCTTCTTCTGCACACTCGCACAAATTTGATGCTCTTGCAGTGGGATGGTTGCAGGATATGGAGCTTCAGACAAAGAAAAGAGGGCGGGAAAATGGGCATGCCTTCCTATTTCAGACGGTGGCCTCTTATTTCCTCTCACAGGTTCAATTGTTCTTCTCTCTCTGTTTTTTTATTTTTTTGTTATCCAGACACGGCTGCCATGGTCCCATTTGTGCTGCTCCTACCATTGGTATAAACTGGAGGGAGGAATTAGATTATCAGATAATAGTAGGGGATGGGAAATAAGGTACATGAAAGTAGTTGCTTCCATTGGATTTGGCATGGTTTTGTCTCCGCGCAATTCTTGGAATTTTTCCCTACATGGATTGTGTTATGTGATATTCCTTATTTTGTTTCCACATGCACAAATTATTCACCTCTTTGTTTTATCTGCAGTCAGTTTAGTATTGCAGATAGCTTGCATGTAAGATCCCCTTACGCAGCATGTTTCAGTCAATTCTACACAAACATGATGCTATTTAGATGCAGGTTCAATTTATGGCATCCTCGTCATATACAGCAGGCAGGGTAGCTGTAGACACGCTGGCCATTGGTGCCGCATGCACATATAGGAGTACCTTGGCGCCGTTGACCATGGCGTTGGGCAGCGTGGGCGGCGCCCTCTCGCCGACGCGCAGCTCGGCTTCCACGCTCACGTCCTTGAACACGATCTCCACCTTCTGAGGCTCTTCACGTCCCATCCTACATGCCCACGGGAGGTAGAACATTGAATATACAGTAATAGACATAATATATGCACAACTTAATTATTCTCAAGCAGCTGGGCATGCGCATGATCGGGAGCCGATCGATCGCCGCACCGTCGCTGGGCCTCCCTGAGCATGCGGAGGAACTCCTCGTTCTCCGCGTGCGTCAACGGAGGCGCCTCCTCGCGGACGCCGGCCATGGCTTCCTCGCTGTAGTCTCGATAGCTTCGATCAGGTGCCCATGCGTGAGAGGGTGTTCACAATCGAGCCGCTTATGGGTGGTGGTCTTCTCGTGTCGTGCCACCTATAAATAAGGCGTGCAGTGGAGAGGGCCCGGGACATGCGTGAATGCCTGCATTCTTCTGTAAAGTCTTGCGATTCGGTTAGTAATAATTCTATAAAGTCACTAACTGAGCTGGCCACTTTATTTTGGCCGTCACATACCATAGATGCACGGGAAAGAAAATGTCAAAAAGAAGAAGAAAATGGCAGTTGGTGCTATTTACTAATGAGATAATCTATATACACAATAAGAATCATCAACTCCCTCGCAAAAAAAAAAAAAGAATCATCAACTCATATTTCTATGCATTTTTATCTAAAAATATATATTTCCCTGTAACCACACCACAGCAAGCCACACAATACTGGAAAACTGAATTTCCCTGTGTGCTGAAAGCCCACAGGAAAATGCAAAAAACCATCAAAAATAATTTCCCTGGCGGTGAACCATCAGGAAACAACCGCAAGGGATACAACGACAGGAGAAATAACCGCAAGGGATACAACGACAGGAAAATAGAAATTTGCCTGTGGGCAGGCCGTCAGGTTCATTTCCTTGACGGGTAACCCTTAGGGAAATATATTTCAGAAAAACAAAAATGCGGTGGGAGCGGACCGTGGTGGAGGTTTTTTTTTTGAGCGAAAGGGGAATATATTAAAAGAAAGGAACAGTACAACCAAACATTTTACAGATAGCTCCCTGGAAGCACTGACAATTACGCACAGACCCCTCAACCGAGATTACACTCGAAACATCTGGAGACCGCCGACAATCGGCGGCCGACCACCAGTTCGACCTCCCTCGCCGGCCGGCGAGCAACACCACAATCACCAGCGCCCGGCAAACGGACACATCTGCAATAGCATAAAGCACCAAGGTTGTCGCCGCACAGAGGGAGGAAGGGGAAGACAAGATCGTAGTCCACGCCGCCTTCGACATCGTCGCCGACGCCGACCACGACCAGCTAAGCCGCACATCGCTGAGAACATCAACGACGGCGACACGAAGAGCACTCCCAGGGAGGCCCAAAAACTCCACCCTTCCGCTCGGAAGGAGGAACAAAGGCCTCACGCCGCCGTCCGCCGAGGAGACCAGAAAGCCGTCGAGGAAGATGATGAGAGTCAAGCTGAACCGAAGCCCAGAACAAGCCTCGTCACCGCCTCGCCGAAGGTCGCCGGAGACGTCGTCGCAAAGGCCCCGAAACCCTAGCCTCCAACCGGCGCCGTCATCGATGGCAGGAAGGCCAGAGACCTCCGACCCCACGCCACCACCCATCACGCCACCAAGAAATAGGAGGAGGAGGGACACCAGGCACACACCGCCGCCGGAGTAGCCGCCGACGGAGGAGAGCCAAAGGACACCATGGCGAAGCAACGACATGGTGAGATTATTTAGCACAAAGAAAATCTAAGGCTAATATATACAGCACACGACGGATCGAAGCTTCCCCTCCCTCTCCGGCGCCGACGAGGCGGCCGGAGAGGAGGGGGAAGCGCCGGATCGGAGTCGGGGCCGAAAGAACGCCGCTCTCTACTGTAGCGAGAGAAAGAGGGCGAAGGGTCACAAGCCTTCCTGTTCTGCAGTTTACCGTGGTGGAGGTTGCGGGAGGAGGTCGAGATTAACTGGAGGGAGGGACGGACGCTCTGATGCTGGCCACTTTATTTTGGCAGTCACACATGGTCAAAAACTATCCATGTGTAAATACCACTAAATACTGCATCCTTGCATCAATCATTGAAAAAATTCCGCAGCATCACGCGGGTCTCATCTAGTATTTCTTTTTTTCTGTACATATGTTGGTTGATATATGGCCTTTCGATCTGCTATCTACCAAGCGAGCCCAATTAATGCACATACCTCTCCATTATCTAAAGTATAATAATCTAATAAATCACATACCACGTGTATTTAGCGACTGGAACTTGTCGGCAGCTTTAGCTGCGCCCCACAAAACATTAATTACTCCATGATCGTGACGAGCAGAGGGAAGTCTGCTCATCGCATGCACCTGTGGATCGACTTATATGTTGGACTGCAGAGTTTCGATCCTAGCTATTCCCTCTGTTCATAAATATATGTCACTGTTGACTTTTCGACATCACGTTTGTCCGCTTGTCTTATTTAAAATTTTTACGTAAATCTTATTTTCTTTTTATAACTTATTTTATTATTGAAGATATATTAATCGTTACATATTTATTTTAATATTTGCATAAATTTTTTGAATAAAATGAACGATCAAACATGATGTCTAAAAGTCAACAATGACATCTATTTATGAACAGACGGAGTAGTTGAGGAGCGCGTCAACCATATATGATAGCCACGTTGCGTCCCCAAAGACTAAGCGAAAGAAGCCTATATATATACGAACCTCTACCATATATAATGCTGAGATATGGCTGGCAAGTCCGTAATATCAACGGAATTCGAGTTGTATACAGTGTTAGAATATATTATGTCGTAGCCCGTCTGAACGGAGCGTCCGGCAGATGTTTGAAACGTGAAAGCAACGTGGGGAATAGAGATCAATTTAAGAACACGCATAGGTTTATACTGGTTCGGGCCGAGGATAATAACCCTACGTCCAGAGCCCTTGATTATGCTGACAGCCTTCATGCTAAGGTTGCGAAAAGTGTCGATTACCTCCTCATTGGGGGTGTAAATGAATATTTATAGGCTAAACAACAGCCTATAGAGTCCTAGTGTGATTACAACTCAACTTTTTCATATCAGTAAAGAGATCGGAACATATCTCCTAAGCCTTGACGTGCAAGACAAGTCTTCAGAGACTTCCATAATTAACCTTCGGAATATTGAGAATTTTAGGGTTACGACATAAGCCCCCAAACATGTCACTTGACATATTCACCCAATCAACGCCTTTCAACAAGCGTTCGGTGAACCTATGACAGGGGATATGTTCGATAACTAGCCTAAATCCAGATATTCTCAACCTTCATCTTCAACTCATGTCTCTAGTCTTCATAAATCTTCAGAAATAGGGTCTTCGGAAATCCTCACCAGTTCTTCATTCCGAACACCTTTCTGAAAGGAATCTTTTCGTACAACAATCCGCAGCCTTTGACTCAGCTCCATCTTTCTCCGTAAGCGCTGTATCAAATAACGACTTGACCAGTCATACTTTATCACTGTTGACCTGGCTAGACTGCCGAAATCTCTGCAACAACATTACTTCACCACACATCTTCCCACGGAAACGTTTAGAATACTCCAACTTTCCTTCACCTTTCAAGCAACCGAAAAGCCACCTCCGCGCCTATAAATACGGGACTCACCATAACTTCCAGACTCACCTTCATCATCCACTATGGGCAAAAAGAGACGTGCAAACCCTAGATTTTCCAAATGGCTCTAGTTCACTGGCGAATCTGGATCTTCTTCTTCCATGCTTCCTGATGAGGAACCAGCCACAAAATCTCCAAGACATACTGAGCCATCCAAATCCACCAAACCCTCCTACCATGTCCGCAGAGGATGATGGACTTCCTCCTCCCAGCCCTCCTCCAGATCCAGCATTAGCCATAGATCTTGAGGAAGACATTGCCGGCGATGAGGAATATGCTCGCCTTCTTCATGTAGCCCTAAACAAAGGGACGCGTGGAATCCCCATCGGTGCCAACATCATCTCGATTGATGACTCCAACGACGAGCCCCCAAACAAGGAGGCCATACCAGATGATCTTCTGGCAGACCAATCTGCTGCAGGGATTGGCAACAACAAGTCTACCGGGTGGTAGTCCAGTTCTGCGTCCAAGCTGGGGAGGAAACCCAGTCCTTGACTTTAACGCAGAGAGTGCTCCCCTCCCTTCTCGCACATCCCTCATCACCAGCGTAATGGTGGTCGGCGCGAGGAGCTTCTCCGAAGCTGCTGAAGAAGCTACCCCTGAAGATGTAGAAGAGCATCAGGAGTAGAGTTCGAACAGCCTCCAAGCTGTTTAGGAGAGGAGTTCACCATGTAGCATAGATTTCTTTTTCCTTGTTTTTTATTCTTCTGTCAAGTAGTAGCACTTTCTCTATACTTCAGCTGTATCTAGATCTTGTAATAGGATCTTCGAATTGAATGAATGGAAAGCTGCCTTCAATCCGATTTCTTCGTAACAAACTGCTTGTACTGCCTT
Organism: Eragrostis nindensis; assembly: GCA_012490785.1. Classification (NCBI taxonomy): domain Eukaryota; kingdom Viridiplantae; phylum Streptophyta; class Magnoliopsida; order Poales; family Poaceae; genus Eragrostis; species Eragrostis nindensis. Next base: position 2,075,455 of record JAAXCT010000036.1, on the reverse strand, counting down.
CATTATATCCTTTTTTCGAGACTGTTCTGCAATATACTCCTTCAAAATGTATATTTCTTCCAAAAGACTCTTCGGAGAACCTTCATAAGAACTCTTCGGAGAACACTTCACTAGACCACTTCGGAGAATCATTCAAAGGGCTCTTCAAAGAATGCTTCAGCAAGAAGATAACACTTCGGGGAACATTTTATTTTACTATAGCAACAAACTCCCATGAAAATTGTCAATTCCTTTCTCAACAACATTTTCTATTTTTATCGCAACAATCATCACCGCAATCCCAGCAATTACTCTCGACGAACCCAGAATGTAAGCGGCATAATAGGAAATATACCATCACCGAGCGCATTTACTGGAGGGAATATCCCCTTTTATTGGGACCTGAACCGTCGCGATAGCCTTTAAGACCCAATCGCTACAGTCTTCTTCCTCACTATGCGCCAAATTACCATCTGTTATTTCTCGCAAGTTCTCACAACTCCACACAGTCTCCATGGCCGCCGCTTCTTCTGAGAGAACCAACACAGCTCCACTCGACGCAAAGCAACCCGAATCCAGCAGCACCACCGACTCCCCAACCCTTGCCCAGATCATGACCAAGGAAGGAAAAATCCCCTATTCATCTCAGTACTAGAAAGCGGGAACCCTAAAGCAGAAAGATCTGGATGTAATGCTAAAGGATGGGCTGATATCCACGTTCTACCCGAACAGACCCAACGACAAGTTGGATTTCGATGGGTCCGACACCACGGAGATCTCGGTATTTCGAAGCTCATTTGAGGTGCGGGTTCAACCTTCCACCTTCCAAATTCCTCGAGCGTATCTGTAGATTTTATCAGATAGAGCTAGCTCATTTGAAGCCCGAGGCAATCGCTCTTCTTAGCATATTTGCCATGCTCTGTGAATGTTGGCTAGGAACTGCTCCTTCTTTAGATTTATGGCGGGTGTATTATGAACCCCCTACTACACTAGACAGCAGATGGTCTTCTCTGTCAGCTTCACCCTTAGGCCAAAATGCACATATCTTCCTTTTTTCTACAAATCTTCCTGGAGCGGCTTCAAATGGAAGTACTTCGTCATGGAGATGCACAAGAAGTATTCCATCAAGGGCACTGGGCTGATGCCCAATCATTCTGAGTTGATCAGAAAAGTTCCCACTTTGGTGCCTAGGCTCCAGAACATGATAGCCAAGGTCACCAAGCTGGTGAAGCTGGGCCTTCGGGGCGAACATGTTGCTGAAGAATTTATTCGTCGCCGCATTTTCCCTCTGCAACTTTGGGATCCTCTAGCCATGATGTACACCGGGCCCAAGGAACCCAATTGGCTACCCGAGAATGGTATGATCAATCTTTCAATCTCTTCTTGTAGTAACTTCTCAAGCTGTTTGTCATCATAATAACTCGAATCCTCTCAATTTCAGCGGTACTGACAGAGGACATGGTGATCAAATGCGTTCGAGACGTCTTGGATGCAGAGTTGCAGCTCTGGCCCAAGAGCGTCCCTGCTCCATACAGCGCCGCAAATCCTCCACCTGAGAGCATATAACATCTTGCTTTCTCTACTGTATTAAAGCCTACATCTGTAAAACTTCTTTCATCTCAGGACCCCTTCGGTGCCGATCCTGGTGACGGCCCTCCCGAAGACGCCATGGTACTCAGCAGCAGCAGCGAGGAAAAATAACAAGAAGACACTTCAAACCTTGCTGCTGACCAAGCTCATCCTGATCAAGCTCGTTCTCATCTAGACATTCAGGTAACACACTGACACTTTCTCAATACACTTCTCCTGTATTCTTAAATTCTGGTTTCTAATACGCCAGTTCTTTCGAAATAGGACGTTGAAGTTGACAAGGATGCCTTGGATAAGAAGGTTGCTGACCTCAAATAAGCCTTACTTGGTGACAAGACTCCACTGGTTTCTTCAAAACCAGAATCTTCCAAGCCCCAGCCAGAAACTCTCTCCAAGGTCACTAGAAAAAGGAAATACAGAGCTGCAACGTCAACTCCAGCACCCAATCCGTCGCCTACTCCCTTTCCTGATGTTCCTGAAATCCAAAGTCTTCGCGATGCACCTCGACCTGGAGATCAGGTATCTACAGAAATCGCCTTTGGGACATTATTTGCTAGCTTTTCGCGTACCTCTCAAGCTTGTATGTCTCAGGGCAAGAAATCTGATTCTGGCAAAAAGAGACACCGTCTTCAAGTCATTGCCGCCCCAAATCAGTTTTGGTTGAACAACCTGCCCCTTCTGTAGCTTCCCCATCAGCATCACCTCAACCAGCCATCTTTGAAAAGGTTTATCAGGAGATGCAAGCTGCCGAAGCATGGCACCTTAAGACTTGCAAGGCCTTCAATTCTCAGATCAAGAACTTGCAGAATGAAAAGGCAGAGTTGCAAAAGAAGTTATCACATTCTGACTGCACTCAAGCCTTATCAGAGAGAGAGAGAAGGATTACTCAATTGGAAGAGGATCTTCAGGCGGTTAACAAGACCATTGATGAACTAAAGGAGAACCATGCTGCTGCACTGAAGACTCTTGAAGCCACCAATGCCACGTTAGAGACTTCTCTGACAGGTCAACATCTCTTATACTTATCACTTTCTTCTACTTCTCTTCATCATCTCTTAATAAATTCATATTTTCAGAGTTGAACAAGAAGGTTCCACTTCTGGAGAAGGAGATCCTCTTCAAGGGCCAAGTCATTCAAAGTCTTGAGAAGAAAGCAGATGCTGTGCAGAAGGAGAACAAGAAACTAGTCGCTGCCAACGAAGAGCTAACTGAAGACATTTAAGCCCGAAGTGTCGCTGGCAGTGCCTCAACATTACCCTGTTCAAGCATCACTTCCCCACCTTGGATCTCTCTATTCTAAAGACAGGCTTCACATGTTCTCCAGCTGATCGGGATGCGTTGATGGATGAGGTGACTCCAGATGCTGAAGACTTTGTAACTGCCCTCAACCTTACTGCAGCTGTATCATCTGCCATTGAGTTGGTAAAAACCAGGAGTAAATTTGTAACAAACATCACGCTTTCCTGCTGTGTTGCTGGAAAGATTTTTTTTATTTATCACTTCTCAAACATATATGCCTGCATGACTAGCCCCCTGCTTTTGTGGAATTCTGCATTTTAACAAAATCTCTTTACACAAAAAGAGATAACACGACAGTTATCAACTACAGATAGCTATTTCATGTAGCATCTATAGCATAAGTCGCGTAGAATTGGTTAAACGTGCAACCGGCCTGGGAAAAGCCGCTTATAAACCCCACAGTAGGCTAAGGGTCTCCTCCCAGGACATCCAGTAGTGGTCGCGTAACTTATCAAACCACCATTGTGGCTAAGTTTTACAACCGATTAGTGCCTGAAAAGGCTGTTCGTACCGCGCCCTATAAACCCTCGTGTGGCTAGGACAACGGCCAAACTTTGTAGACCAACTGAAAGTCAGTCTTTCCATACGCGCGAAGCAAATATATTCTGATAAACTCATAGCTTTATTGAGAACTCATTGAACAAATTACACATAGAACTTCCGCAACTGATCAGTGTTCCAAGTTCCAGGCAGTAGACTACCATTAACTTCAGCTAACACATAAGCCCTCAGGCCTGCATCCTCTACTACAATGAAAGGCCCTTCCCATGGGGATGACTACCTATGTTGATATCCTTTTTGATCACCAGATCTCCCACTTCAAGTTTTCTGCCGAACACCTTTCGGCTATACTGCTTCCTCAACACTTCTTGATATTTCTGAACATGGCGTAAAGCTGTATCTCTTTCTTCTTCCAATAATAGCAGATCAACTTCACGTGCATCTTCCTGAGCATCTTCATAAAAATTAGTTATCCGGTGAGCCCCCTAGTGGATTTCAGGTGGCAACACAGCATCGGCTCCGTACAACAAATAAAACGATGTTTCTCTAGTCGCTCTGCCAGTTGATATTCTTGCGGACCACAATACAGTTGGTAGCTCTTCAACCCAGTTCCTTTCTTTCGCGAGCTTATCAAAGACTCGCGCCCTCATGCCTTGCATAATAACACCGTTTGCTCTTTCCACTGCTCCATTGGTTTGTGCATGTGCCACCGAAGACGTTGGATGTATAATCTCATGATCAGCACAGAATCTTTCAAATTGGCCCCAATAAACTGTCTTCTGTTGTCAGATATCAGCTTCTTCGGAACCCCAAATCGTGTAACAATGCTTCTCAGAAATTTAACTGACATCTCCTGAGTTATACGTCCCACGGCTTCAGCCTCAATCCACTTTATGAAAGTATTAATGGCCACATGTAAAAACTTGTAACCTCCCTTGGCTTGCGGAAAAGGACCCAGGATATCAATCCCCCAGATAGCAAAAGGCCAAGAAAGAGGTATTGTATGTAACTCTTACGCATGCCGAGTACTCTGCCTACTGAAAAATTGGTAGTTAGCATATGTCTTCACCAGCTCCATCGCATCTTGCTTAGCTGTGTTCCAGTAAAACTCATGTCGGAACGCCTTCCCGACTAAGGATCGATACGCAGTGTGACCTCTACAGATACCACCATGAATATCCTTTAGCAGCCGGATTCCTTCCTCTGAAGACACACACTTGAGCAGGATACCATTGCGACCTCTTCGGCATAGCACTCCATCAATTAACAGATACTGCTTGGATTTGCAAGCAACGCGTTCTGTAGCCGCATCATCGTCTGGGATTGGATTATTCTCCAGGAACTGTATAATTGGAACTCTCCAATCTTCCGCATGTCCTTCTCCTGAATCTATCACCATCAGGTCCATTTCTTGAGATACTCTAGCCATCGAAGGCTTCGAAACCTTTTCCAGGAACACATCATCTGGTACAGGTGATCGGGACGAAGCAATCCACGCCAGGTGATCGGTGTCACGATTGTCCAGACGCGGGATGTACCGCACTTTGAATCCGTCAAACCCTGTCTCAAGCCTCCGAACTTCCTCTAAATAATCAGCCATCTTTGGGTCAGAGCATTGGTATTCTTTGTGTACCTGCCTTGCGACTAACTGTGAATCCCCATTCACAAGCAGTCGACCGATACCGAGAGACTTAGCAATGCGGATAACCTGTAACAAGGCATTCATACTCTGCAACATTGTTCGTAGCTTGGAACAGCAGCTGCACAACATATTTGATCACCTTCCCTTCGGGCGACACGAACACCACTCCAGATCCAGCTCCCTTGAGTGTGAAGGACCCATCAAAATACATAACCCAATGATCAGGGCCAGGCTGGTTCTCGTCTCCATCATCAGTCCACTTAGCAATAAAATCCGCCAAAGCTTGACCCTTTATAGCCTTCGGGGCACAAACTCAATATGATACTACCCCAGCTCGACTGCCCATTGAGCAACTCTTCCTACGGCATCCTTGCTGTGCAACACAGCCTGCAGAGGTCGATCAGAGATCACCTTGATAGGATGCCAAGAAATAGTACTTCAATTTTCTAGATGTCATCAAAATTGCATAGAGCAGCTTCTGTGTCATCGGTACTTCGTTGGGGCTTCCTTGAGAATGTTAGTCACAAAATATATTGCATGCTGCCTAGACCCTCCTTCATACTCCCTGTCAACAGTTAAGGCCGCACTAACAAAAGCATCAGTGACAGCAGTGTATAACAGCAACTCTTCATTCAGTTGAGGGGGAACTAGGGTTGGCATCTTCTTAAGATAGACCTTTAACTCATGAAACGCCGCCTCTGCCTGATCATCCCACTGGAAGCCATCATTCTTGCGCAACAACTTATAAAAGGGCATACCTTTTTCGCCAGATCTTGAGATAAATCGATTCAGGGCTGCCATCATACCAGCTAGCTTCTGGACTTCTCTACGGGTCCTCGGAGGCTTCAGCTTTTCAATAGCCGTCACCTTCTTTGGATTTGCATCAATCCCCCTTTCAGAAATCATATATCTCAGAAGTTTACCCGAGGTAACCCCGAAGACGCACTTCTCTGGGTTCAGCTTCATCTTATACTTTCTCAACTTATCAAAGGTCTGCTTCGAGTCTTTCAGGAGATCTTCTTCTTCTTTGTCTTCACAACGATATCGTCAATATAAGCTTCAATATTCTTGCCGATCTGCTCTTCGAAGACTAGGCTCACACACTTTTGATAAGTGCAACCCGCATTCTTCAATTCGAAGGGCATCGTGACATAACAGAAAATGCCAAAAGGCGTAGCGAACGTCGTCTTCTCTTGATCATCCATACTAAGACTAATTTGATGATACCTAGAATAAGCATCCAAAAAGCTCAATAAATCACTAGTCGAAGTGGAGTCTACAATTTGATCTATCCTAGGAAGAGGATATTCATCCTTGGGACAAGCTTATTCATGCTAGTATATCGACGCACATTGTTGGTCGTTTGTACGCACCCACTTATATACCGCAAAAGGACGGTGTACAGTTGTAGCACTTTTTCCCTTAGAGTATTCCAAAGTTTAATATCGAACCACAGAGAACAAGCGGGACTTAAACTATTATTTAAACTACTAAATTAATATAGCAAAAGATGTGTGTGGAAAGGGTGATTAACAGCTAGAGATGAAAGAGCCTGCGGTTGTAACAAGGTTATGAAAGGATTCTCTCCTATGGTTTGGGGTGCCGGCATGCAACTCTAATTAATGGTCGATTGATAGGTTTAGTATTCTACAAGACATGGTGGTTTCGTTCTCCTCTCACCCTGTCACGACAAGGGTTAATAGTTTCCCACTGGTTTCTTGCACTATGTGATAATAACGTATTGATCAGATACGAAATAGAAGCATCACATAGACTGAACATATCAAAAGAGTATTGTAAGTGTGAGAGTTACATAACCAGATTTTCCTCGCCACGGAGAGAATATGGGATCTACTCACGCATCATACTGCAACACATGAACGTGGCTACAATAGGACGCGGAATTTTGGCGTGGTCCCACAGGTGCCGATCGGCACGGCGGTGTGCCGGTCGGCACAATCTTCCCTTTTGGTGGTGATGATCGCTGATCACCGTCTTCGCCGCCAACCTAGGTCAAAACCTCTGTATGTCCGTCGTCCCCTCGTTTCGTGACCCCGATCTTTTCTTTTATAGTTCCTTTCCATTGTGGGCTGGATTTCACCGACTTCGACTTTGACATTTCTTCTGGGCTTCATATTCTCCGAGTGGGCTTCATGTTTGGGCTCAACCTCCGTGGTGCCGGTCGGCACAAGGCCGTGCCGACCGGCACGGTCTCCAATTTCTCTGTTCTTCGGGCCTCCGGCAGCTCTTCATCCGTAGTCTCTCAATTTTCACGTATTTCTTGCAAATCCTTCCGAATACACAGAAACTACGCATATATATAATAATAGGGGTTAATTGTTAGCAATAATGACATAATAAGGTATTAAAAACACCATATTTGTCATATAAAATGGGTACCTAGAAAGCACTAACAGCTCCCCCACACTCAAATCATTGCTAGTCCTAGAGTAATTAAAACCATGAAAATCATCACCGTGCCTTCATCATGCTAAGAGGCAAAAACTCTCACAAATCTTCAACTTAGCTATTGTCAATCATCTCATCGAATTAGTATCCCTCCACAAGACTTTCTCTCAATTTTGAAAACAATTTCACCTCAAAACTTGAGTCGACCAAATCAATCACAAGGCTTATCAAACAAATATTTTTGTCTCCCTTCATATCACGTAAGAAGAATGTAAAAGCTTCAGACTTCACTCAATCGCTCAAATGTATTTCCTTCCCTCTCCTATTCTATAGTATAAGGCTCTATTATGGATCTTGGAAAGTAGTATGACCAAATTGAATCGAAAGAACAACTAAGTCAACAATTCGCTCAATCATGCCTTCTAAAGGGAGTTTTCATCATGAGAATTCAAAATATAAGCACAAGGATCAAGGGAAAAAGAAAACAACCGAGAATGAATAGAATAGAATTAAGAAGGGATCAAGCTTGAAGTATATACAGATCTTTTTAGAATTTTAACTCTTCCTGCAGCTTGCTTCCTCTGATATTTATTTTTCTCTTTCTTTTTGACCTTTTCTTTTTTTTCTTTATTTTTCTTTTGTGCCGATCGGCACGGTCTCGTGCCGGTCGGCACCTTATTTATTTTCTCCTTTTTCCTCTTTTTCTTCTATTCTTTATTGCAGACTGTTAGCAGAGCTTGTTTTGAATCGAAATCTGTCTAACCTTCACATTTGCTCGTAGGTTGTATCAAGGAGGAGGGAGAAACAATGAAGTATCGGTTTATGGATAGAAAGAATTTGATGATAGATGGCTAGCAAACTGAGATGAACAATGAAACTTCTCCCTTCTAGCTTAGTCGTAATCAAGAGCAAAGAGTTGACAAAGACGTCTTCGTATCAAAAGGTTTATGTGCAGGCTTCTCTCATCTCATTTGGCTTAGTGTAATAGGTACAAAATCAGATCATTCGCTAAATGCTTCAACTTATGATGATAGAAGGGGTTTTTGAAAAGTGGATATATAAAGCCAAGCGACTATTCGATGAACTCAAGTAGATTGGCAAAACGATCGTCAAAAACAAAATCAAGAATATGGGGTAACACATCGATTCGACAACTAACACTAACTTTATTCAAGACGTTGCAATAATTCTTGACCTCGAAGCTTAACTAAACACACCATCTCAAACCTCTCTTAGAAAACTCTCACACTTTCACACACTAACGCGAACCATGCTAAATCGAAGCAAACGACTTTAAGAAGTGTAAGGGCGAATCCCCCACACTCAAACCTTGCAATGTCCCTATTGAAAAACAAAATCAACTAGACCAACCTAATCTGAAATGCCATGCCTCCTAAACATGCTAAAAATGCTTCGAATGTTCCGCATGAGAAAAGAGTAATCCGCCGCGGCCATGCTTTTCATGTCGTAAATTCTTATATCAATGTCCCGATGGTGCCTATAGCATCTCTCCATATCATAATAAAGACGTTCGATGTTTCTTCTGCAGATTGGGCAACAGTTGGCATGAAGATCATGACGCTCATCTCGCAGGGGCGAGTTCCTGTTAAAACCCCTCTGTGCCGATCGGCACATACTCCGTGCCGGTCGGCACGCTCCATTTGCTTGACAGCGCGTTCCCGCACTCCCTTGAGCTCCTGCAAGGCTTCCTGTAGCTCCTTCTGCACTGGGTGGTTCGGCATCAGTAGGTTCTGGCTCGTCTTCCATCGGTTCCTCCTCGGGATCTTCTTCCGGATCCTCTTCGGGATCTTCTTCCTCCTTCGCAACAAGATTAGCTAATGGATGTTTATGCTCAGGAGTTGTCTCTATATAACTCACCGATTCCGAGGTATATCTTGCTCGTGGCTTTGAAAAAAGACGAGCGGAACGCCAAACTCCCTCTACTTCTTTGATCTCTTAGGGTCTGGCTCATCATCAGAAGAATCATCAGATATCTCAACGAATCCACAACCTTGAGGTCGTGCCGATCGGCACAAGTGTCGTGCCGGTCGGCACGCATGCCGTTCCTTGCAAAATACGCTTCTAGATCTGCAAGGTTGCGTGCTCTATTCTGTGCGGCATTGTCCCTGTCAATACGCATCTGAATTTCATCATTGATCTCCTTAGGGGTCATGCGCCCGTGAGCAACGGGGAATCCATCATCAAAGACGAAAGTCGCAGGGATGCATTCAGGATCAGCTAGATAATTTTCAATCTGTCTCTGATGGTCTTTCTGACAGTAAAAACACTTACATCCAAAACCTCTGGTGTTCTTGTGTAGAATCTTCTCTTGGAGATCTTCCCAGACGGTCACGACACGTGGCAGCGCCGTGTGCCGGTCGGCACCTGCGTCTGAAGTCCTCCCATCGTTCAACCGAGACCTATAGATGGTCAGAAAGCAGTCTCTGTCTAACTCTTGCCTCTCGCTATCGGTAAGGATCGATTCAAAGGTGATAAGATCATCATATGTCAAAGGGCGTTCCATAGCGAGAAGTCGATCCATTGTGTACCTATTGGAGACCGGTGCGCTATCATCAATCTTGGGTTTACCTTTGCGTACTAGCACCTCTCTGACCTTCTACCGAAGGGCTCATCCATCTCCTTCTTCTCTCTATTGAACGCATCCGCTTCACTCTTCAACATCCATCGTTGCTTCAAGTGCGACCAGACTATTGGGTCGTCCTCGGTGGGGTTAAGGCTCCTGTCGGTCTCCCGTGGTAGAATCGGGCTCATTGGCGAAAGTTCGCCGCCGCGCCGATCGGCGCCTCGGTCGTGCCGGTCAGCACCGCCAGCGTGCCGATCGGCACCGTCGTCTCCGCTGTCAGATCCGCCGCCTTGCATTGTCCTAGGATCTAGGTCTTTGTTTGGAACTCTGACGGTGCCCGATTTTTGATGTTGATTGTCGAGACGATTCCTCATATATATATCCTTAATTCTGTTGGAAGTCATCAAAGCATGTCTTGGAAGAAGGGCAAAAACTCGACTCAAAATCGACACGGACTCTCCCGTGCCGATCGGCACGGGAACGTGCCGGTCGGCACGGAGGCAAATTTGCCTGACAGGACTCAATGAAATCAAATAAACGCAAAACACACAGAAAAACAGGAAAAACAACAGCGCTTTTGTTTTACGTCGTTAAGCTCGACCACCCAATCACTCAATTCACATAATATATGTCAAATGATTTTAACTCAAAAGTGTCGGGTTCAAGGTATACCTTTAGTCGTTGGCCATTCACCGTGTATGTATTTTACTTTCCATCCATTATTACGACAGCTCCAGAAGGAAGAACTTTATGAACAAGATACGGTCCAACCCATTTGCTTTTCAATTTGCCTTTTTCGAACAACCGAAATCTTGAATTGAATAGTAGCACTCTATCTCCTTCGTGAAATTCCTTTTTCAACAGCTTCTTATCATACCACTTCTTTGTTTTCTCTTTATAAATGGCTGCATTCTCGTAAGCTTTTAAACGCATTTCCTCGAGTTCACTAATTTGAATCTTTCTTTTCACCCCAACAGCATCTAAATCCAAACTCATCTTTTTGATTGCCCAATATGCTCTATGTTCTAACTCCACAGGCAAATGACAAGTCTTTCCGTAGACAAATTGATAGGGTGTCATACCTATTGGTGTCTTGAATGCTGTGCGATAAGCCCAAAGTGCGCCATTCAACTTGTTTGACCAATCTTTTCCTTCTCTTGTAACAATTTTCTGGAGAATTCCTTTCAACTGCTTATTGGAGGTTCTGCTTGACCGTTAGTCTGTGAATGATTGGCTGTCCCAATTCGATGCTCAATACCCATCTTTTTCAAAGTTTTAGTGAACTCAGTTCCAGTAAAATGAGTTCCACCATCTGTTATAATAACTCTAGGAACACCATATCTTGGAAATATGCACTCATTCAACATTTGCTTGGATTCATGAGTTGTACTGACTCTGCATGGTATTGCTTCTACCCACTTTGAGACATAATCCACAGCAACCAAGATATATTCATAGCCATGAGAATTAACAAACGGTCTCATAAAATCCATGCCCCAAATATCGAATATATCAACTTGCAAATTATACTTCAAAGGCATAGCATTACGAGCATTAACATTTCCGATTCTTTGGCATTGAGGACATCTAGCAACATTACTTTTCGCATCTTCATGCATCGTGGGCCAATAAAATCCACTAGCCCATACCTTCGCTTGTGTTCGAAAATGCCCATAGTGTCCACCGTACTCTGATGAGTGGCACTTTTCCAATATGCGTTCGCGTTCGTCACGAGGTACGCACCTTCGAACAGCTCCATCTTTACAGTATCTGTATAAATAAGGATCATCCCATATGAATTTCCTCATTTCACTGACAATCCTTTTTCTGGAATTCTTGGTATGATCATTCAAGTTCCTTGTGAATCCATTTATGATGTCTTGCATCCATGATTCCCGATGGTCCTTAACTAGAAATAGTTGCTCTTGCACCATGGCATCACCAATGCATCCTTCCTTGTCTTCAAGCATCAAACGAGATAGATGGTCTGCTATTGAATTCTCAATCCCTTTCTTATCTCTAATCTCCAAATCAAATTGTAGCAACATCAAAACTCAACGAAGCAATCTAGGTTTCGACTCCTTTTTAGATACAAGATATCTAATGGCAGCATGATCCGTATAAACAATGACCTTAGAGTTAAGGATGTAGGATCTAAATTTTTCAAATGCAAATATGACAGCTAGCATCTCTTTCTCTGTTGTTGTATAATTAATCTGGGCCTCATTAAGAGTTTTTACTAGCATAGTAGATAGCATGCACTTTACCTTCTTTTCGCTGTCTAAGAACCGCTCCAACCGCATAATCACTTGCATCACACATAATCTCAAAAGGTAAATTCCAATCCGGAGGTTGCATGATAGGTGCGGAGCATAATGCCTCTTTCAACTTCCGGAAAGCAGTAAGTCTTTCATCATTCATCTCAAATTCAACATCCTTTTACAGCAATTCCGTCAATGGCTTAGCAATCTTTGAATAGTCCTTGACAAATCTGCGATAAAAATTTGCATGTCCAAGAAAACTTCGCAGCGTCTTAAGATCAGTAGGTGGTGGCAACCTTTCCACTGTGTGTATTTTAGCTTTGTCTACTTCAATGCCTCGGTTAGAAATAACATGCCCCAAGACAATCCCTTCGGTTACCATAAAGTGACATTTCTCCCAATTAAGAACTAAATCAACTTTTACGCACCTCTTTAGTGCTTTCTCTAAATTTGCTAAGCAGTGATCAAAATCAGTACCATGAACAGAGAAATCATCCATAAATACCTCCATAATGTCCTCAATGAATTCAGCAAATATAGCATTCATGCATCTCTGAAATGTAGCCGGTGCGTTGCAAAGACCGAATGGCATTCGTCGATAAGCATAAGTTCCATAAGGACAAGTGAAAGTGGTCTTATGCTGATCTTCAGGTCTAACAGGAATTTGAAAGAAACCACTATAACCATCGAGGTAGCAAAAATAAGAGTTCTTGGTTAACCTTTCAAGCATCTCATCGATGAAAGGTAGTGGATAATGGTCTTTCTTTGTAGCGGTATTCAGTTTCCAGTAATCAATGCACATTCGCCATCCTGTAACTGTTCGTTGAGGGATCAATTCATTATTCTCATTAGGCACAACTGTGAGTCCTCCTTTCTTTGGTACGCAATGCACCGGACTCACCCATTCACTATCAGCGACAGGATAAATCATTCCTGCATTAAGAAGTCTCAACACTTCCTTTTTCACAACTTCCTTCATGCCTTCCTTCAATCGTCGCATGCCTTCAACGACTGGCTTTGCCGATTCTTCAAGATTGATCTTATGTGTGCAAAAAGCCGGGCTTATTCCTTTGATATCATCAAGACAATATCCGATCGCTTTCTTATATTTTCTCAGAACAGCAAGCAATCGTTTTGTCTCTTCTTCATTCAAAGCACTATTGACGATGACGGGATAAGTTTTATCTTTGCCTAAGTATTCGTACCTTAGACCGTCAGGAAGTGGCTTCTGTTCTACTTCTGGTGCTGCACCAGGATCCAGATTACCCAAAGGCTCAAATTGAGGATTTTCGCTCCCGTGCCGATCGGCACACGGCTCGTGCCGGTCGGCACCATCTCGGATCTCGGCCTCTTCTCTATCTGACTCTTCAAACAGTTTATTCAACGGATCTGAGTATCCTGTACTGATTTCTTCATCCTTTTCTGTAAAGAATTCTTGGAGAGAGGGTGGCTCTTCACTTCCTTGAACGACGGGTGGGTCTTCGAATTCAAAGGGGACTTCCTCTCCGCCCAGAGTCAATTTGAGGTGACCTTTTCCAGCATCTATAACAGCTTGTACAAGCTTTAAGAAAGGTCTTCCCAAAATAATATCTTCAACTCCGACTTCACCTTTATCAAGAACAAAAATATCCACTGGTATAGCATTCTTTTTTACCTCAATGTTCAGATCCTTGATAACTCCCAGTGGTTTAGTTCTCCTTCCATCTGCCATGATTAGCTCAAGCTCGGTTCCTAGCAATCTTCCTTTTATGTCATAAGGCATATCCATGAATGCTTCATATGTCATCAAACTGACGCGGGAGCCAAAATCACATAGTGCTTTAGGAAAGCTTCTATGTCCGATCTCGTACGGTATGTAAGGATCAACTTCCGTTCGTTCCGTAAGGCTAACTGCATATACTCCGCATAATCCTTCATACGGCGACGGCACAAAACAACTATCAAATAGCTTCTTTGCTTGCTGAACCTCCATCTGGTCAATTTCCATATCATCCTTATACAACTTCCCTAATACTTCACCAATGACGACATTGTCCAGTATGTTCGAAGTTCTAGTGTTTTTAGAGAAGTTATACTGAACTCCTGTAGTAGAAGCATACCTTGGGTCATATGTTCTCCTCATACTTAGCAAATTTGAGCTGAAATCTATAGGGACCCAATCCAACGGTTCAAACTCGTCCAACGGTTTAGCATTGCTCAAGGTTGGATCTCCTACTGGTCTTGGAAATTTATTCACGAAGCCGTTTTCATGCTCCTCTAATATTGCAGCTTCGGTCTTTGAAATTCCTTTAACAGCAGGCACCGTGCCGCTGTTGGCGGTTCTTATGCGATAAAATTAAATTCATTAATTCCGCAAGCGCACGGATCACCATTGTAGCATTTCACCTTGGAGTATTCCAGGGTTATCGTATTTATATTTCCGCAGGGAAGCAGAGCGAAAGGGAACTGAATAGTAGCAATGCATTGGACAATTTGGAGAAAGAATAATGTATCAAACTATACTTGAGACGGGGGTAAGATAAGCATGATAGATATGGGTGGCACACACATCCTCAAATCCAAGGTAAATAAAAGAAAACTGTAGTATACATTTGGGAGAGCAACGAGATAGAGTTAAGGCTACCTGTATGTTTATCTATTATTTTTTCCTAGTAGTCAAGTCTACTAAGATTATCTACTCTAGTTAAGTTCATACACATACAAGTCATGTCGTTTCGGGGCACACACGTGCTCGGTTAACCGATGATGCTACTTCAAACCTAGGGAACCGTATGCTATAATTAAGACCCTGCTGAGTCCAACCCAGACGTGGTGGATTACAGAGACCGGTGCAGCTGTCACATACACTCGCGGCTACCATCCTCCGTAGGGCTGGGTGCCAAACGTGCATAGACCAAGTTCTAAGCGCCATGCTTACAACCCGCCTAGAGGAACTACTCTTGATCAACGGAGCAGTCCTATCTAAGAATGAACAAGCACAGATTTCACACGACGTCATCTCCGACGAAGGCACTCTCTCGTACTCGCTATTCCAACAATCACGAATCCCACAACAAGACTTCTACGAGCACTTACTTAACGAATAAATAAACTAATAGAAAAGAACTACTAAAAGAAATAAATAAAGAATAAACTAGTTATATATTAAATAAAATAATATCTCTAAAGAGTAAGGATACAAAGAACTATACCGAACTCCGAGAAGACTCTGGAAGCCCGAGAGAGCTCTCACTCTACTGTACTCTACTCTAACTCCCAAAGCTACTACTCAACTAAACTAATGAACACTTGGATGAAGTGTGATGGTGCGAGTTGCTTCGGAGGCCGAGGGGTCCAATTTATAGCTTGTGAAGGCGGTGGGAGCACCCTGGCCGAAGCTGGAGAGGCGGTGGCGCCGAAGTCGGCCGGCCGGCCTAGGGGGGTGGCCGGCCGGCCGTCCCTTCTGTCGGTTGGCCACCGTCTTCTGCCTCGACGCTCTAGATCGTCTCCTGATGGCGGTCCGAAGGTCGGCTCCTTGCTGGGGTCGGCAGAATTGAAGTGAGGGCCAATTAAAGGCCCAATTAGCCCACCTTCTAGAATGGCGGTGGCATTGTGTTGGGCTGGCCTTCAATTATGCGTTGTGGATTATTTTCCAGCCCACTGGAGGAAGCCTGGGGCCTGCGGCCACCAGGTGGGGCCGGCCGGCCAGGGAAATTCCCTGGCTGGGCCCACTTTCCTCTATTATTCACTCCTGCATCTAAATATCCACCAAAACTTGTGGAGTAGCATTAATCCTATCTACTATGCACAAAATCTTGGTGTTACGTATTTATTTACCGGTAGGGTGGTGGTCAAATCATGGTTTAACGACCGCCAACAGCCGCTCGGCACAAGAGCTGTGCCGGTCGGCACGTGGGGCTGAAGTGTGCCGATCGGCACTGTAGCTGTGCCGGTCGGCACCTCCTCCAATCTCGGTCTTTTCAGATCACCTTGCGCTGGTTCTTCTGTTCTTACTGTTAATTCGACTTCGGATACTTTACAGCTTTCCGCTTCAGCTTTCAAATCCAAAGAACCTTTTGCTAGCGTCGACCTTTCAGGGGGAATTTGATCTTCTTGGAATTCTTCCCAATGTCTATGCATAGCTTCAGTCTTTGATATCTTACTCAAAAGATCCAGTCCCGCAGTGGCAGTCAAGTCGAGGAAACTCCCTCCAGCCGAACTATCCAGATGCATCCTGGAGGTTCCTTCAAGAGACATGTAGAATGTCTGAGCAGTCAAGTTATCATCTATGCCCAAATCGAGGCCTTGTTTTAATAAAGATTGGAAGCGTAACCATGCTTGCGTGAGGGTCTCTTCTTTCAATTGCTCAAAGTTAACCACCTCTCTTCTCAGTTTCTGCACCTTCGGAAGCGGGAAGAAATGCAAACAGAAATTTCCCACAAGCTTATCCCAGTTTCCTTTAGCTTCTCGAGCTGCAGATTTATACCAATCTTTGGCTCTTCCATCTAGAGAAAATGGAAATAGCAACCATCTGTACCAATTCTGAGGCACTCCCTCATGCTTAAAGGTCTGATACAGAACTTCTAGATCTTGCAGATGCGTGTACGGGTTCTCGTCCTTCGTCCCAGAGAATTTGCTGTTCTCGACCATACTGATGATGGTCGGGTTGAGAACGTATGACGAAGTAGTAACTTTCTCATCAGAAGTTTGTGGAATCAGCAATCCCGGAGACGGTAGTGAATGCTCCCTAACCGTATGAGTCGATTCAGGAGTACCCATCCTGAAAACGCAGAAAGAAAACACAAAAACAAACTAGAAAAGAGAGGATTAGAGGTTAGTAGAATAAATAAATAGTAAAAGAACTGGCTTATTCCCCGGCAACGGCGCCGGAAAACGTGCTTGTTGGTCGTTTGTACGCACCCACTTATATACCGCAAGAGGACGGTGTACAGTTGTAGCACTTTTTCCCTTAGAGTATTCCAAGGTTTAATATCAAACCACAAAGAACAAGCGGGACTTAAACTATTATTTAAACTACTAAATTAATATAGCAAAAGATGTGTGTGGAAAGGGTGATTAACAGCTAGAGATGAAAGAGCCTGCGGTTGTAACAAGGTTATGAAAGGATTTTCTCCTATGGTTTGGGGTGCCGGCATGCAACTCTAATTAATGGTCGATTGATAGGTTTAGTATTCTACAAGACATGGTGGTTTCGTTCTCCTCTCACCCTGTCACGACAAGGGTTAATAGTTTCCCACTGGTTTCTTGCACTATGTGATAATAACGTATTGATCAGATACGAAATAGAAGCATCACATAGACTGAACATATCAAAAGAGTATTGTAAGTGTGAGAGTTACATAACCAGATTTCTCTCGCCACGGAGAGAATATGAGATCTACTCACGCATCATACTGCAACACATGAACGTGGCTACAATAGGACGCGGAATTTTGGCGTGGTCCCACAGGTGCCAATCGGCACGGCGGTGTGCCGGTCGGCACAATCTTCCCTTTTGGTGGGGATGATCGGTGATCGCCGTCTTCGCCGCCACAACCTTCAACCTAGGTCAAAACCTCTGTATGTCCGTCGTCCCCCGGTTTCGTGACCCCGATCTTCTCTTTTATAGTTCCTTTCCATTGTGGGCTGGATTTCACCGACTCCGACTTTGATATTTCTTCTGGGCTTCATATTCTCCGAGTGGGCTTCATGTTTGGGCTCAACCTTCGTGGTGCCGGTCGGCACAAGGCCGTGCCGACCGGCACGGTCTCCAATTTCTCTGTTCTTCGGGCCTCCGGCAGCTCTTCATCCGTACTCTCTCAATTTCACCTATTTCCTGCAAATCCTTCCGAATACACAGAAACTACGCATATATATAATAATAGGGGTTAATTGTCAGCAATAATGACATAATAAGGTATTAAAAACACCATATTTGTCATATAAAATGGGTACCTAGAAAGCACCAACACACATGCGCCACGAACCATTAGGTTTAGGAACTAATACAGGATTTGCTAACCACTCAGGATAGTCGACAGTTCTAACGAATCCGGCTTGAAGAAGCTTAGTCACCTCCTCATGTATGGCGTCGCGTTTCTCCGAAGTATATCTCCTCTGCTTCTGCTTGACCGGTTTGAAAGCCGGATCGAACCCCAATTTGTGCTCGATCACCTCCCTGGGGATCCCAGGCATGTCAGATGGCTTCCATGCGAAGACATCGACATTCTCATGGAGGAAGGCTACGAGCGCGCTTTCCTATTTGTCGTCGAGGTTACCACCAATGGTGGTCTTCCTGGCAGGATCTTCTGGGTCGAGCAGAATGTTCTTGTTCTCCAGGTTGCCCCTGATCTCGCCAGCCTTCGAAGTTTCAGGATTCGTCGGTGGCGTCGGAAGTGCCAGGGTGGTATCCTTCGGGGCTTCCGGAGTCTTGTCCACAGGCGCAGCAGCCTTTAAGGTCGTTCTTCTGTACTTTGGCGGGTGGAGCAGACTTCGGTACTTCGGAATCAAAATGGCCAACCAGCACCAAGGCATTGAGATCACACCGAACAGCCTGCTCCATGTCAGCGTGCACAGTGATTACAGCCTTGGGTCCCGGGATCTTCAACATGCCGTATGCGAAGTGGGCAGCAGCCGTGAACTTGAACTGAAAGGGCCTGCTGAGGATATATTTGTAGGCGGACTCGAAGTCAGCTACCTCGAACGTTAGGATCTCTGTCCTCCTGTTGTCCTTGTGCCCTACCGTGACATCCAGATTCATCTTGCTCAACGGTCGAGAGAAGGTTCCTGGAACAATGCTATGGAAAGGATCTTTGACCGGTATCAGCCCGGAAAGCGGCAGCCCCGTTGACAAGTACATCTTCTTCATCAATAGATTCGGGCCACTCCCACTGTCAACCAGGGTCTTCGCAATCTTGTTCCGATGGACGATGATCTTTGCCACTGTTGGCGGTCGTTAAACCATGTTTGGACCGCCGCGCTACGAGTAAATAAAAGCATATCACCAAGATTCTGTGCATAGTAGATAGGAATAACACTACTCCACAAGTTTTGGTGAATATTTGGATGCAGGAGTGAATATGGAGGAAAGTGGGCCCAGCCAGGGGAAATCCAGAGATGTGTTTCTTAAACTGCTGCAAGTACCTAAAACCCTTCTGTTTTGGCACATTTCTCTTAGTGTGAGGATTTATTTACCTACCGGAGCCATGTCATAATATTCGAAACAGCCCCACTCATAGCCATTTGTTTATGTATTGAGTTTAGTTAAGGTTTGATGTACTCTTAAAACTAAGCACTCCTAATTTTGGTCATAATTCCTTCGCGTGTGTTTTCAAAAATTTTTTCCCACCGAATAAAAAGAGGAATGTTTGGACAAATCAACCAGATATTTTTCAGAGTTTGTAAAACCATTGGTCCATCCAAAAGCTCAAGAATATTTCAAAATGTTTCCTTGAACCATACAAAAATTTTGGCCCCTTGCACCATGGAGTATCTTAAAAAAAAAAAAATCCATGGTTGCATGACAAAAGGAAAGGCTATATGGTTCTTATCATAAATATCTTGAGCAAAATAAAAGACCAATGTTTTCAAAATCTCCTTACACAAGTGTGAGTTCATTTTCTCCCCCTTCATCACACCATTTTCTATGACCAAAATACAAGAAGTTGCTATGTTGATTGAGACTCATTCTTTAGCTCTACAATATATGCATAGCATTTGTGCATTCGGTACGAAGCTACACATACAAAGCCTCATTTGGTAGAAGGTAGGATGAGTGAAGCTTATAGGAATAGACTCACATAAGGATGGTAAGAGAAGTGCCGTCCAAAACGAAGGAGAAATTTTTACACCTTACCTTGAAGCACATAAAAATTCTGGATGCATACCTGCTAGAATTGTTTACTTGTCTGAAAGAGCTGTTCTGATTGTTAATGCTTCATGACAAGGTGTAATATAAAAGCCCCACGATTTTTGCAACACTCATGAATATTTTATGCTCTCGTAAACTTACCACTGTTTAGGGAGTATGTTGTTGCATCTTTATTACCCATTGGGCGCTTATTTGTAACTCCTGATCCGCCGGTACCCTGAGTTGAGTTTGCTCGGGATGAGCAAAGTTTAAGCTTGGAGAGGTTGTTGGCGGACGTTAAATCATGTTTTGACCGCCGCCCTACCGGTAAATAAAAGCATATCACCAAGATTCTGTGCATAGTAGATAG
Source organism: Eragrostis nindensis (assembly GCA_012490785.1). Taxonomy (NCBI): domain Eukaryota; kingdom Viridiplantae; phylum Streptophyta; class Magnoliopsida; order Poales; family Poaceae; genus Eragrostis; species Eragrostis nindensis. Next base: position 2,054,992 of record JAAXCT010000036.1, on the reverse strand, counting down.
GAATAACACTACTCCGTAAGTTTTGGTGAATATTTGGATGCAGGAGTGAATATGGAAGAAAGTGGGCCAGCCAGGGGAAATCCCTCGCCAGCCGGCCCCACCATAGGCCGGCCGGCCCCACCTGGTGGCCACTGGCCCCGGGCTTCCTCCAGTGGGCCGGAAACTGGTCCAGCACGCATAATTCAAGGCCCAGCCCAGCGGATTCCACCGCCATTCTAGAAGGTGGGCCATTTGGGCCTTTACTTGGCCCTCACTGCAGTTCTGCCGACCCCATCAAGAAACCGACCTTCAGGCCTCCATCAGGGAGTGATCAGGAGCGTACAGGAGCAAGGCAGTGGCCAACCGCCACAGGGGACCGCCGGCCGGCCTCCCTATCTGGCCGGCCGGCCTAGCTTGGCGGTCCCGCCACTCAACCTCGCACTATATGATCCCCCTGCTCATGGTGAAGTTATAAACCCGGCCGGCTGCAGAACCAATTCGCACCACACTTCATCCAAGTTTCTTGTTTAGTAGTTACTTTGGGAGTTAGAGTAGAGTAGAGTAGAGTGAGAGCTCTCTCGAGCTTCCAGAGTCTTCTCAGAGTTTTGGTATGGCTCTTTGTATCCTTACTCTTTAGAGATATTATTTTATTCAATATAATTATATTTAGGCTTATCTTTATTTATTTTTTTAGCAGTTCTTTTCTGTTTAGTTTATTTATTGCGTTAAGTAAGTACTCGTAGAAGTCTTGTTGTTGGATTCGTGATTGTTGTCTAAGAGTACGAGAGAGTGCCTCTGTCGGAGATGACGTCCGCGCTTGGTGAAATCTGTGCTCTATTCTTAGATAGGACTACTCCGTTGATCAAGAGTAGTTCCTCTAGGCTGGTTGTAAGCATGGAGCTTAGAGCTTGGCCTATGCACGTTTGGCACCCAACCCCACGGAGGATGGTAGCCACGAGTGTATGTGACAGCTAAACCGGTCTCTGTAATCCACCACGTCCGGGTTGGACAGGCAGGGTCTTAATTATAGTGTATGATTCCCTAGGTCGAACTAGCAGCATCGGTTCACATGGCCTAGCACGTGCGTGCCCCGAAACGACATGACTTGTATGTGTATGAGCTTAGCTAGAATAGATAACCTTTGCAGAATTAACTGCTAGGAAGAGTAAATACTAGATAAACACATAGGAAGTTTTAACTCTATCTCGTTGCTCTCCCAAATGTATACTACGCTTTTATTTCATTTCTTTTATCACTTAGGATTAGATGGTGTGTGCCAACCCATTTATGATGCAAACCTGACCCCGTCTCAAGTATAGTTGATATATTATTTTTCTCCAAATTATGCAATGCATTGCTACTATTCAGCTTCCTGTCGCTCTACTTCTCTGAGGAAATATAAATACGATAACCCTGGAATACTCCAAGATGAAGTGCTACAATGGTGATCCATGAGCTTGCGGAATTAATGAATTTAATTTACATGCATAAGAACCGCCAACAAGCATTTCTGGCGCCGTTGCCGGGGAAGTAGCAGCTAGGATTCTGAATAAATGCATTGTGTTTGTGAGAAAATAATTATCACTTACTTTTGCGGGCTTACCCTTGTCCTTTTTTTCATCTTGTGGAAATTTAAAACAGGATGGTGCATGACTGGTTTCGACCTACCAGAAAACTTCCACTCAGACCCAGAACAGTTCATGAGGAAAGTTCGAGCAAGACTCACCAAACAGATTCGCAAGAACGCTCTGGCTCTTGAAGAGTCTCCTCAGATCCGTGCGCTTGCGGAATTAATGAATTTAATTTACATGCATAAGAACCACCAACAGCCACGAAGGGTAACTCCGACCAACTCAGAAGACTCTTCGGGCTCAGCATTCAACACCTCTCGTGACAACTTCTTGTACAGTGCTTTGGATGTGAGCGCCGAACTGCCCCCGAAGATCATGTGAATCTCCGGGTATCTCTCCACTTCATATCCGGCTCCACCCTCTCAAGACAAGGCGGTGCGTCATTCTGGTCCCAGTTGCGATTTTCTTCACGAGCTTGGATCTTGCCTTCCTCGAGATGCTTCCGTTCCAGGCGTTTGTACTCGTAGCAGTCTTCAAAATCATGGGTTGAACAGCGATACACCGGACACCACCTGCTCACTCTATCTAGGCAGTCGTGGTCACGGCCATGCTTCTTGCGAAACGAACCTTCACCTTGGCCCTTCCAATCAGCCGCCATGACTTCACGGTCATCGGGTTTCTTCTTCTGGCCTTTTCCCTTGCCGTCAGTTAGACGAGCTCGGGCGTCGGCTGCTTTGGCACACTTCTCGACGATGTCAAAGAGTTCAGCGGGCGTTTTGGGCTCCATCTCAGCCATGGTTTCCACCGTCTTCACGTCCAGGCACCCTTCCTTGTAGATCCAGATCACCTCTATATCGAGGATGTTCGGGATAGTGTTCCTCATCTGGCAGAAGCGCTTCGTGTAGTCTCGAAGGGTCTCATCAGGGTTCTGCTTAATGCTCCCCAGCTGGTCCGTCGTACCATGGCGTGTGTAGGAACCCAAGAAGTTCCCCTCAAACATCTTCTTAAGCTCATCCCACGAGTCAAACAAAAAGGAGGGCAGATTCATCAACCAGGTCCTTGCCGCTCCTGTCAAAGCCGTGGGAAGATAACTGCACTTGGTCCTCTTGTCACCACCGGCTGCATCAATGACGGTAGAGTAGATCTGCAGAAATTCTCCAGGATCGGAGGTGCCATCGTACTTCTCAATGATATTGGGCTTGAACTTGTTAGGCATTGCATTGTCCGGAGATATCGTCCGAGAGCCCGGTATGCCGGCGGATGCTGATGTATGTTCCTCTGCGGGGGACCCACATATCGGGACAGAGCCGGATGATTCTGCTGCAACCGTTCCCCCAGGCGTTGATGTATCGGCACAGCTTGACGTTGATTCAGTTGGTGGCGGGCATCAGAAGGCGCCAGCCGTCGCCCCTGGTTCCGCCGATGATGAGACGAAGACCCATGCGAAGAAGCTTGGTTGCCCCGGGCGTTCACGGGTCCGAGCCGATCATGAATGCTCGAAGCCGCTCGCGCCGGCACCGTCGCTACTTGATTGTCTTGCTGCGGTGCTTGGAGTCGTCTGGCTAGCTCTGCAGCCTGCTGGATCAAGGGAGCCATCAGGGATCCATTAGGAGCCAGCCGGTGAAGGGATTCTAGCGTCGTCTGCAACCGAACGGCGTCGAACGCTGGGTTCAGATTGCGCGGCATAACCGCCGATGGCGCTTGTGGTGGTGGTTGAAGTCGAGACATGATGGATGTGATCGTCTGCACATTGCTGGACACCTCATCAGAAGCGCGCCCAGCAATGCAAATCTTGCGAGACGGATCCACCTCTTCTTCCAAACCCTCTCCGATCTCAGGGCAATCATCACTGACCCACGATTCATCATTTGTGGCCAGGAAAGCCGAGACCAAAGCCGGAAAAGTAGCGTCCTTCCAAGATAGCTTTAACCACTTGTTCTTCTAGGGCAGAGCCAGAATATGGATTTGAGGTGAGTTCCACTTCAGGATGGGTTCCCAAAGGAGAGCCCGATACCCGCGCGTCCTCTTGGAAAGCGTCCGCCGAGTTCATCAACCCGAACGGCCACTGCGATCCAGGCGGCGGCGCGTCGTGGTCTTCTTCCGCCGTCTCTTCAATCAGATGTAGCGAGGCCATCAATTCCGCCAGAGATGCCTCCTGCACAACTGGCGGGCTTGCTTGCTGGAGATCACCTTCCCCGTCGGCGACGAACGCGAGTAATCTGAAGCGGAACTCGGCGCCGACAGGAAACTTCATGTTGTTGGGTGATGCCATCTAGTGTTCTTGACGGAATCTCAACGCTACCCCCCTACCTGGCGCGGCTCTGTCGTAGCCCGTCTGAACGGAGTGTTCGGCAGGTATTTGGATCGTGGGATCAACGTGGGGAATAGAGATCAATCTAAGAATACGCAGAGGTTTATACTGGTTCGGGCCTCTCGAAGGATAATAACCCTACGTCCAGTGCAGATCTTGATTATGCTGAAAGCGTTCACGCTAGGGTTGCGGAAAGTGTCGTTTACTTTCCTCATCGGGGGACATGAATGTTTATAGGCTAAACAACCGCCTATAGAGTCCTAGCGTGATTACAACTCAACTTTCCCTTATCAGTAAAGAGATCGGAACATATCTCCTAAGCCTTTGACGTGCAAGACAAGTCTTCGGAGACTTCTATAATTAACCTCCGGAATATCGGGAATTTTAAAGTTACGACATATTATATTGGTTAGAATATTAATTACTCAGGATTGTCATATAGAGGGTTTCTTCTCTCTGTCTTTTACACTGTATCAACTTAAATTCTGAATATAGTGGTTGATAGATTTAATACAACAAAACCTCGTGTTATGTACATTATTATATCCTTCATATCCGAGAGCTAGATGGAACTAGGCCGCCCGTGTGATGTCGCTTTAGCATCGTCAGGCCGCATGGATCAGATCGCTCCACGCCGATCATCGGGTGTGGTCCCAATGAATTAATGTCCCGCGACGCCAGATCCTCGCGGGTCCGCCAAGCCCAGCAGCCCATGTAGGCTGTTGCAATGCCACGGCAGGCCGGGCCAGGGCACTTGGATACGTGTCCTGCTCATCAATTGTCTGGGCGAAGTGAGTGCTCTGCCTCATCGATGTGAAAGGGGTCTTGGCCTAGTGGTTAACGCATTCAAGTAACATTTTTTAGGTCTTGGGTTCGACTTCTCGTGGAAGCGAATTTTTAAGGATTTAACGGCATTTGTGCTTTCAGTAGTAGGCGACGCTCCGTCGACAGCGAAACGCCAGTGGTGACTTCGTATCTCTAGATTTGCTGGCTCGGTCTTCGAAAATGCTCATAAGGGTAGGGTTTGTACGTGTATTCATAGGGGTGAGTGCGTGCGTTGTGAGTGTCTGAGTTGTACTGTGTAATCTCAAAAAAAATTAATTAGCTTGTATTTTGGTCAAAGGGGGGTGTTCGTTTCTTTGGCAAAAATTTTAGCTCTGTCACATCAAAGAGAATCTACCATTTAGGAGTATTAAATAAAGTCTAATTATAAAACTAATTACAGAACCTGGGCTAATTAACGAGACGAATCTAATGAGGGTAAGTAAGCTATGATTAGAAGATGGTTACTGTAGCATCACTATATCAAAACATAGATTAATTAGGATCATTAGATTTGTCTCGTAAATTAGCACTCATCGGTCAAAAAAATTTTGTAATTAGACTTTATTTAGTATTCCTAAATGACAAGATTTTCTTTGATGTGAAAGGGGCTAAAATTTTAGCTCCTGAAACAAACACCCCCGAAGCTTCTAGTTTCATTTTTGGTGCTTGAATGAACGATGTAACAGTTTTATCTAATCAACAAATCTAGCCGGGTGCCATTCCCTAAAATAAAAACTAAGGCAGAGATGACGAGTTTTGGCGGAAGTAATGGGCACACGGTTCTTCTACACAGAGTTGCTCAATCTGCTGCTGGTGGTGATTTTTTTTCTTCTTTTAATTACCCGATCGGGGTTGCGTCGCTCTACATACCATGTGAATCGCCCGACAGTACAACTCAACGTACCATGAAAATCAGCTGAGCTTACATTCTATTCCCAATTGTGAACGATCTTGCTTACTCTTAAATCTCTTATTAGTGCATGTTGACGGTTCTTATGCACACAGACTAAATTCGATTCGATAAGGACATCCCACCATGGGATACACTCAAGCCGCCTCCACAAAGTTTCAATTTGTTAGTACCAACTTATCTTTGAGTTTGATTCGAACTCCAGAAGCAGCCTGCACTAAATGGGGCCCGCAGACCACATACGGGTTTTGTTTGGGATTCTACACATACATGGAAAGCTAAGAAGATCACCATTTTAATGGCACAAGTCCCATGTCAAAGTTCTATCTGAGTCGACGAAAATCTTCGAATCAAGTCGGCGTCTAGAATTTGTTTTGGTGTTGCGTCCGTTTTTAGCCTTTGGGCAGCGTATCGTGTCATGACCCATTAGGGGCACGTCCAGAGAGTCTTGCACGACGCTAATCTCTATATTATCAGTAGTCGCTGCCTTATTAGGGTTCAATTTTTGTTGAGTTCTAGTCTTCTTTGAGAAACAGACGTTGTACATTGTGCTTGAGGGATTACCTTGGCTGCATTGAATCGATCAGAGCCTCTATTCTTGTCTCTACTCGATCGGCTGTGGCAATTAGTCATTTTGACTAAGAGCTTGAATATTCATCTACTTCTGTTTTTCATCCACATTTGTAATTTCATATTGCGTTCTTATCATTCTTGCTTGTGTTCTTCGATCGCTTGTAGAAAAAGCCTTCTTGGCGAGGTCAATCAAGTTGTACTTGGTTGATAACCATAGAGCAGCGGTGTACGCTTGCAGGGACACGAATCCTTTGGATCAGAAGTCTAGATTGCCAACATCGACGCACAACCAAATCGAGTTTATCATACCTATCAGAAGATCAGAACTCCAGTCTTCATCACAATTAGTTCCACATACTCACAAAACTTCATTATAGCACTTCTTCCATTATTATTTCGCAAATTCACAAAAAATTATATTCCTTTCATATGGGGGTATAGCCCGGCCAAACCAGACCACCCGTGACTAGGTGAAGCCTAATCTGGTTACCACAGTGTGGCTGATTAAGGGACGCTTTCAACTTATTGTGCGCCCTCTTTTTTTAAGGGGAAATACATTAGGGAAGGCCCCACTGTGAATTTATTCTCTTTTTTTTGGCGAATTTTACAATAGAACACTAAATTAACTTTGGTGATATTTGTCATTTCACACTAAGCTTTTCATATTATGCAAAGGTACCACTATAAATTTATGGATATTTGTTATAACACACTTTTTGAGATTAATATATAATTTTTGAGGAATTTGGAGAGAGGGGCATTTCAAAATGTCCCAAGTGCCAACAGAGTGTGCTAGCCAGCTGTGAGGTCGTCCGCGGCAAGTACTATGGGCAGCTGCTGGCACTGCGCGACCTGATCTGCAAGACAAGGTCAAACAAAGCCGCAATTAAGCAGGTAGAGCAGGAACGTCGAGCTCGGGCAGGTGGCGAGTGCGAGCAAAAAAAAAACAAAACTCGACCTGCGGGGGGTATGACGGCCCCCGGACATTTTTTAAGGATAACGATCATCTCACACAGATCGAGAAAACCCCCGAACCCTCCTCCGCTCCATACACAGGGACTCAGCAGGCCGGTGAGAATCGGCGCGAGTACTTAACCTGTGGTTTGGAACCACGGAGAAGCGAGGGTTTTTTTTTTTTTAACCACTGCAGTGAACAGTACCATTTCTCAGGTACTGCTCACCACAGCGGTGGTGCCGCAGCGGGCTCGAACCCGGGACCTACGGGAGCAGAGCTCCCCGAGCCAACAGGCTCTAGCCACTCGGGTGCTCCACGCGTTGGCGCGAGTGCGAGCAAGGGGCAGGCGAGGTGCCAGGGATGGCGAGCGCAGGGTGAGCTGGGGCAACTGGGTACATGATCAATGTCACTTGGCGGCTTGGGGTACTATTTTATTCATTGGCGCTTTTGCACCTAGGCTTACTAGTTTACTAGCATTTTGCTCGTGCATTGCTACAAGTGTTAAAAATTTCATTGTTTGAAGGTTATCAATAAAAGAGTTCATTTCGCTAGCTCAAATTCATCTTACAATGTCTATTTTAGGAAGATTTTTGCAGCACAAATTATCTTCTTTGACATGGTGTTTTTTCTAGAAAATTAACCTAAATAACTTTAAATGCTAAAAACTTATTTAGGTTTTAAGTAAGTTAGACCAAGAATTTCATTTTGATATGTTTCTTAACATGGTTCTAGAAGGAATAAAAATGCAAAATTTCTAGAGACACACAAAATCATCACTAGCAACCTACACAAAATTTAGCCTAAAACCATGCAGGAATAAAATACTAAATGAAAAACAGTGCAGAGAAAGAAAATGACATTACTTCACAAATATGACAACATTAATTACGAAACTCGTTGAGCGGTTCATTAATGCCAAAATATATATGCATGCCAAATTTCAAGGTTTTTCCATGCATATATGCATTTATTTATGTTTCCATTATCAGAAATTTGTAAAACTATCTACTGAAAACAGAAGGTTTTGATTGTAACTTTGGGTAATTCGTGGACCAATATGAATGGTGCCACAAAGGAGGTCCAAGGTCCATCGGAAGGGAAAAAAATCGCCAACAGAATAGCACATGCACAAGGTGGGATGCGAACCTGGCTCCCCTTGCTAATGCTTATTAATGTCCTTACCACTACACCACGCAATACTTTGTGTATAGTAGCGATTCAGCATGTATAAGATGAAATCAAGCGGAATTTTGAATTCATATTAAATTCGTATGGCAGAGGTTTGAAATCTGAAAAACGGCCTTATTAAGTAGCAGAGACATACACTTGCAATGAAGATCACCCATGCATCTTTTCTCTCTTCATTATCTACCTTCTTTGAAACTTAAGGTATAATGCCGATGCAGAACACAATGCCGAAGAGCGTACTAACGCCAATTTCATTTTTCTTTAAATGAAGTGCCAACTCAGCAATTCTGATGACATGACATGAAATTTATTGAGAGAGAGAAAGAAGCAGTTTCATCTATGAAACCGGACGAGCACCGTTTCCAACACATCGAAATCCATCGAAACCGGCGTTGGAGGGATCAGTTTCATTTCACCAGGTCCTCATCTGATCCAGTGCGACGTCCCCCGAAATCCCCCGTTCCTCTTGCCACTCCGGCCAAATCCATGTCCGCGCTCTTGTCTTCCGACTTCCCCTCCATCGCCGCGATTTGCATCTGCTGGTGCGGTGACACGGCCCTGGCGTTGAAGCCTGACGCGACCCGAGCCGGTGATGAACCTGCTGCGAGAAAAGGGCCGCAGGTCCAGCCAGCCCCGCAATCAAGCTCAATGCAGCCTCCCTTAATCAGCCACACTCTGCAATGGAGCCCCTACGCCGCAGCGGGATGAGTCTTTTTCGCCATCAATGCCTGAAGTCCCCTCGACGAAACGGCCAGGTCCCAAATCCACTGCAGCCTTTTGTTTTGTTACCTGTAAATTTCTTCTCTTGTTCGCTCTACTGAAGCCATCGTAAAAGAGGTCATTGGCTTATTTGCACGTTTGGATATCCTTGTATGCTGTTCAGCATTTTGACTTATCTCAGACCTGAATGGGACTGAAACACAGTAGTGTGCATGTGTTGTCGAGATAGTGTCAATGCTGCTGCATTTTTGAATCAAAGTCTGTATCTACAGCGAGAATGGTGCTGCATTTTTTTTTCTGGCGCGAAATCGTGATTTTTCAGTGAGAGTGGTTTTGCGTATGCTAGTATATGATTTTGAAATAGTGACTGTATAGTTCATATGACACATTACATATGCATCAAATAAATGCTATGGTTTGCATATGAAATCACGAAATGAAATTTTCCATTGGAGAGGGGTGTTTCATTGATGGTTTCAAAACACTTTAGGTGATGTGGCATCTTGGAAACAGCAAAATAAAATATGGCATTGGGAGTAGCCTAAAGTGCGATGTGCAGAGCTGTGACCAGGGAGAAGTAGTCATCTTGCAGACCAAGGTATTCCTCCAAGAATTCCCTCAGTGGCTGGTCTGGTTGCCCCGGTACACGGATCAGCTCCGTACGGTCTCCAAGCTGTGAGAACATGAGCCCGTACACAGTCCACGCCGCCGGGTCTGCCCAGTACATCCATCTCCACCAAACCGTCATCATGTACAGGTGAATCGTAGTGCATCATACCAATGTGATGCTGGAATATATGGAGGCCAAGAATTATTCATATTGGAGACAAGGGAGTGGAGAAGAGAAAATTTGGGTTGGGTTACCTTTCTTGAAACAATGAAGCCAGAGAAAACATTCCATATCATGAAAATGAGAAAGGACAGGCCAGCAGCTATCTCTATGTTTGGTGTAAGTGCAACAACCATCATCACGTAGAGTGTGTAGTCCATGAAGCTCATTATCATGTACAGGACAAACCAGGAGAACTTTCTGACGGTCAATTGGAACCCAACCATTGGGTACACAATAGCTGAGAAAATGACCACTTGGGTAAGCATATAAGGGATTTCAACTCCTATCTGCACAACAAATCCCATATTGAGCAATGTTATTTACTTTTTTTTTCAAGTTAGCTATAAAAATTAATTCACAGAGAGCTAGTCAGTAACACCTGTTCATTTACCTGAGCGATGGCATATGCCATGGAGGAGTACATGCTGGAAGCTTTTTCTCGGTAGAACACAACTTTCTCCATTGCCACAATAGGCTGCAGAGTGCTGCAGTTCACGAGGCCTAGGAACAGAGCTGATGCATATGCAATTCCAAGCATGTTGAACACATCTTGTTCCTCTTTTCTGTTGTAAAGAAAAAAAAAATGTATGTTTTCTACTTATTGTGATGAACTCTCCATGATGAAATCATTGCTGATGAGCACTTATATTGTTGAGCCAATTTGCCAGAATACTATTCCAAACGTGACTGAGATACCAATCGTGTTTATGAAACGTGCAACATTTAGTTCTGGGTTCTTCCAGAAAGAGCAATGTTGCTTCCATAGACATGCGAAGAACTGCACCTTGAAGTTTGGTCAATGGTTTGGTGGAAAATATAGATCTTTCTGGTCTGCAGTTTGCTTGCTTAATTCGTCAACTAGAGACATGTTTTCACTGTAGAAAAAGTTCAATCTATTGAATGACGGTATGCTAATTTTCCTTCTAAATCTATAGTAAATAATATATGGGGAAATATTAGGCGCACAAGAAATATTTTGGTGCACGTGTGCACAAACTTTTCGGGCCGTCAGATAATCTTGATGTGCTGAAATATAGGAAGTTTGGGAAGGCCCACCCATGATTTTAGCAACCATGATTTCAAAGGACGTTTCCAAAAAATATGGGTTTTATAAAGGAAATTCTCACCTATGATTTCAGTGGTTTAGATGCAACCCAATGGTTCTCAATGAGTTTGTGCACATGCCCAACCAAATGCTTCATGTGCACCTGATTTCCCCATAATATATTGCTTAATTGAGAACATTATTATGCCTGCATTTGCATACTTATACAGTGATGAGTGTCGACAAATTTCAGAATAGTCAGCTCCAATCACATATTCCATAGCATTGGAAGTGATGTCTAGCACCCATGCGGCAGGGTTTTGACCTTCTTTGATTCTGCGCACTCCGGGAATAGCCTACCAAGAAAGAAATTATTTTTTGTAATATGATAAGAACAGTATTTTCAAATATGTATGTCTCACCTCAAAGTACTTTATCAAATAGCTTGATTGTGGGCCTAGTGAGCCGCTGTAAATAAGCTGACCACCTCTTTTCATAAGTAGCAGCTGCAATTGATATGAAGTGGAGTTGTTACAGGCAGCGCTAACAATGTGGATGTCATGTTCAGAGTTGGCAGGGTTTAATGGAGTTGCAGGGTCCAATTAGGTTAGAGTTTTTGTTAGTTTCGGAATTATTAGCTACAGAAAGAGTTGACTATTGTACAACCAAGGGTTTCAAATCTCCGGCCATAGCTGCCGCCATAGCTGTTAGAAAGAATCGCCGCTACGTCATTTTTGGTGCTAAATCATGCTAATAGTCCGCTATATGACGCTATACCTTTGTTTTTTAAAGCTGCTGCTAAATGGCTTATTAGCTAGAGATTTAAAACCATGTGCACAACTGGACTTCCTATATAATTGAGGGCATTTCCGCACAAGGAACCAAGAAAGAGAAGAGTATTAATCTAGCTTCACTACCAGGGTCAAGAATTTTCTTGCGGGTCGCAAACCGCCAAGGAAATCGTTCCCTGTTAGTGCATAATCAAGCAAGAGCCCCCAAGAGCAGAGCGCCAAGAAAACAAATTATCATGACGGTCGACCGCCAAGGAAATATTTACTGACGGCTCTCCTTGACAACGGCTGCCAAGGATATTAGGGCACCGTCAGTTGACCGTTAAAATTTCTTGACGCTGCGAACTGACGGGTAAAAATATTTTTTTGGCAGTTAGTACCAGCCAGAAATAATACCAATTTCCTATCAATGTGTCACCGCCAAGTTAATACATAATTCCTTGACGGCCAGGCACTGTCACGTTAAGGACAATTTTGTTGTAGGACAGTTCCTTGTCGGCTGCATACCGCCACGTAGTAATACTTGTTTCCTTGAATAATTTCCACTCCCAATCATACATAAGATCATGAATTGAAATGCAAAATCGTGATGGCAATGCTCATTCAAAAAAGAGTGTGTATGACATTTATAGGACTGGACCAATTCAGGATATCACCTACGTTGTTTCTTAATTATAATTAACAACCTGAACGAGACATGTAAATACCTTGTTATTAGATCCTAAATATGATAGTATTTCTTAAATAAGCTTCATTTCGATGCGTGTTCTAAGTTACCTTGGTGACTATTTTGTTAGAAGTTTGTACGAAACCGTCAAGAAAATATGTGTTTTGCATGGTAACCATCAAGAAAATAGATTCTTTTTTGGCATCTCGTGCACTTTTCATCCTCGTGAGGGGTGCAATTGGGGTCCCAATCAGGTATCACGAAGATGTGGAAGTTCATGAGCAAGGTTTGCCCATTTACTTCTACCTCCAATCCTCGCCAAATGCCTTCAGCTTGATAGCATTTGTTCTGGTAGATCAGCCTTTTTCTTGATGGAATCAGGCTGAGGGGTGCAACTGTCAGTAATTGGGCCTGCTGCTTGGACATAATATTTATCTTGGCTTTCAAGTCGTAGCTGGCCTTAATCTACTGCACTTGCTTGCACGTGACTAGAATGTTATCAGGCTCTGGATCTATCTTGACCACTTTACCTGAGCATTCAGTCTCTTGGAGCCAATCCTCACTGAAGATAGCAGACAATTTTTGTAGCCTTTCTTCCTGTTCTGCTATATCCTCCCAATCTGGCTCATCAAGTTCAGTCTTGTCGACGTGACAATTCTTCTCCATAGGGTAGAATCTTGCGTCTCCAAACCTGGATAGGTCCACCTCCTCCTCATATGGCAGGAGAGGGAGTGTGGAGTCAACTTGTTTCTGACCTTCGGAGAGCACTTGGCTGTCTTGAAATAATGTTGGATTCGACGGACAGACGTAGAATGGGTCTTGTGCTACCACTAGAGCTGGCTGTGGTTGAGGAGGTTCTGCTTGGGGTTGTACTACACATGCTTCCTTCTTTTCCTTTGGCGGGCTGGCTGAAGGTACCTCAACTATGGCATGTGTCTCTTCTTTTGGCTTTTCAGGAGCACATGCCTCATAGGAGTCCAGATTGCTGAGGATCTTTCCAAGAACTTCGAACCCTTCTTTGGCTGTCTAGTATAGGAAGGATCCTCCTGAGGCTGTATCCAAGAAGTTACGGCCATTCGGAGTAAGTCCTGCTGCAAAGTGTTGAAGGAGGATCGGAGATGGAATTCCCAGATCTGGCCCTTGGTGAGCGTAAGTCAGGAAGCGGTCACAGGCAGCTCCTAATGACTCATTATTGCCCTGCTCAAAGGCAATGATCTTCTTGCGAAGAGCAATGACTTTGTAGAGAGGGAAATATTTGAGGCAAAAGAGCTTCCTGCGGGTAACCCAGTCTCCATTTGCTTCACTCACATGCCTGTCATACCAGAGTTCTGCTTCACCAGTGATGGAGAATGGAAATAATATCCATTTAAAACTGTCCTGCGGGACACCTGAAGTCACCATGTGGAGCAGAGTCTTTCGAAGTGACGTATGTGTGTGTACGGATTTTCATAATCTTCCCCACGAAATACCGATCCTTTCACCAATGCAATCAGCTCTCGTCGAAACTCATAACTTGAAGCCGTGATTGGTTTGGAAGCTGGTGGAGGCTCCAATAGTGCTCCTTTTGGAGCAGAGGCGTCGAAGATCGACGATGCGTCTAAGGTTTGATGATAACAAAAGAAAAGAGAAAAAACAAAACAAAATACAAAAAGAAAAGAAAATAAAAACCTTAAACGGATGACTCTAGGTTCGAGTTTTTAGCACAGCTTACCGTTCCCCGGCAACAGCGCCAGAAAGCTTGTTGGCAGTCCTAAGGCCTCACAGAAATTAATCCGCAAGCGTACAGATACCGATGTAGCTTTCACCACAAGAAGTATTCTTAGGGTATCGAATCCACATGAACGAACAGTGTACTAGCAACTCTATTCTAGATAAAATATCCGATCAAGGTGGCATAGGGGAGCAGAAGTGCAACAATAAATAAAAAGGGATCATCTGGCCAGGTAATCTAATGTTAAGGAGCTATGCAGCTGGGCAACTTGGTAAGGTCCTTTCTCTATTATTTTGGGGCATAACGTGCCAAAGCAGCAACCCGAGAACTAGGTTCAACTACTTTGGGAATCCGCCTGCTATTGAGAGCCCTACGGACATGAACCCAGATGTGGTGGATTACAGAGACCGGTACGCCTGTCACGCGTACTCGCGGCTACCATCCTCCGTGGGGTTAAGAGCAAATTAGGGAACTCTAGGTCTAAACACCACGTTTACACCTATCGTCACAACTAGCGAGGAATTCCAGATAAGCTAGTCTATGCAATAAATAAATAAATATTTAAAGCATACATGAAACTCATAAATAAATAGAGTAGAATACCATACTTTATTGCCCGACCAATAATCTCCTTACATGTTACCCGGCCTCGAAGACTCGAACGACTACTCCCAGGCGAGGAGCATACCCGAGGCGCCGAAGAAGTAGAGTCCCGGCATTCCGGGACTACTCACTCTCCTAGCCTCTCACTCACTCTCACTACTAGCAGCACTTCGCTACTAACAAATGACTAACTCAAGTGTATCTCAAGGTGCGAGTTGCTCCGAAGCTAGCCAGGGGTATTTATAGCATAATCAGGGTACGGGAGTATTTATGCCCAAAGCTAGAGTGGCGGAACCGCCAAGTCAGTCCGGCCGGCCAAGTAGGGTGGCCGGCCACTCGTATTGTCGGTCCGCCTTCTCCTGGACGGCTCTGATTGCTTCCTGATGGCGGTAAGGAGGTCGGCTACTTCATGGGGGCGGTAGAGCTTGAGTGGCCTTCAAGTTTAGGCCCAAAAGCCCATGTTCTAGAATGACGGTTGTTCCTTGTTGAGGTGGGCCTTGAATTCCACGTGGGAAGCTGCAAAAGGCCTCTGGAGGGAAGATAGACTCCAGCGGGAGCCTGAGTAGGCCAGCCGGCCTATCATTGGGCCGGCCGGTGGGCTTTGGCCCCCTTCTCCTGTGAATTTCGTTCATATTGCTCCCTGCATTCAAATACTCCAACAAAACTTATGGAGAGCAATTAACATTAAAGAATGTTCATTTTATCTTTGTTTAATAGCTTTTATTGAATGGTGTTGGCGGTAAAATTTGAATGATAAGCAACGCCAACAACCTTACCCCTGCATTGGAATACGGTTATGATCTATTATTTGTAACACCATGAGTATAAGTATACACTTGTCAACTACGTCTTTCTTTGGGAAAATATAAATAACGATACCCTAGAATACTCTCGGATGAAATGCTACAACGGGTTATCCGTGCGCTCGTGGATCTTCTTTTATGTTGAATACTAATAATGCATCTCTAGCACTTGTTGCTAGTTGTGAATTATTATGTATCTTAAGCAAGTAACTTAACCGCAGGTATTTCTAACGCTGAATTAGGAATATTTGCTCTAGGCCTAACCAGCCTAAAGTGTTGTTTCCTTTTGGTGTAAGAAATACCAACAATGACAATAGCCTCGGATAAAAGAAGTGTTACGTCCCATAATATAACCAAAAGAAACAAAAGATAATTAAATGTTTTTTCTGCAAATCGGAGAATTAAATATTAGACCATGTCATGAAACACCAAAAGAAAACTATGCATTGGAAGGGTTGTTTCATTTATCATTTCAAAACATTATAGATGATATGGTACTCTTGGTAGAGAAAAATTAAAATGAAATTACTTCCCATTAGGACTAACCATATTAATAATTTTTTGAGTAAAATAAGGAATATGAAGCTTTGTATTAGAAAAGAAAATATGTATTAATATTCGAGCCACTGTATCGATGAATGCATGTAGCTGTCTATTATTGGAAATTAGGTGAAACTTGTTCTCCATCACACTAAAATTAAACAAAAGAAAGTCTATTACTAAAACACCAGCCATTTGAGGCAAAGATTTCCATAACAGCAGTATCAAGCACACGACACCCTCCAGCGGAGAATAACTTGCCTTTCCAACAGCTAAGTCTCTTTTTTTTTCAATTACACAGTACAACTTAGACACTCGAACACGCGCACACTCGCGTCTATAAACGCACATACGCAAACCCTAACCCCTATGAGCATCTTCGAATTGCCGGCAAATCCTCGAGATTGATGAAGTCACCACTTGCGCCTCGCTGTCGACGGCCACGTCGCCTCCTGCTGAACGCACAACGCCGTTAAATCCAAGAAAATTCGCTCCCATGGGGAGTCAAACCCAAGACCTCAGATGCTACTGAGGCTCTTGTAACAACTAAGCTATAGGCCCTTCGCAGCAGCTAAGTCTCTTTTGAAATCTCTCTTCAATTTTTTTCCAATCTGAATTCCTCATTAGGATGCAAGGTATCTAAAAGGAAAGGAGATCACGATATCAATAGACCAACTTGAGCCATACCGGTTGATTCGATGGAGGAATGGATAGACGGAAACATCCAAATCATACAATAACGATGATTTTGATTCTTATAAATGGTTTGGTAAAGGGGCCTATCAGCCCATCGCGAGGTGATTGCCTCTGCTGTATGAAAGGGGAATATATAATAGTGAGGACTCAGCGGACACCAATCAGCCCGTGTATATTGTTGGGTGTACATGGTACCCAACGTTGTGAAAGTTCCTTTCACAATAAATGTTGTGATAATAGGTTTCATAAACTTTTGACAATGAAATGTTGCCAAATTGACCTGCAGCTTTCGTTTGATGAGGAATTTGCTCATTGACATTTGAATATTCTATTAAACTTGGTAAGAAGCTTATATAAGGATATGGTTCATTGTTTGTGGCCTTCGTCAATCATGCTGACTCAATAACTGACTTAACGTGGATCAAATACGCACATAGTTTACAGCAAAAAATAAAACGCAAATAGATGTAGCTAGCTTTCTTTCAAACCCAACAATAACATTTTGAATCTGCATAACTAAGCAATTTAAAATTGTCTATAATCAATCCACGTTTGAACAGCAATAAAGTTAATGTGTACAGATATTCGGAAAGTGACACCATGTTTAGGTAGAACTTCGTCCTCAATTGTGAAAGCCATCCAAGTGGCATTCATTACAATTCAATTAGCCGCATGTCCATAAAAGGAAAGCAAAATTTACTTCAGCACACTAGAAAGATGTGGATTTAGCCACAACACACTCTAACTCTCGTATTTAGCTGTGGCACAATCAAAAAGTGTAGTTTCCTAAGTGCAGCACACTAAAAGTGATCTTTCAACTTTTTTAGTCTCATTGCACAAAACACATCGCAACTTGAAACTCTGCACAATGATACATTGTTGCATCTCTATCTATGTTTTTTTTGCATATTTTTTCATGATTGTTTAAAGAACTTTTTATTGAGAATATTTTTTGTTGGATATACTCAAACAAGAAACTATGTGAACAATGAGAAAAACTCTTTCAGAAACATATGGATAAAAAATTTAGCAATGTACCATTGTGCAAAGGTTTCAAGTTGTAATGTATTTCGTGCAATGAGTTAAAAAGGTTGAAAAAATCACTTTTTTCTCTTAAATGTGTTGCACTTAAGAAACCACACTTTTGGAGTGGGCTATAGTTAAATACGAGAATTGCAGTGTGTTGTGGCTAAAACCACACTATTCTAGTATGCTGTAGCAAATTTTGCCTAAAAGAAATGCCATACCAAGCACTCAATTAAAGAGAATATGACCCCGATATTCCCTCTGATATGCTTCGTGGTCAATGCCAAGACCACAAGCACATCATTGTAGAACGATTTCCATCTTTATATAAGCATCCATAAACATCATTTTATACTAATAGGTATTTTAATTATGAGTGAAGTGCACCAGCGGTTCTTAAACAATTTCGAGTGTGTCATCCAGCTCCACGAACTCTCAAATCTTACATTCAGGTCCCCAAACTATCAAATCCATTCACCGGCAGTCCATACCAGTTTTGACTTTCAAAAAATGCAAAAAAAAAAAAGCCCCTAAGTTTACCTTTCTTCCCGCACGCGAGCCCTCGGCCTTGGCAGCTCGCACAGCAGTACTTTCGCATGCCGGAGTTGTCGAGTGCCTGGTCAAGCCGGTGCCGTAGACGTTGGAGATCACCTTCCGTTTCGTGTCCATCGCCCTCTCCGACCTGCGCTACGCGATCAGCCGCGAGCTTACGCACCGACCGAAGGTGAGGGCTCGCATGTGGAAAGAAAGGTAAACTCGGGGTTTAAATCAAAACTGTGCTCAAAACCATAATCGACTACCGGTGAAAAGTTTTTATAGTTCGATGACCTGGATGTGCAGTTTAAGAGTTTGTGGACCTAGATGACACATCCGAAATAGTTTAAGGACTGCCGGTGCATTTCACTCATTAATTATCATCATATTACAAATTATATGAAACTTATGTAGCATTATTAGTTTAAGTAATTTATCTATGGGAACGCATCAGGTGGAAACCAACCTCTCCGCGCAAATTATGGAAACTTCAATCTGATGCACACGATGTTGATCCAAGAGGGCACTGAGGGGAGGTGGGAGGGGTTGCTTACAAGCTTAGGGGAGGTGAAGGGGTGATTTGCAAAGCGACTTTGCAAATCACCCTTTGCAAATCACCCCTTCCACCTCCCTTGAGCGCCCCTTGGATCAACATCTTGTGGCTCAGATTGAAGTTTCCATAGTTTGCACGGAGAGGTTGGTTTCCACTAGATATGTTCCCTTTATCTATATATATATAACTTAAATGACTTGCTCATTTCTCTGATACATTACTGGACGATTTAGAGATTTATTACGCCGGTAAGCCATCGTCAAATATCCTATATATCTGTACACCATGAGGTCATGGACTTATGGTCCAAACTTTTTATATCATGATATATTCTGTTCATATCGGAGATGCTGCAACATCGATAAGTGCTTAGAACAACGAAGACAACAACGGGTCCTTAATGGCCCAAGCAGAGCTATCGACCTACATCCGCTCAATCCAATGAGTTTATCGATATATATCTTCGTCATTAATTTATCCACCTCCAAATGATACAAATAAAGTGTTTAAAAGTTTCCATACTCACGATGGTGGTGCCTTACCCCAGTTTCCGCTTCTACTTATTGAAGTGTGAGTGAATTGTTCATACCTTCTCTTAGCTTAGGTTGTTCGTCATCTGCATAGTATCTTCTTCTTCTTTTTTTCTTTGCGATCCATCTGCATAGTATCTTAGTAGTTTATTGAAGTGGGAGTAATATATATGAGCTTTCTCATTTATTTTGTTGATGCTTCAACCGCCGACATCCATTAATAGAAAAACACGTGCCCCATCTATCATAACTTGTGTCAACGCACGAATGATAATAGTCCCACAACCTTGAGTCAGAAATTGACCTGCAACGACGATGAAATCACATGTTCAGAGTTCTCAGGATGCGTCAATGGCAGCTTTGAATTCATAAAAAAGTACTCCCTCCATCTCACAATGTATTCACTCTAAAATCCCAATGCAATGTAGGCATTTCTGAAATCCCGATTTAAAATAGAGAACAGGAGAAAGTCAGATATAACCCCCACCTTACCTCTCAACTCACCAACACCTCATCCACCCTCAAATTTTGTCTTAACCCTAAGTTAAGTTGTGTGTGTACGCGCGCGCGCGCAGGGGGGAGGGGGTGTTGGTTCATTTGACGCTTCGAACGGTTACCTAATGGATTGGAGTGAGTATCCATGAAGTAGTTTTGAAAAAGAAAAACATGATTCAATATTGAAAAGCCGTCTTGTAATTGTGAAAAGAACAGTGCCTCCTTAAAACTCAGTCCAGTTTGATTGAGATCGGACCACCTTGGTTGGATCTCTACAAAGGATCATGATGCACCTTAGTTTCGTGTACCTCAGATTTCGATGAACTAAGATCCGACATAATACTCGACTCGTGCATGTACTAAACCTTCAGCTACTGCTATAACTGCACACCATGGTGCTGATCCGTGCCATATACAGCCGAGACAACTCAAATAAAGGAACCTGGAAGATGGTAACAGATTTCGGTACCGGCGAGGAACTGCACATTTATGAAACAGTACATCTCAGCGGAAAAAAAGGGTACGGAACGGAATAGCCTTAATTTTACTCTCACAAGGTTGTCATATGGCGCTCTTTTTTTCAGTCATTCTGCAATCTTGCGATGTACTTGTCATAGAACTCGCCTGCCTTCTCGAGCTCACCCAGTTCGGTGTAGCAGTCTGCTATTGCTCCGTATGCTTCCGTCACACCTGAATCCTCTCCTGTCATCTTCGAGATGTTTAGCACAATGGAATGATACTTTATGGCTTCTTTGTACTTCCCTTGTCTTTGCAGGGATGCTCCTGAAGATCACAAAGCAAAACTCTGTTACTTGGATTTGCCAAAGACATCAAATTATTTCCAGTTAGCAGAGCTCTTTGCCGTTTAAATGGAGACACACTGACATCATTCCACAGAATTTATCTGATCTCAAGTTTAAAATTTAAACAACTTAAGCAAATGCAAGACATTCAAAGCAACGGGCGACATGTATTATAGTTTATTTTAAGTTTCTAATGTGCATCGAAATCCATGAAAGAAAAAACAAACCTAGTCCTCGTGCCGCCTTCTTCTCTTCCACATGATCACCCAAAGATTGTGCGAGATCAAGAGCAGCCTTAAACTCAGGAAATGCTTTGTCAGGAGCCTGGTTTCTCAGGTGGTTCTTCCCACTCCTTAGATATGCAATGAGGCGATCTTTCTGAGGATCAACAATGACATCTGATTCTTGTATCTTACTGCCAACTGGTGCATAACTCAAAGTAGGAGCATAAGATTCAATCTTGGCTTGTCTTCTCAGTGCAGCATTTATCTGACGTAACTGATCATTCAGCCGGGTAAGCTCCGCTCTCCTCTGTCTCGCAAGGAGACCTACAATCATAAGAGAGAAACTCTGAATGATTCCCGTAAGAGAGAACCAGGCACACTACGATCATAACATCTGAACTATGACATATCAACTCAAGCGCTTATTGTCGAAAAGGGAAAGGAATCTACAACAATCATCACAAAAGGGACTGTATAGTTACAAATTGTAGAAGAAATGATAGAAAACTGTGTCATCTCTTTATTAACTAAAAGGAATACTGTCTTTTATGAACTTGATGCAGAACTTTAGGAAATCAGCACTAGTTTGATGACGGCCTGGTAACTAAATTACTACAAAATGTAATTCTATAGACATTCAGGACGCGCATCTCAATAATCGTAGCAGTAAGTTACCTAAAATGGCGCAACAAAACTTTATATGTTTATAAATTAACCAATAAGAAAAGGGAAAGCTAGTATGGCATGATTAACAGATATAAACTTGCAGCGGTGCAGAGGACACTCATGCACTTCCAAAATTTTGAAGTAACTCGAGGGGTACTCTTCAGAAATTGAAGCTTGAATATCCGTAACATTTGCAATATAAACACACTGGTAAGAACATTATTCATTACATACGTCATGATAAAACATGTGGCCAGTTTGCCAGCTACAAACACCATTTGATGTTCTAACTTCCTTCAATTTAGAGTATGATGATCTTACCTCCAACGGTAGCACCTACCATAGCTATTGCAAATAGCAAAGGCATGTTTGGCAGCGAATACTCTTGCTCACATGTCTCTGCTAAACAGCTGGGTGGTAGAACATATAAGATAAGACTACTGAGCAGGCATGCTTTCCCAAAACAGGAACATGTGATTTCCTGCAAAGAGTACAGTGAAATAATGAGTTGCATACATTGTTATTATACCTGGAAGCATTTCCTTACATAACAAAATCTGCAAGGGAAAAATGTTGCTTTAATGAAATCCCTCTTAGAATCAGTGTGATTGGTCGACAATATTGTTATTCAAAAACGGACACTAGGTGTAATTTCAGCTATTGAAACATGTTAGGCCTCTTTGAGCCTTATTCTTACGATACATGCAAAATGTAGAGCAAGGGACTCACCATCGTACCTGAAGATCAAATATAGACCTCATGAGATCATGTTCTTTTCTATTTGTTGCATGGATGAAATCCCTCTTAGAATCAGTGTGATTGATCGACGACAAGACATGCCGACCAGCAGAACACCTGGACGGCAAGGAAAATCTGGCAACCCGGTCAGCTAGTAATGGAATCGTCTTCTCTGCAGGATAAACATCACTATATCTCAGATCATTCTTCCAGTTCTCATGGGCCCAAAGTAAAATGTTGGAACCATTATCTAACTACTATAGTAAGCTATTCCACCAAAAAGATATTTGCTTTATTAATCTTGAAATCTATGATGTTTGATGGCATTACATGCTAAAGCAAAGGTATGTATGTTTTGTGTTATTGATACTGTCAGATAGTTAAATAATTTGACCACCGTTATTACTAAGCAAAAAAATGTGTAAATTTCTATGTGGTCCTCATAAAGAAAAATGAAACAAGCATACTAGTACAGTGACGAAAATTCCTGGGAAATGCCAGTAGAGTCCAGCGAACCCCTGCTGTTATTTCGCGTCAGCTCATTTTCCCTTTCAAGAAAATTTAGCACCAACATTGACGCAAAAGAAAACACTTTAGATCACAATACCTACCTTCCATCTCTAACATTCAGAAGATAGAGCAAACAAAACATAATTAAAGACTAAGAGAAAAGGCGCTGGACCGTCAAATTTTTCACTGCAGGATCTGTCTCGGCAAACTATTACAATCCACAAGTTGAAGGAAGCAAGGATCTGTATGTTCTAGATGCGCTGCAACGAAATGGAAACCGAGGCCCATAGAAGGTCCTCACCCACCCTGACATAAAGATCTGATTTCGAAGCATTGTGCTTGGTATTCAACACGTTGCCAGGCAGCCATTGCCACAAGGACATGCACCGGCAAAGCCAGGTTATGTTTCCCAGGCGCCAGGTTAGGAAAAAAAAAAGATTAGTGCAAATTTACTCATTTTGACCACATATGACAATTGAAATTACTCAAAAATTGACAAGTTTCTATGTGTTAGATCATGCTGTGCACCACCATAAATATCACTCTAGCTTCGCCACTGAGGACATGCAGTTACACAACGATCGAAGTAACACAAATCTTGCAAGAGCCTGAAGAGCAGTCATATGTTAATCCAGAACCATCGCCTGACCGTCCTTAGACTGAAACCGGTTGTAATCTCCGAAGACAACAAACACTGAGCATCCAACCGGCGCTACTTGCGGAAACATACAGATAAGGAGATACCACAACCGGAACAACGACAGCTGAAGAATCACGGCGACCAGAAACAAGACACCATTGCCATGGCCACCAAGAGACTAACACCATCAAGCGAGCCAAGGAAGCATAACATTTCGTCGAGCACCTCCCGCGCGCGCAAATTCAGAGGCGAGAGAGACCACTAGAGCAATCCGGCCAGCACTCTTCATCCGCTAGTGCAATCCCTGCTGAGAGTGCAACGGATTCGACTCCACGAAACGATGAAAATGTGGCCCCAAGAAACGGAGCCGTGACGTCTCCTAGACCAGATGAGTGGAAAGGAATGGCGGCGCAGGTAAGGAAACGGCGGAGCACTCACTGGAGACAGTGTAGGGGAATATGGCTTGCGGCGAGGCCCTCTCACCGGAACTCCGCCGAGGCGGCGCCGGCGCTGGAGCGGAGGGGCGCAGTAGAAGTGCCATGTAGAAGAAAAAGGATAAGGGAAGGAGAGAAGGCGCGCGAGGGGGTGATATGATGATATCCCCGCCCAGATGTTTTACTTTACACGTGAGCCCCTGTAAAGAATCATATGGTTGTGAATATTCAAGTCTACGCTTCCTGTATTAGTTGTAGTTTACGCAAAGCAATAACGAAAACGTAGAAAACAAATTGAATGTTATAAGCATGTAGCTGTGCTCACCCTACGGAGGCTAGCCAGTAAGCGGATTGTGACACGAGACCCGGCATTGAGCTGATAATAATCTTAATATTATTAATTTATTTTTATGATACTCCCTTTAATATTCTTTAATTTACACTAGCTACAAGTCAAAAATTCCTGTCTAAACGTCACCAATTCAAGGAAGGAGGGAGTAGAAAAGTTATTCTGCTTGCATTTAACATAAATAATATTCTTTTTGCATTTAAATTAAATGCTATTTTTTTGCATTTAACTTAAATACCATTTGTTGTTTCCTGATTGATGTTACCAACAAAATTGGTGCAGTGGTGCTATGTCAAACAAAAACATGAGGCCAGATATCTCTTAAAAATTCCAAAAAATAACATCTTTTTCTCAAAACAGAAAAACAGATTGAAATTTGAATTTAGAAATTAAGCGTTTGACAAGAAAGGGAAAAACAACCAAAACATATCTTGTTTAGAAATGGAGCCAGACAGCATCTTGTTTGTCATCTAGGGAAAAACAGATTAACATTTGACAAGAGAGGGAAACGACCAAAAGATGTCTTTAGATGATCTCTAAAAACAGCTCAACAGCACTTATTCACTTGGACGGAGGACTGATAGGAGGAACACAAAGGTAGTACATTATTTTAGGAGTAACATACAGGGACAATCATCAAACATTTGTGATGAAATGTCATCTTGGTTCTCCAACTTTCAAATTGTAGTTTGAGGTCCATACTCTAAATAAACATTGTACCAAAACACGCCTAGTAGCATAATTTAAGGATCTAAATATGTAATTTAAGAGTTCTTTATGTCCACAGCTCAAACAAAATTTTGGCATTGTAGCTGTCTCAAGTTTTTATAACATAATTGTCATTCTTACTTCTCAATGCGCATTTCTCTCTTTTCAATACATCTCTATCTTTCTCTCTTTTTCTGTTTCGATTTCCTGTGCATCCATCTTTTTTACATCTCTTTTAATTCTCGTGCTCAGAGTTAAAGTGCCAAATAGATTAGAACAGAGGGAGTATGAGTTTACAAATGAGATGGAAAGGACCTTTAGTGCACTTGCGGAACGTGGACAACTTGACAGGGGAGCCACTCTGTTAAAGAAATTAGCAAGATGGGCAAGATTGCATATTTTATATCAATTACATGGCAGAATAAAAGACTATCAAGCAGTTTTACAAAAAAATTCAGAGAGGCCATGGCCACTTTTTGGCCATAGTGAAGCTTTGTGACATTTTAAGGACGTTCAGTGTTTCTTTCCATTGTATTTTCAAAAAGTTGTGCTTTCTGTAGCTATAATGCTACTGCCAAACGTATTTTCCTCAATTCGATTTCAAGGCTTCAACTAAGGGTACTTGTAGCCACACTTATGCCCAGTTTTGGCCTTGCAGTGGCACTTATTAGGATTTCTTATACAACACTCGAGTGCCCAGAGCCGCTGGAGCACTTCATGTTTGAGATTCGCGTATAGGCGGATCTTCCAATAGGGCAAGGTAGGGCGGCCGCCCTACCTAAACTCCTGGCCGAGTCCTCCCTTCTCCTCCTCCAGAGCTCCTGCTGTCCACCTCCGGAGCTCCTGCTGTCCATAATGGCCTGCGCAGCTATGTCGTCAGCGCCTCTTTCCAAGGAAGAAGGCAGCCAGCTAAAGACTTAAAGAAGTATGGGCCTGGCTCCTAATCAGGCAATTCGATCTCCAATGCGTCTGAACCGCTGGACGTCTGATAGTGCTGCTATAGCCATCTGAGTAGAACAGCCCGCTCTTGTTTAAGTTCATACGGTATCGTTTACTCTTCGAACAATAGGTTTGTCTTGATTCTTGCACTTTCTATTCATATATATGTGCTTGTGGTTCAGTTTTATTGTTCGTCCAAATTTGTGTCGCGGCTTCGCCCTACCTAATTTTTTTTTCTGGCTCCGCCACTGGATTCGTGGCAATATAAATCTACGGGCGCAGACTCCTTCCTTTTTCCACTCCAACCCGACCTCACTTGCTTCTCCTGTTTTGCCACCGCTCCGCCTCTCACCATCTTGACTGCGCGCCTGGCCGCCCCGGCTGCGCGCTCGTGCCACCCAGGCTGCACCTCCCCAGCTGTGCCTCTGGATGCACGCCTCAGCCTCGCCCCGCGCCACCTCGATTGCACCTGCGGTCACACCCCACGCCGCCACTCAAGCTCCAGGTGCCCGGTGACGAGATTTCCCGAAGCTGAGCATGTTCAATGGCTGGAACAATCCGTTCTGTTAGTTGGAACAATGGCTTGTTCTGGTTGGAACAATCCTTTCTTTTGGTTGGAACAATGGCTTGTTTTCGTTGGAACAATGTTTTCCTATGTCTGGAACATTTTGTTTTGTGTCGAACATTTGCTCTCTCACGTCTGGAACATTTTTTTTTTTTTTTTTTGCCTTGGAACATTTGCTCTCGTGAACAGCACCGCGGTGAGGAAGAGACGCGTGGTTTATTTTACAAAATGGACCTTTGGATTAAAGTTTTTTATAAAAAGATTATAGGAATGGATCTAGTGTCATGTGTGTTGGCGCTCACGTTGCATGGGTGAACGCCTGTTATTTGACATCCACTCGTGGGATCTACCCCAATGATTCTGATGCTTACTATGTCAGTTCAGCATTCGTATATGTGCCTGCGTTTAGGATGTGCGTCGTGTCTTTTGACGCCTATCTATCTGATCTGGACGCAAAAAAACACGACGTCCAAAAAGAATTTATTTTTAAAAAATCTTTGCACCCGAGTTTAAATGTGAAAAACTTTAACAAACAATTATTTTGTAAAAAAAAAACACGACAGGCGCTCTCCGCGCCTCCCGTAAACGGTTGTTGGACAGTAGCTCAGGTGCTACACGGCACTCGTGACCTATATGAGGCTAGGGGCATGGGTGAGTGAGGCTGTCTCTAAAGGAGGACCTATTTTCCACTTTTAAACCATAGAAAACGTTCTCCAACAAATGACCCAGAGGCGACATCTATTTTTCTCCTTGCCCCCTTCGCCACCCAGAATTGAGTCTCCTCACCCCCGCGACCCAACCGAACCGCGATTTCTTTCTCCTCCAGCGCCGCCTGCCCCCTCCTCCAGCGCCGCCTGCCCCATCCCCCTCTTCCTCCAGCTCCTCCGACGACGACCTCGGGCGGCTGCTCCGGCGCGGGCGATGGCGACCGACGGAGCGGGCGCGGCCTCCTTCACAATGCTCGGTGCCATCAGGTCCATGGCGTGCCGCCTAGGAACTCGGCTCGCGGGGACCAAGAACTCGATTCCTTGGACAAGAACTCGAATCGTTCAGGCAGAAGGCAAATCGGACGGAACCTCTACTAGAATCAGGCGGCTCGGCGGGCGAGGTGGAGGAGAGCACGAAGATGCGCTCGGTAGGGAGAGGAGGAAGAGGAGAAAGCTGGCGGCGGGTTGCGCAGCGTCAAGCTCTGCTGGCTTTGGTTGCTTCTCTCGCCGGCGCGCCGGGGCGGCTCGGAGGAGGGGGAGCGGGG
Organism: Eragrostis nindensis; assembly: GCA_012490785.1. Lineage (NCBI taxonomy): Eukaryota > Viridiplantae > Streptophyta > Magnoliopsida > Poales > Poaceae > Eragrostis > Eragrostis nindensis. Next base: position 2,027,306 of record JAAXCT010000036.1, on the reverse strand, counting down.
GGGCTGCAGCGCGCGGTGGCGGGGGCAGTGGCGCTGGGCGGCGGCGGTAGCACGGGTGAGCCAGAGGAAGAAGATGGGTTGTCTGTTGGAGATGGGAAGTTTTTGCGATGTCGTTTCTATGGTGACGAGAACCCATTTTGGTATATAGATGGCTCCTTCCGTTGGAGATAGCCTGACGGGGAGTCCGGGACGCTCGTCGTTGGATCTCCGTTCTATCTAGGGAGTCCTCCCGTGTGACCGTGTCACTTGGCTTCTCCTGTACGGAAATTGCAGCTTTCCCGCCCTTTTCATTCCCCCTCGCGCTCTCCGCTCGGCCTCGCTGAACAAAGCCCTAACCTTCCAGAGCCTTCCGGTGCTCAAGCTCTCCCCCATGGCCTCCTCCTCACCCTCTCCCACTCCCTCAGGCGTCCGTGCCCCCTCGTGTCCGCCGCCACTCCGCGAACCCCCGCTCACGCGCCGGAACCCTAGGTCGAACCTTTCCGTGGCGGAAACGGCGGCGCTGCTCTTCCAAGCGGCGTACGACGGCGACATCCCCCAAGTCAAGAGTGAGTCCTCGAGACGCCTTGGAAACGCCCGATTATTCGATTCCGGTGAAGATTCGGTCTTTGATTGGACGGGGGCTGGGGTTTTGTGTTTGGGGATTGATTGAATTTCGAGCAGCGCGGGCGAAGCAGCTGCGGAAGGCGGGGATTTGCGTGGAGAAGGCGATGGCGGAGATCAAGCGACCGTGGTACAAGGGACACGGGCCGCTGCACATGGCGGCGTCGGCCGGGAAGGTGGCCATGTGCAGATTCCTCATCAAGGATCTCAAGCTCGACGTCAACGCGGCTTGTGACGATGGTAACTTTTCCTATTTTGCCATTTCTGTTTCTCATGGCCTTTGATTGTTCGGTTGGAAGCCTTTGCTGCGATTTGTGAGCCAAAGGGATTGTTGGTGCTAAGAAAGGTCACATCTTTGTGAAATTGCAATTAGTTTTAGCTTAGTTGTTTGGGGAAAAGTTGTAGGAAGCTGGATTTGTTAATACAAGCTGTGTATGGGAACATAGGAAATGTGGTAATCGTGTGACCATGCTCTTGCGATCGTCGTGACCAGTGCTCTCGCCATAATTGCAGCCAGTGTGCTTGCCTTTTGCCATTTTTTGGAATGAGATTGATGGCAATTTTCTTCTGTTGCTTCTCAGCATGACCCCCCCACCCCCCACCCTTGTCCGGAGTTAATGCCTCCATTTCTATCAAAAAATAGAAGACATTGAGGTTCAATGACGGTTCATGTGGAGATAATATGCGATTGTCAGATCCTTATCCATTGCTATAAATCGGATTCCCTGTCTGTACCTTTTGTATTGGTGTAAACAGTGGCAAAGCCACGTTGATCCACCCTGGTGCATGTACGAAAGACAGACTACACGATGCCACTTACTGAAGTGTTGTTTCAAAATGTATGCACTTTACAAGGATGATGGTCTTCCAGGTTCTTCTTTGCTCTAGCCTCTTCCCTGGGTGTAAATGGGATGCCAGTTCATTTTGATGTTTATGGAGTGAGGAAAACTATTGTTAACTTGAGATATGTTTTGCAAATATTTGGTTGATGTAAAATGAATGTTGAGTCTGATATGTTAGTTGATCATCCTGATGAACTGCCATTTTTTATGATCTTGCCAGGTGTGACACCTCTCATATACGCAATATCTGGCAGTGCATCCACAGCCATCGCAAGGCTGCTTCTCGACCATCATGCTGATCCAGACAAAGCAGCCAGTGATGGGTCTACTCCACTTCACACTGCAATAATTCGAGGTTCTTTTGTACCCTTGCATTCGTGTGTGTAGGATTCATTTAGTTGTTTCTAGAGCTTTAATTTTAGGTATATCATGACATTTGTTTTATCTCTTATGTAAGGTAAATGTCATCTTGTCTAAAATGTCTATCAATCTACCCGCAAAAAAAAAAAAAATTGTCCATCTATCTACCCGCAAAAAAATAAAATGTCTATCTATCATTTCCTATCTGTTGCACATCGTGGTCTACTGCTAGAATGGGTATTAATATTGTTTAGTTTGTTTTTTAGGATATAATATTGTTTAATATGTGGTCCAAGTATTTGTTTAAACTCCAGTATAATTCATCAATCAATAGAAACAATTTTGAGACAGCTGGTAGGTGTATCCGTATAGTATCATGGTCAATGCATGTTTAGACAGTGGGTATGTTCATGTAAATTGTTCTTTTTTCCTTTGAACATGAGGCATGAGCCCTAAAAAACCAAAAGCTAAACGTGTCTTCATTGCTTCAACTTGGTATTACCTGAAACTAGACACTTGCACAAGATAGGTGGATACACAGGTAATGAAGTCTGGATCTGCCACCAGGGACCAGGCCTTAGAAATCATCAGCTATAAATTTCAACTGCTTAAGTAATGTTCCCTGTTTGTTTACTGTTTCTCAGAACAATCTTTGTCTCTTGAAACAGTTGACTCAGCTTGTAGTTCTAAGTTCTGCATTATAGGCATATTTTTAGTTATTGGCTCATATGGATGGACTCTATTTTTGAACCACATAATCATCACATATAGCTTGAATTGAAATTTGACATCAGCAATTTTCTTCATGTAATCCAGATAACTACGAAACAGCAGAGTTATTGTTGTCCAGGCGTGCTTATGTTGATCCTGTATCTAAATGTGGCAGTACTCCTCTATATATCGCTGCCAAAAATGGAAATGCAAGGATGCTAGAGTTATTGTTGCGCCATCAGGCAGAAGTAACGGTTTCCTTCCATTTAAGTCTTGATTAGTTTTTTATATCAATGTTTGACTTATTTGAGTGCATAACGATAATAGACAACGGAAACAAAATTATAGCTGAGCTCAACAAGTTGCTATTTTCCTAAGAATGTTCTTGTGTTTTCCATTTTGATGCCTCCCATCTACCCTACACATACATGGTCTGGATATTGTAGGCATGAATGCCTTTCTTAACTTGTTTATTGGGCTCAAATCTAACTATTGCTGGTTATATACTATTTTCATGGCTCATGTGAGAATAACACTTGTTCACTGATGAGCTTGAGTTGTTTAATTAGTCTGAATCTGAAAATATTATTTGCTTCGCACTAGCTTCCAATTCGATTCTGGTATATCTTTCTTAGTTTTGTGGAAAAGAGATGGAAATGGTTTGTCATTAACTCATACTTAAGTTTTAGCATAACAGATCTTCTGTTGTTCTGGTTTTAATATACGGAAACCAAAGAAGGTTAGAAGCACTAGCATAGCACTTTATATAACCTTATTTCAATTTTCTGCCATGATGTTCACTGTTCATTCCATCAGTGTGGTGCAGAGTTATATAAGGTTTTCACCTCTCAAGTATGTTTTAGTACTGCTTTTGTGTCCAACATGCAATGGACAAAATTTCTTATAGGCCATTTTGGTTTCATCCATCTGCATACTTCTAGTTTGTAGAGAAAATTTAATACCACAGTCAGTTTCTCATAGGTACATTCTTTGTTTGGCTAGTATTTTCATATTCCGCTACTAGACGTTTTTCTGCAACCTTTGTGCCTTTGTTTGTATATGTATAATGTATTGTTTGTTTTTGTCCAGCCTAATGGGGTGGTCCGTATAGTACACACACCACTGAAAGAAGCAACCTCTGCCTGTTCATTGGAAGGCTTCGAACTTCCTACTGAGGTGCAGTGACTTTTTTTGTTTAGTATTTTCTTTTTTTATAACCACAAAGTGTGCGGACTTGTCTTGTTGGATGGGGTTGCCAAGGAAACTGAACAAATCTAATTTTTTTCATTCCTAAGATGAGCTAATGTTTCATCTCGCTTAATAAAAGCCATGTTAAAGCTTATGTCCATGTTGCAGGCCTGTGCTGATATCAATGCTGATACTATGACTCCGCTAATAGCAGCTGCAAATGCTGGGTCAACTGAATGTGTTAAGTGTTTGTTGAAAGCTGGTGCTGATGCGAATATACCTTATCGTGTGAGTGTATCCTGCTACTTAGCTTTTTATTGTCTCTCTTAGAGTTTCTGGGCTGGCTCTGTTATACTTGGGAAACTATCTGGGCTGGCTCTATTATACTTGCGAAACAATCTGGGCTGCCTCTGCTACCCTTACAAGCCACTCTTCTAGAAATATTATGCAATGAATAGATTGCTGCAACATTCCATGATCTACGGATGTTTTAGAATATTTTGTAAGAGGCCAAAGTGATTTGATGGAATGACACTTCTCCACTATCTTTATTCTGATAATATAGTTAAATTTTGTACTCATCAGATTAAGGATTATAAAACTCGGCTCTAGTATTTGATATTGTACATAAATGAGTGCAATTTAGTGTTAAATGTTCTTCGTTGACGTTGTACATTTCTTATCCATCTCCAAACAAAAAAAAGGAAAAAGAGGAACCATATTATACTGATCTACTGCTAAGCTTCCAATATACTTCCTTGTAAGAGAATAAATAGCAAAGGAACTGATAGCCTGAGCTAAACATTCATGCATGTTCCCCTTTTTTATACATGACCAGGGAATAATGAGAATCAGTCCATCTACATTGCCTAGATTTTGTCACGCTCTATTATGTGCAATTGTGACTATCAATATCATTGTCAGTCACCTAAAATTACATGCACGCATTTGTTATCTTTGTTTTCTTGTGGTGTAATATTTTGACCTCATTTTTTGTTACATAGTGTGCGGCGACATACCCAGATTTGTTATTTCTTAAGCTCTCCCATGTTTAATTCTAACATTTATCCTTGATTGTCTTCTTCTCAGAATGGTACAATGCCGATAATAATTGCTGCCGTTCGTGGCGCACAGGAATGTGTTGAGGTTCTTTTACCTGTCACGACCCCTTTGGCTAGCATTGCTGATTGGAGCACTGCTGGAATAATTGAACATGTAAAACTTACAAGTTCAAAGCCAAAAGTATGGACAAACTCTTTCCTATTTATTTGATAGTTGGGTTGGTGTTGGTAGCTTTAATGCAAGATATTGAAATTGATGTCATGTCCCTCAAAATAACAAAAGTTATCATTTCCATTCACTATAGATTCTGCATTTTATCATTTTTATTTATATGGTGCATGTTGTTTAGGTTGAAAATGATGGATCTGATTTTGAAGCAGAAGCGGATGGTTCATTCCACAAAAGTGATTATGCTCATGCGTTGACTCTGTATACTATGGTAAATTCTAAGATCATAACAACACTCCCTTTTGGTAATATGAACTCACTTTCTGACCTATGCCTACTAACTATTGCTGCTAATTGATGCATCCTTATTATCCAATATACTCTGTCCCAAAATAAATGTCACTTTAGGATTCAAAATTTGTACCAAAAATGATGTCACTGCTTCCCAATATAACTCTCTCTATCTCTCTTCGTCCAACCCTCGTTTCATATGCCCTCTCTACTTTTTCATCCCTCCTTAGTTCTCATGCTCAGCTTCTAAAACAACATAATATTTTGGGACAAAGGGAGTACCTGTTACCTTACCATATAGTCATTTCCTTTTATTTAAGTTTTTTTTTTGTAATAAATGTCTATACTACTGGTGAGGGCATGTTTGGTTTCCTTTCCCAACCTGGCCTACTAGCCTTTGCTAGGTTGAGCAAGGAAAACCATGCCATGGGAGGAGAGCTGATTTCATTCTCCCTCAAAAGCAAGCAAATGCTGACCCACCTTCCCAAGATCAAACGATGCTTTGCTTCTAACCTTGCTAGGGAACACTGGGCAACGGTGGGTACGAGAACTGTAGATGTTTTATATATTTTCTATTCGAGACAGGTGTCAGTAGCATGCAGATGTTATCATTTTCTGCTGTCTATAATAAACAGCCTCATTCACGCTACTTTGATATTTGTTGGTTAGATAAATGATATTTGTTTTATGGATCCAGGCAATGGAGAATAACCCTAATGATTCAACCTTGTATGCAAAGAGGAGCCTCTGCTTCCTCCAGACAGGTGATAAAGGCAAGGCTTTGGATGATGCTAACTCCTACAAAGATATGCAGCCTGATTTCTCAAAATCATGCTATCCGCAGGGAGCAGCTCTAATACTGGCAAAGGTAAGCTATGCTATTCAGTTGAAATACCAGTTGATTTTCCATGATCTGTGTTGTATTCCATGGCCATGTATTTGCGCTTATATGTTCAGGAGTATGGAAGAGCCACTGAAGCACTCATGTCTGGTTTGAAACTGGACTTTGGAAGGAAGCCAACAGGCTAGCCAATATAGGTAACCTCTGCTGTATTTAGTTGGTCGAGATAGATTGTATGTTTTTATGCTAAGACTGGTGAGATGCCTCCCAGTCCCACCTTCTCTTCAATCCTAAGAAAGACGATCTGTACCATTCAGGGTCACCATATAACATTTTTGTACTTTATGTTGGTGAATCTTGCGTCCAAGGAACTTAACAGAATTGATGTTGATTCTTAGTTCCCTACATATATCTTCTCCTTCGGCTTGGAGAATTAGCGAGACAGGAAACCATCTGATTATTTACTTTCTGATGGCTGTCATGGTGCTAATGTGACTTTTAACCATGCATATTTGCAGTGGGGAACTGGGGACCATGCGTGAAGCAAAGGCTTGTCACTGGACATGGCAAGGTGAAGCATCCTTTGAGCTGCATGCTCTTTTTTGGTGGATCCTGCATTTTGGCTGGGACCTGTTCGTGTTTTGTATCTATACTTTATGTGATATGCTACGCTAAGTGGCCCAGGTGGGGGAAGATCAAACGGTGCTACATATATGAAACCTTAATCCAGGATGTGGCGATGCAGGCCAATTGCCACGGGTTCTGTTGTCGTAACAATATGCACCATGCTCTAAGAATATCTGTAGAAAACCTTTTTTTCGGGAACGCTGTAGGGAGAAAGTGTTATGGTGGCATCCCTGAGAAAAGTGTTATGGTGGCATCTCCCTCACGACGTTAGATTATGTATCAGGCTGTCAGAATATGTGAAACGGCAGTTATGCTCAGGTCGCCTCAAAGCACCGGCACGACGCGGGCTCGGGGGAAGCCAGCTGTTCAAGTCCCCGACGCATGTGTACCACGAGGCGGGCGCTGCCGTTCATCTACGGAAGCCGGCAGCTCCACATGACGGCCAGCACTGTGACTTGTACGGGCCCCACGGGGTTGGTTGCTTAATTTGCTTGGTGCCAAGAAATTTATATGCTCCTCAGATCTTGTCCGTTTTTTGGCCTCTGTTTTTCTTTTTTTGCAATTGATCAGGTCTTATAGACTCGGCTACGTCCGGTCACTAGCTACTCCCTTTGGATATACAAGTGCTGTCATCAAAATTTAACATGTCACTCACTATCATCGTCCATCCCTTGATGCTAGATTATGGTCAACTCCAGTGCACCCTTCTTTAGTCGCTGGCGAGCACATATAATAAGAACTAGGTGATTACCCCGCGCGTTGCTGCGGGATATCGGAATGTGCCATAACAATAGATAAACATTCATTCAAATAACTGAAACAAAAAAGTGTGCAGGCAACTTGAAAATAAAATTATTAGTTTATCCTGTATTATAGGATTTAATAACTCGATTGTTCCTTTTCTATTGTTATTACATATACTTTGAAACATTAGTAAATGATAGATTACACTGCAATATATGTTAAAATCCACTGTGGCACATGAAAAATTGTACAAATATATTTTTGTGAAAGAAATAATAGATATTTGCAGGGAGTAAAGCAAGCTTTTTAGCTCTTTTTCAAAGGTTGCTGGTGATGCTTGTGAAAAATTCTACACATAATGTAAATTTATATTAAACACATACCTTAATATACATGTAACTATAGGAGTTTGCTCCCCAATACAGCCAGCATATAGAAAACGATGAGGTCGTTGAATCAAAGAAAATGTCAATACCTGGTATTACAACTTCTAGTGAAATCTTATCATGTCCTGGTGAAAAATTCAAATAAATGATCTTTAGATAATGGTATAGCCGTATAGCAAACAGAGGTGAAACATATTTAAGTAGTTGTGTAGCAACTCGTTTCTGCTGATGCCGATCTGTTGAAAAGATATAAGGTCATCGGAGTGTGAAATGCACATACCTGCCTATAAATAGATTAGCAAAGAAAGTAGAACGTAAAAATAGCAAGAATAATAGGAGGAAAAGGAATATATAGCTGTGTAGCTTACTCCTAGGAGCGCATCTCATGCCCCATGCAACTGGCTTGTTGAAGCACCATCAGACGCCTCATTTCTTTTGCGACAGACTTCGGACAATATATGAGGGGGAGAGAAGTCGATGAGGAATATATAGCACCATTGATAGCATTGGCATTTTGATCTAGCAAACCGCCCCTGCCAATGGACAGCTCTATCAATTTCTCGCATGGAAGAAGAGTAAAGAAGACAGTTTCTTATAGCATGCATGGAAACGGAGAGTAAAGAAGGGAGTAGTGGGAGGGAAGAGGCAGTACATGAACGGCTATAACAATTATTAGCATTTATAGCCTGAGTGATTACCGAAGGAATGGTGTCATTAGTTCTATTGGTAACTTGATTGCACAACCTCTCTCTCTCTCGTCAGTTAATTGAGATTTGATGCCCATTGGCTTGTGACGCTCTTTTACTTCCAATCTAAATGTGAAGAAACTGAATCAACTCCATAGGTTACGCTGACACATAGTGGCTGGAAGAATAAGGTTGGATTGGAAGGAAGAATCAAAGACGGTGGGCGCAAAATTGACCATAGAATCAATGTGAAAACTTTCACGGTGGAGTTAATTCAGTTTGTGGGTGCGAAAATATCCAGGAGAATGGGTGGACATGATTGAACGGGGACCTACGATCCAATGGACATAGTTTTGTAGGTGATGTGGCTCAATGTGGTTGCAGAGAAATAAGAATTAATGGTTGTTAGTTGGTTGCACTTATAAAGAATATATAGATAACATGTTCATTGTGTTCACATCAGTATTGGCAAAGTATGTTGGCAGTATCTGCCTCTGTTTGGTCAAGGTAGCATTGTTTATGGACATCAGTGTTCAATACCTTGCATGAAATCTACAGGAAGGTGAGACACTACAAATTATCTCCATAGGAAAGTCATTCCTCTCAATAGCTTGAAGCATGTATATTCACAAAATAACCGAAGAGGTCCACTAGCGTCAAGAAGTGTGCTCCATTTCACCAACTCTGCGTGGCAGACAGTTATTTTTTGCCGTCAAAATATGTGTAGGTTACTTTTTTTTTTGCGGGGAAAGTTATGTGTAGGTTACGAATTCTAAATTTTCATAAAGAATAAATATATGGAAATAATCTATATCAACGGAAAAGAACTCTGATGTTTTGCTCTAAGAGTATATTGATCAGTGAGCAGCTTGAAATATAGAGATGCCTTCACCATGGCGCTTAATTTCGTTACAACTCGCTCTGTTTGTGTCATTCTAGCAAACCTCACGGGAAAACAAGAAGATGTTGCAAATGATACGTTAATGAGGTGAGAGGGAGGAGGGGATAAGGTTTGGTGAGATGTGTGTGGGGGGCGCAATTGGGCATCAGGTAGTGGGCAATCAATTAACAGAATAATAGAATTTTTTTTTTCAAAGTAAAGGAACACATCACAACGTAATACTCCTTTCGTCCTAATATGTAAATGCGCCCAGAATCCCAAGAAGAAAATATTAGTGGAAGAAAATGCTGATATGCCCTTAATAGAAGTGCATTCAATATTTGGGACATATTTTTTATGATTAGGTCACTTTAATTCCGAAAAGAACACATCACAGCATCATATTTCAAGGACTCCCAGAATCCCAAAGAGAAAATTGCATTGAAAGAAGAAAGAATGATACTATTCCCTTAGGGCCTGTTTGGATCCCTGGAAATGAAAGTCTTTCCAGGAATCATATTCTATGAATTGAATCAACTAGAATTGAATCATCCGGAAACTTATTCATTTCCATTATTCTTGTTTGGCTGTAGATAGAATTAAATTCCTGGAATTAAAATCAAAATGTGTTTGGGTACTTTGCATGAGGAATCAGTTGAATATAGAGCGAACAAACAACTTCTACTATGTAACTCAAAATATATCTTTACAAAGGGAACACTGCTGCATTCTTGGACCACTTCTGCAGAGTGTTTGGGCTTACTAGACTACAACCAAACCAGATTTGCACCAGAATACATTTGCACAACCACCCAGCAAAGAATCAACCTATGTATCACCTTTATACAAACAATGACACTGTACAGACAGCCAAATATGGTCAAATAACACCATATCTTTCTCTCTTCTGTTGACTAATAAAGCTTTGTTGCCCACTGCTTTGCCACCGACCAGCTGCTGCAGCCGCTTTCTTGGCCCTTTCTGAATTCTGATGCTCCTTCCTCTACAGTATGTTTAACCAAAGCACAATCAATATCAACAAACTGAAAGTTGCTGGACAGCATTAATCATTTATCATCACAAAATCGAAAACATCAACAAAAAGTGGAAGTCCAGTGAAAACAATCTGGCTGGACTGAAAATGGAAATACAAGAAACAATAGCACAAAAATTAGCATTCACAGAACTTGAAAAAACTACTCATGAGTTGTCGAATTAATTAGTGTTCTTCCCAAAGCAAAAATTCAATAAATATATCACAGGCACCGGATCTATTAGCTGACATGCATATATATGCAGAATATTAGCTGACATTGGATTTGATAATTAACCATGTCTATTCTAGACATGCTATAATTTATTTACACATCACATGCGCGAGGTGCACATAAGCAAGGTGTTGAATCTAGATTAACGGGCACCATCACGCACCTGCCTGTTTACTGATAGTATGATGTAGCTATATAAATACCATGCAAGCAGTTCAAAATGTTCACTCAGACTAGACACTAGTATCAGGCTTGTTCTGAAAGTTGAGCCAGTTACTATAATCGTTGGCAACTAACTACCGACTGAAAACTTAGGTCGGTAAGCTGGTAACAATGAAAGATGACTAGAGGTAGCTGGTAACAATATGTCATGGTTACATATCTAAAATAGAATATTAATTAGTTCTGCTGAAGAACTGGAAGCTAGCAGCAAGGTTCCGTTGTTTTGTTATTAGATGACAATTCCATGAGAAAATCAACGGAAGAACAAATCAATTGACCACTTGAAACAAAACATAGTAAGCTCATGCAACAGCCTAATCAGCAAGGCGTGTCAGCCTAGCACGTACCAAACTGCATGGTGCATGACGCCATGGATGGCCATCTACTAGTCTAAAAGCAAACAAACAAAAGGCATAGATATAGAGCGCAGATGTCAGTCTCCTCGATGTCTCAACTCCCAGCGTCATCTGCATAGTTAACGAAACTTGTTCTATCTATCATTCGTCGTGCACAAACAGACACGACCCACTGGCACGCCGGAGCCTGGCGATCGAGCTCTAGATCTGAGCCGAGTTGATTGAGTGCAGACACGAGATGATTGAGAAGGGATAGGGGGAGACGGGTACCTGGGCCTCCATGGTTGAGGAACGGATGGGCTGCGCAGTCGCGGACGGCAGCGTAGACGCGGAAGGTGATGCGGACGGTAGCGTGGGCGGCGGCGCAGATCGGGATGTGGATGGCGGACGACGACGTGGAAGGCGAGGCTGACGGCGGCGTCGACGGAGAGGGCGATGCTGAGGTCGGCGTGCACCGCGACGCGGAGGTCGGCGCAACAATCCGTCGCGGTGGAGGCGGATCGGTGGAGTCGGGCGTGGGAGCGGCGGCGGCGGAGTCGAGGAGGAAGAGGCGATTCAGAGAGTTTCTGTCGTGTTAGGGTCCGAATCAGTTGCAGGCCAAAATTTATCGGGTTGGAAACGGGCCGAAAGTGCCAATTCAATTCCGCGCACAGCCAAACAGGCCGGACCGCTGAAAGTGTTTCGATTCGGGGCGATTCCAGGGATCCAAACGGGCCCTTAGTTGAATAGAAGTGAATTCAAAGATGATGGGGTCACTTTTAATTCGCAAAGTGGTTGTATATTGGGCCGAATTTTGAATCGATGGAGTACGGCGCACGCATAAGCCCAAACCTGGCATGTAGCGCAACTACTATCAGCCCATAAAATGCGCCGCCTCAGACACACAACTGGACCTGGCAGGCTGGCTGGCAGCTGGCTTCTCCCCTACGGAAGCCCCGCTCGCCGGCTCACGCTTCCCGCTCTTTTCCATTCCCCTCCCCTCTCTCTCTCTCTCTCTCTCTCTCTCTCTCTCTCCGGGGGACCTTCCAGAGCCTCTCCATGGATTCGGCCTCCTCCTCCGCCGCCGCTGCCGAGAGGCCGCCGCCGCATCCGCAGATAGTCAATCTGCCCCGTCTCAAGCTTGGATTCGGAAACCCTAGCCCCGGCGCCGCCGCCAACCTCTACTTCGACGACGTCCTGGCCCAGCTCCTCCGCGCCGCGCACGACGGATACCACCCCCCAGTCAGGAGTGAGCTCTCGACACTCTGTAATTTCTGTTCCGTGCTGGATCCTGGACGATCCGATTCGAATTTGTTGCTTGAATGGTGCGTGCGCGCGGCGTGTGGCGAGGGTTTTGGTCCCGTCGGGGGTTGAATTGTTTGCGACTTGTTTGCAGAGTTTGCGAAGCGGCTGCGGGAGAAGTGGGGGATGAGCGTGGATGAGGCGGTGGCGCAGGCGCCGTGGGGCAAGCGTCACGGGCCGCTGCACATGGCGGCGGCGGCTGGGAAGGTGAAGGTGTGCAGGGTCCTGATCGAGGAATTTAACCTCAACGTCAACGCGACTGGCACCGACGGTTAGTAACTCGTTGCTATTTTTGCATTTGAGTGGCATTCATTGGGTTGGGTGACCGCTGGAAGTTTGGGTTGGCCGCATCATATGTTTGGACCGTGGGTGGGACTGCGTTGCTCTGATTTTGGGTACTAATCGAGGGTGTTGGTGTTGGGAAATGCCACATCAATGTGGCATGAGGCTTATGCTGCCTTATCTGTTTGGGAGGAATTCGTTGGAAGCAGGTTGCGGTGACTGATTTGATACAAACTGTGTATTATAGCATGCGAAATGTGGCAATCTGTGTTTTGGAGTGTGCTTCATATTTTATTCAGACTCTGCGGCCCATGGCCTAGGTAGAGTTCACCGTTTCCTAACAAATTCCAATCAGGAAATAAAATCAGGTCGAGGGGTGGTTCATGTGGAGATGATAAGTGATCATCAGTTGCTTATGCATTGATGCGAATGGGATTCCCTGTCTTTCTGTTGTTTATGGAATATAAAGGAGGGACTCTATGTCTTCTTGATAAAAGTTTGGCAAATAGTGGTTCTGACTTTGCAATGTGACTCATGGATCCGCCAACTATGCTGTCAGTGTAGCAATTAAGCAGTGCATAGATCTTTCCGTTCACTTAAATGTTATGCCACGATATACCTGTAATACAACTATATTTAATTACTGATTATATTACACTTCATTTGGTCAGAATCAATAAGTGTTGATCATTCTGATTTCCAGTATTATGTTCTTAAACTTGCCAGGTGCGACACCTCTACATTTTGCAATATATGATAGTAGATGTACAAATGTTGTGAGGCTTCTTCTCGAGAATGGTGCAGATCAAAATCAAGCATACAGCAATGGGGTAGCTCCTCTCCATATTGCAGCAGTTCGAGGTTCTCTGCACCTTTCAGAATGTGTGTTTTGGTTTTATTTAGCTGTTCTTTGAGCTATCACTTTAGGTTTATCATATCAAATGTTTTCCATTTTATATGTAAGGTATAAATTGTTAGCACTTCTGTTTATTATTGCCTCATGCCAGTTATTTTGTCACTGTAGTGTTCTACTTAGTAGAGTTGGGCCAGTTGGCTACAAGAACAAAGTATTTATTTAGTAATCCATTCTTTGGATCCATACCTGTTGTTGTCAATCTAGACACAATATAAACAATTTCCACACAGCAGGATAATTATTGGGATGCTCCATTCTTTGAGCATTGAAGTTAGAATTAAAGAGTGTGAGATGTCGCTGTGACTAAAAGGAAAAGGTGACATCTGTTTTGGTTGGTTGGACCTGCCACTGGCCCTTTAGTGTAAGACACCTCTGTAATCTGTAGCTAAGCTTTATAAACATAAATTTGAATCACTTTAGTTATGATGAACCACAAGGAATTTAACACAATCGTTGCCCATGCATTTGATCCAGGTACCTATGAAATCACAGAGTTGTTATTGTCCAAGGGAGCTGATGTTGACCCTATGTGGGAGTACCAAACACCACTATCTATTGCTGCTCAACGTGGAAATGCAAGAATGATGGAATTATTGTTGCAGTATAAGGCAGATGTAATGATTTCTTCCTGACATTCTTTAGTTTGCCAGGCCCTTTGTAAATAAAGTGATCAAATCACAGATCATCTTTTTGGTTACTTGTTTTTACTACTTATACTACTTTCACGGTGCACTGCTATACCTTTTATTTCTCTATCACCCTTGTGATTCTTACTATAAGTAACGTGTTATTTTTCTGTTCTCCAGCCTAACACCTATGTGACACATACACCACTGAAAGCGGCAGTCCTCGGTCATTCAGAAAGAGCTGTGGAACTACTTATTGAGGTGTGGTGATTTGTCCTGTACATTTTCTATTGATTCCCTGCAAAGATCTTTCCAAGGAAACTAGACGAATTATTAATTCCTAGTATGAGCACAAGTTAAAGAATTTAACAAAAAAATCTGTGTTGAAGATTTTGTATAACATATTATATGTTGCAGGCTGGTGCTCATGTAAATACTGGTATGCCTGATACTCCACTGATAGCAGCTGCAACTGCTGGCTTAACAGACATTGTCATGTGTTTGTTGAAAGCTGGTGCCGATCCAAATATAACTGACGATGTGAGTTTTAAATTTTATCCAACCAGAGTTTTCTGTATTATAGCACAAACTGATACCCCTACACATTGTCAATTGAGTCCTCTAATGCCTCACGCTCATTCGTGATTTTAGTTCTCTTGTAATATAGTATGTTCCCACATGCTTTTCTCAACAGAAAGCTTATGTTTGCTTGTCAAATTTGTATTGATGTCCCTCTCAACAGAATGGAATAACACCCGTGGAAATAGCTGCAATCCAAGGGCACCAAAAATGTGTTGAAGTTCTTTTTCCTGTCACGAATCCTTTGGCTGGAGTTGCAGACTGGAGCATTGATGGAGTAATTCAGTATGCACAATTTGCGATTTCACAGCCACAAGTATGGATCAAAACATGCATATTTAGAATTGTGTTGTACCCCTTTTTTTGGAAAAATTCTTATCCCTTCAGTTAATCATAGATTTCACATCCTATATTCCATTTGACTTTCGACTGTCGATGTTATTTAGGATCTGCTCCATGAGGATGATGTATCTGAATTTGAGGCAGAAGGTGATGAGAGATTTCTCAAAGGGGACTACTATTTTGCTCTGACTCTTTATACTATGGTAAAATCTTGCACCGTACATCTCTTTCAAATTCAAGCTGCCATTCGCAAAAAAAAAAAAAAAAAAAAAAAAATTAAATTCAAGCTGCACTTACACGAGTTACATTTGCTGCTGCCAACTTACTTTCTGTCTTATGTCTGCAATGTACTGCTGTCTATCCGTCCATAGTGATTGATCCAACAAACTAATTTTTGAGTTAGCTTAACCTTTGTAGGCATTTTCTACTGGCTGTATGCACCAGACGGTGCAAAGCTCGGAACACGTTTCCATTTTCTTAAATAAAAACATAGGCGTTGCCTTTTATTCACATACTCGTTTAGGTTTAGGAAAGCAAATCTGGCTGTGTGTCCTTGACAACATTGTGATGTAGTTATTGAAATTTTATTTGTCGCCTTATTGATCACTTCTTTGATGGGGATTGACTGCATCTTTGGTTTTATGCATTAAATCACTTTACGGTTACAGGCAATTGAGATTGACCCTGATGAGTCAACCCTCTATGCAAAAAGAAGCCTTTGCTTTCTGCGTACAGGTCATGAAGACAAGGCATTGGAGGATGCTGAAACCTACAAATATAAGCATCTGGATTCATCAGAAACCTTTCTAAGCAAAGAACCTCTAGCTCTTGTGATGGTGAGTTGCAATACCAAGTGACGATGATATTGGGTTTTCCATTAGGTGTGTCATATTCAAGTGACATGTATTTGTTCTTTCTTTTGTGTTTAGGAGTTTGGTGAAGTGTTTGAATTACTGAACTTGATTGAAGCAAGCCAACTGCCATAGCATTTTGGTAACTTCCGCTCTCCAGTTCTTTGTTCATTGTTCCAAATCTATGTTATTTGAATTAATTGTTCCAAGTACTATGTAGAACAAAGTAATTAAAGGTCTCCATGACTAGAGTGGCATATCATTACAACTGTACGACATAATGATAGTCCCTAATAAATTATTTAACGCCGCCATAAGTTTATGTAATCTTACCCCATGTTGTCAATCTTGTGATTCAGAGAAGCCAAGATATTGGTTCTGTTTTTATTCTTTTCTGCATTTCTTGTGATCTGGTTTGGAAGATTTAACTACAGAGGAAGTTCATGTCAATTAGTTTATCTGCTCGTTTACCCTCTTATACTGGGATTTACATTTTAATGATGCTAATGTAAGTTTTAACCGTATTTGCAGGGAGGATCATCCGTGAAGAAATGTTGTTAATGCACAGACAAGAAAGTTTTGTTACCTGTTACTGCACAGACATGACAGATCGTTAGCTGTTACTACCAAAGCAAGAAGATAGGTTGTTGCTTGTTAATACTGCACAGTCGAGAAGGAAATGGTTTTTGTTACTGCTCACGCTGAAGAGAGGTTATTAGTTGCTACTACGTATTAGTACTGCATAGGCAGGATATTACGCATTAACTGGTGAACACTGAAAAGCAATATGCGGAAAGCTTCGGGCTGTGTTTTGGACCCTTTATTGGATCCTGCATTTTGCGAGAATGCATGTTCTGTGAAAGCAAACCAAAACTGCATATTCATCAGTTGTGCCATACATGGTCCAGTGGCGGGCCCTGCACTTGGTCAAACGGTGCTGGAAATCTGAAAACATTGGCCCACGTCACATTGATGTTATGAGTTTTGACATGATATTGTTGTGATGTTGTGATATATTAGGGGAAGGATGAGGCAGTAATATATCTAAAGTTGGATCCGGCAATTTCCGTCGCAGTGCAGGTTTTCTTTGCCATTCAGTTCTTGCAAAATCACCACAAATCAAAGTTCAGTACTAAGTATTCCTGAAAACAAAAATTCAAAGTTCAGCATAGGACAAAGAAATAAGTACGGCCTGAGCATTGTGCACCATTAAGGAACACAATCTGTTGGGGAAAGATAACGGACTTGCCACATGTTGGCTTACGTTTTGCTAAGGCGATGATCCACAACCTTCCGATTTCGGCATACAGATCAAAGCATCCTTGCACCATGAATATGATACCCCCGCCCTCCTTCATTCGTCCCCCATGGCAATCCTGCCATTTGGTTTGCCTCAGCTTCCCTGTGGCCAATGGCGGAACTAAACAGTAATTTAAACAAGATGTGCCTTTGTATCAAATTATTTTTTTTAACAGAAGAACGCATGTGAAAGAAGGTACTCACGAAAATTACAGACATCGTCCCCGCCTGTTGCTCATGGTGCACACTCCCCCACCATTGTCCCCGCCTGCTGCTCGCGGCTTCAATGCCACCACCCACCGCTTGTCTAACCCCTCTCTCTCTCCCAAAAGATAAAAAACAAACCAAATCTCCTTCCACATGCGAAGAGATCACTTGAGAACCCCAAAAAGAGCCGCCACCGCCGCCTTCCCCTCCCACCGTCCCTCCTCGCCTCTGCCAGAGTGGCCAGCGGAAGCCCGTGTGGCTGCAAGGATGGCGGCGGCAAAGCTTCTTTCCTCCAGCTTCGGTCGTCCCAATTTCCATCGCCTCCCTTCCCTTCCTTCTCGGTCGTGGTTCCCCTTTTTTTCTCGGTCGTGGTCACCGGATCTCCTTGGTGCCGGCCGAGTTCAGAAGGCTTTTTTATTTTTTCTCTTCTTTTTTTGCCTTCTTGAATTTATGTATAAGACGCTCTTTTTTATCCTAATATAATATAACCAGCAGGGGTGTGAGCCCCTTGCTCTCTCATTTTTTTAATTATCAATGAGCATGCAAGTTGAATAATTAGCATCTTTAAGAATATTTATTCTCTCAGTAAGAGGCAAACGTTCTCGTCCAAAGTCAATATCACCCATGTCTTTCGAAGGTGCTCGTAGAGGTAGGAGTTGCGAAAGGGCATGTATCCTAATGGTTATAGGAGCCTCAATAGCATCTTTAAGAATATTTATTCTCTCAGTAAGAGACAAACATTCTCGTCCACATCAATATCACCTATGTCTTTCGAAGGTGCTCGTAGAGGTAGGAGTTGCGAAAGGGCATGTATTCTAGTGGTTACAGAGCCTCAATAGCATCTCAGATCCTGAACTCGACTTACTGTGGTGACTTGGCCATTGACAGCGAAGCGTCAGTGGTGACTTTTGTTAATCTTGAGGATTTGACGGCTCAGTTCTGGAAGATGCTTATAGCGATAGTTTTGCGTATGTGTGTTTATAAGAGTGATTGTGCACGCGTTGTGAATGTCTGAGTTGTACTCCGTAATAAAAGCACATAGGCAGGGATTCTGTGAGTGTTTCACAAGAGTGAAAACTCGTGCGTGTTTTTGATTGTATGCATCTGTACTATATTTAATTTTATATATGTATATATATATATATATCACCAAATCACAAGAAAAAAATTCACATAAGAAATGAATATCCGGATATCACCTCGTAATATCACGAGAAAAGGGGTAGATGTCCGGCGGTGATCCGGTAAACTCACCCCCACCCGCCCGGTTCCTCCCAATCTCCCATCCCATTCGCAAGGAGGGGGAAGCGAAATCGAGGCCAGGTATCCTTACCGCCGGCCGAAACCCTCGGCCCCACACGCCACGCCCCCTTCTCGGCTGGCCGGCTCGCACGCGCCCCTCCTCCCGCCTCCCCCTTCCCCTCCGAACCCTAGAATCTTCGAGAAGCACCGGGCGATTCCGGAAGCTTCCGGAAGGAGGGAGGAGGCGGCTGCGATGGGGCACTCGGATCTGGACCGGCAGATCGAGCAGCTGAAGCGGTGCGAGCCGCTCACGGAGGCGGAGGTCAAGGCGCTCTGCCTCAAGGCCATGGAGATCCTCGTCGAGGAGAGCAACGTGCAGCGCGTCGACGCCCCCGTCACCGTACGTGCCCCCGCGCCCCTCCTCCCCTTCTTCCCCCTCTCCATTCCTCTGCGGCGTAATTTTGATGCGGGAAGCTATGCCACCGACGCGATTGGCCAGCTTTAGGTTCCCACGGTCTCGATTTTCTGCGCTTTTGGTAGCTAGTTTAGCTCCCGCTTGGGATTGCGCCACGCGCGTGTTTGGATCATGATTTTAGGGTTCGCGCGCTGAGGGGATGTCAGGCACGTTGGGTGACCATCTTGGGGAGCATTTTTGGGGCGGAGAAAAAGATAATGCTCTTGTTGGGCCGACAAGGAAAATGATGCGTTGTGTATGTTCGCAGTGGTAATGCAGCTAGCCTACGCTTGAGTACCTCATATGCATCGTGGTATTGTGGGAGATTCGGCGAGGATTGCTTCTATCATCCGCAATGACATGGTTTGCATAGTTAATGTCTTGCATTTACTTTCTGGTAGCCTTATACATGTGCAAAATTGGTCAGATATGCTTCGGTCGGGGGGACTTTTGCTTCTCCCAGAAACTCCAAACGCCAAAAGCTACCCCAAACGGGTCTGCTTCTCACTGGATCGAAAATCCCAAAAGCGAGCAAATGAACTGCAAAGCAGAATCGGCGAAAACCCAGCTTCCCGAGCTTTTACCTTTCGCTTTTCCGTCGTCTCCACACACCGATCTCACTGCCTCTCCCATACCTCACACGCCGCTCCCCCCTTGAGCTCTACATGGCCTGTGCTGCTGCTCCCACGTCCTCCGGCCTACTCCCCCGACTTGTGCCGCCGCTCTCCTCTTGGCGGCACCAACCCAAGTTCTCTTCGATTCGTCAATCCGATTTGGGGGCGTCGGATTGACCTCGGCGCCGCCCCAAGTCCTCAACGATCCCCGCCACTCTGAGCTGCCTTTGCTTCTTCCCGAGGTTGCCATGCCGAGCTACTTGGCGATGACCTCGGCGCCGCCCCAAGTCCGCGACAGCAGCTCTCTACGCAGGTGGGCCTCCCGCTGGCCGACTGCGACGGCGAGCTTGCCTGCGTGGTCGCATGTGGCGATTCCATCTGTGCACTGGCGGCCTGGCCGAGCAGCATCGCAGGCATACAGATCGACAGACCTGCCCTCCTGGAGACGTTGATCCAAATGCCTCCCTCAATGGCCATAGAAGCTGATGAGCAAAAGCTAACCCCAAACAACCATCTTTGCTTCTTCAAGAATCAGCGTTTCGGGGAAGCAAGTCTAGCTTTTCAGGAATCGCTTTTGGAGAAGCAAAAGCTCCCCCAAACAGGGCCTTAGATTGTTAGCTTTATGCTACTTATCTGAGCCTCAATGTGATCTTTACTCTACCTTGATTTCTTCTTAAGCAACATTTCTCTCCCCTGAGAATTAGGTCAGTGACTCTTTTCTGTAGGAAGAAAAGCACCCTAAGAAATAGACTCGGTTCTCTCATAGTATTAATCACATAAACCAATTTCATGAGATTTCCTGGCGAATATGTTGATACAACACCTCTTAGTGTTTCCTCCATTTGATTTTATAAGTCGATCGCTCATTCCACCTCTTGGCGACTGGTATAATCCTTGGGATAGATTCCAAAGAGCCAGACTGGCCGCTATATAATATGTCTATGTTGGCACAAATTTACTTGTGATAAACTTCTATTGGTTGTAAATAATGGTAATTTGTATAAAGTTATAAGACGAGTCACAAGACACATTTGAAAATCTAGAGTGGCTTTCATGTTGTGAAATGGGCTTTATGATGTGCCTTATAACTTCATGCTAGAATTAGATGGACATGAGTTCTGCTGAATAACAAAAGATAGAGTGATCTCAACGGCTACCTCATGTGCATTATTTTGGGTAATAAATTGTTGCCTTATTTGCTATAAACTGGTGCTTCTATTGCAATTCTGCATTTGTTTCTTATACAAAGGAGTATCTGTGCTGTAAAAAGACGTGCTTAATTTTTAGATTTTTATTCTACGTGTGTTCAGAATGGATGTGACTGAATATTTACTAAATAAATTTACTTTTGCACTCAGATATGTGGGGACATCCATGGACAATTCTATGACATGAAAGAGCTGTTCAAAGTTGGAGGTGACTGCCCAAAGACAAACTACTTGTTCCTTGGGGATTTTGTTGACAGAGGATTTTATTCTGTTGAAACATTTTTGCTTCTTTTGGCCTTGAAGGTATAGATTCTTCTGCTACCTCTTAAGAACTTCCTCATATGGATTGTTTAGTCAACTTATTATGGTTAGGCTCGATGTGGCACCGGGCTGGCTTTCGGAATGAATCTTAATACAGAGCAGCCTTATTCTGGAACTTCTTTAGCTGAAGCTTTTGGCTTGCAGCCCTGAGAAGCCAAACTGCCCAAGGCCTAACTGATGACAGCTTTCAGGCATGGTGGGCACATGTGTGTCAATATCATGAACCTGTGCAACAAATTAACATTGGTTTCAGAAGACTGAATGGATTTCTTAGTGCTGTTTGGAAACATTGGCACGTAGATGTAATTAAACATTTATCATGTCATGTTGCAATTATTTCTAGCTAGGAATAGGAACATACATCTGTTAAGGTTGCAACTGTTTCGAGCTATAATTGGAAAAAGTGTCACAAAATATGGGCGGTCCCAATAATAAATGGTTGATTGAATTGTTTTCTAGAAAGCCTGTATATTCATCGTTGTCTCAAATGATCTCTCTATGCTCATGGAAAGGTTTTGGCCTTGTTTCTGGGACAGTACCAGCAGGTCCATTAGAATTTGAATATCGTTTTCAGTTCCTTCTGTTTGCTGCATGCCTCCATCACTGTTTTTGGTGAAAGGTGTAGATGGCTGTTTATAGAAGATCACCATACCAGTCCTTGAACTGATCCCACACAGAATTTGACTTATATTTGAGATGTCAATCTTCATCACTGTGTTGAAACGTGTTAATTCATTGAGTTGTTGCACAATTCTATGAAAACATCGGCACTAGAATAACCTGTCCCTACTGGGAAAATATTGTGGATGTTTGGACTTTAATCTTGGCATTTTGCAGTTTTAACTTTGATGTGTGATGCCATCTGTACAAAGTTTCAACCTGAGGCCAACATTTCTCAAAACACGAGGAATAAGGATTGTAGAAACTCATACGATTTTAATGTAGATCTTTCAGCGACCTTTTATTTTTTGAAATGGGCTCCCCTCATCCATTTCATAAACAGAGGTCACAGTACAACAAAGTTTTACCAAGACTTCAAGGAAGAAAAAGGGGAGAGGCAGAATGCTCAACGCCCTTAACTTAATTATCTGTCAGAATAGCAAGTTAGGGGCAGTCAGCTACTTATTTTCATCGAAGAACCATTAGAGTATATTCTAAACCGGCCTATTATCTGATTCAGAATAGCAAGTTAGGGGCAAGTTTAAGATGAACAGAAACATATCTTGCTTTGTCAGGGAACTAAAAGGGTAATAATCCCTATATGAATGTTTTATTGGTTTATTATATATTTATATAAGTGACCAACCATATTAGCCCACTACAGTTTGTGGTGAATTTGTGGCTATTATCCATGTCTGATTATTGAAAGACCTGTCATTCATTCTGCCGTGGCTGAAGCAATGAAGTTGAAAAGAGGGTCTGTTTTCGCTGACATTAGTGTGGACAGTAAATGTTGATAACCTGCAAGCCAAGTCTGTTTTTGCAATTATATTCAGCTTCCTACTGTTTTTTTAGTTTACAGTTTCTAGACCAACTGCACCATCTTGCCTTGAAAAGGGGTGATTTTTATCAGTTTGGCGATGCATAACTGCATGAGATGTAGTAAAAAGTATAAACACAGCTTAAGATGTCTTATCATGTTGTGGGCTTGTCTCCAACAATCTTTTTCATCCATTGCTGTTTGTTGAACGCCAATTTATTTCTGAATTTGAATTTCAGTACGTACTGTACATTTATTTTCCTCTATAAAATTAGAACGTTGCCCACGATAAGTTTCTGCTACTAATTGGCTTTAACAAAATATCTTCAGGTTAGGTATCCAGATCGTATAACTTTGATACGAGGAAATCATGAGAGCCGGCAGATCACACAGGTGGGGGTCAATTTTACCTCGGTATTATGTTGCGCTTATCATGAAAGAGTGCCTCTTTTCGTGTTCTTTAATCTCATGCATTTTCTGCAGGTTTATGGATTCTATGATGAGTGCCTGCGCAAATATGGCTCAGTTAATGTCTGGAGATATTGCACAGATATATTTGACTATTTAAGGCAATCTTCCTCTTATAGTTTTAATGCAGCAACACTATCCTTGGATTAGGCATATGAGATCTGATGGCTTGTCTTTTGGGTTCTTTTCAGTTTGTCTGCACTTATTGAAAACAAAATCTTTAGTGTCCATGGAGGCCTTTCTCCTACTATTACGACGCTGGATCAGGCAAATTATTCTCTTGGTATTATTTTGTGGGCTATATGTAGTATGTTTCATTTCTTTAATGTTTTACCTGTGCTTGAACAGATAAGAGTGATAGATCGCAAGCAAGAAGTACCTCATGATGGTGCTATGTGTGACCTCCTATGGTCTGATCCAGAGGATGCTGTAGATGGTTGGGGATTAAGTCCTCGAGGCGCTGGATTCCTGTTTGGCGGAAACGTAGTTTCATCATTTAACCATTCAAACAACATAGATTATATTTGCCGTGCTCATCAACTTGTCATGGAAGGATATAAATGGATGTTCAATAACAAGATTGTAACTGTATGGTCTGCTCCTAATTACTGCTACAGGTACGTAAAACTCTGATGGCCTGATGCTCTATTCATGAACTATATTGCTATTCTTAGATGTTACCAAATTGCTGTTGCAAAATATATTAATGGTGGATTCTGATAGTGAGAAGGGCCTATTGGTGGACTCAATTCGTAATATTTGGTTGCTTTGTTTTTGAGGCGTAGCCTAGACGTTGTGAGGGGGGTGGGTTGCCACGGGACGCCACAGGGTTTTAGTTACGCCACAACGCCTAGGCATTGCCTAGTCGTCGCCTAGGTGCGGTGAGGGAGCTGCTAAACATTTTACTGTTGTCAAGTCATGTTTTTTTGTACATTGTATTCTGCTAATGTTTCTTTGAAAACCATGTATCTAGACCACAGTTGTTGAAATTGTCAAATTTTGGAATATGCTTTACATAGCGTAGTGCTTCCAAAACTGTCTAGTTCTACTGCAGTTCCTTGTAGTAGCCCCAGTGCCCCCAGTATACATGAATTTGTTGCACAACTTAGGACTTGTTTGGACATGGTTTCCGGGGAAACAAAGACCCAAAGTTCCCACCTATAGCAATTCTACTAATCCAAACATCATCTCTACTACATCTGATCTTTTCCTCTCAACTTCTTGTTTGTATGATACATATATGTCTAACTTTTTTTCCAAGTCCTACACATGGTAAAGAGATAGAATATTTTTTATGGACCACACTGAGCTCTTACCTTTACATAAAAAATGTGATTTTGTAGGTGTGGCAATGTTGCTGCAATCCTAGAGCTGGATGAGAACTTAAATAAGCAGTTCCGCGTATTCGAATCTGCCCCACATGTCTGTTTTCTCCACCTTTTTAAATTGTTACACCTTTATCGAGAATCACATCCTTTCATCATGTATTTCCATGCTTGCTTTCAGGAATCAAGAGGCGTCCCTGCTAAGAGGCCAGCTCCAGATTACTTCCTGTGATGCTGCACATTTGGCTCGCGAGCTTTCTGCCTGTCTCTGCTTTCATGTACTGGCAGATAGGTCATGCAGAGGTGCTATGTTCTAAAAAGAGCCTATGCCTTACAAGAGCCTTGCCAGGTGATGCTCAAGATGTGTACATCAAGTTTTCGATGCTTGCGGGTCTATGAATTGTAAGAAAGTTGATGTTGGCATCCGGCATTTTAGAGAGTCGCTCCCATTTGAGCTTAAGAAACACTCCGCTGAAGGGTTTTATGGGTGTGAATTGGTAGATGATGTAAAATTTTGTTAGCCACTTCCCCTAAGAAACCCATTGTTAGAATCCAATGTAATTTGCTAATGGTGTGCGGGTATCATGTTGTTGCGTTGCAAGTGTAGGAAGTTTTGTAGCTGACACTTGTGCAAACTGTTAGGGGTTTTGCATATGGTCAAGGCACGTTTGCTGCTAATACTAATTTGCGTGAAATATCCGCATTGTATTGGTCCTAATGTAACTACTCTGGCACCTTAGTTTTGTCCTTTATAGTTGTAACCTCACTAACATCTTGATATTGTTGCCCTTTTTGAGTTGCTCTTGACTTGTGCGCAGTACGTCCTGTTTATCATGTTTTTAATAGGCATTTTTTGTGTGATGGCAATTACATAACTGACAAAATGGAGGAATTTGTTTGGATAATAATAGGCATATTTTTTTTGCTTATACAAGCTTTTACATTGTACCAGCTTGCTTGCCGTCATTGCTGGAACGTGAATTTTGTTCCCGAGAGCAGCAGTTGACAGCGACACTTGGGCATGCCCTGGAAATCCGGCATGGACGGCATGTTCCATCTCTTACAATCCATACCTGTGGACTCGTCCCTCCCTCTGCTCTCTTCCTACTCCTGGAAGCAATTATACGATCAACATGGTGTTTTGCATTGTACGATGTTGAGCGCAATTACTTCCATGGTATACGAAGGACTTGAAGCAATCACACTATACTACTAATTACTATGTACACTTTCCGGCCCACTGTTCCAATTTACTTGTCATTCTGGGAGTGGTTTTTAGTGTTCAGATTTATAAGATGTTCAATAAGCTTAGACAGACAAGTTGTTCAGGTTCAAATAATATTCAATGAATTTAGTGTAAAGCCAGGACGATCCGCAAGCAGGTGGCCAAGGCGCTTAGGCCGGAATTTGACTCACTAGTCATCTTACTCTTAGGCCCTGTTTGAAACCTTTAGAGATGATTGTTAGTTAGCTAATTTTAGCTATTAACTATTAGCTAGCTAACTATTAGCTGTAGGTGTTTGAAACCTCTAACTATTAGTCACCTATTAGCTAGTATTAGCTGGGTTGAGGGAGCTAATGAGATAGTTGTTAGTTGAAGTAGTAGCTAACAATTAGCTGGGCTATTAGCTGGGGTGTTTGAAACCTCTAGTGCTAATTTTAGCAGCTAATAACTATCCTAAGAGGTTTCAAACAGGGCCTTAGTCGCGTGGCGCCTTTGAAGGAGCGCAACATCTGCACCTTCCGCTTTGAGGCTCTTAAGCCGGTCGCTTGCGCAGGAGTGGTGGAGGCGGCAAAGACTTGGGCATTTTGTCCAAGCTGTTCAACGTCCATGGAGTCTTCTAGTTCCCGTTTCCTTCGTACTTTTTCCTTGCTGGTTTGTTTACTGTGTCGCTTTGTTTAGTTTTTCCTTCTTTGGTGCTCGCTACCCGCTTGTAGTCCTGAGACTGATGTCCTGAGATTAGTGACCTGTTGTCCGGTTAAAATTAAATCCCAACTGATGGACATGGTGCATGTGTTGCTTGAATTCATTTCGGGCCCTCGCATCACTTTCTGCACAGCCCGTGCGGCCGTGCCTGGCAAGAATGGCATATAACAACGCTATCAATAGGGCGCAGGTCCTGTCCCCAGGAATGTCGACTTGCCGAGCAGCACGGATAGTGCCGCAGCGGTAGAAATCTAGCAAACCAGCCATAATTCATTCATGGACGCACACTCGTATAGCTCCTGTTGCACCAAATCTATATCAATTTGATAGGGATAGTGGTACAAACCAATGTTTAGATTGTCCACGTTGCCGTTTGATTCATCCACCACGATAGTTCAGCTCCCATCTCTTCAGTTGAACCACCCCAAATATGTTTGATCCCACATGCCTCCAACAAAATTTAACTACGGAAAACAACCGCGGTACCCTCCACTGACGAATGTTTCCGCCTTCACGACAGCTCAGATATGACCCTCTCGCACTTCTCTTCCAGGATCTTCACGGCTTCTGTGAACAGCACCTCCGGGGGCATAGCTCCAGTGGACTCGATGGTGACTAGCAAGGAAGAATAGCCAAAATAGTGAATTAGCACAATGAGTCACATCGGCATAAATTTGTCATGCAATAAGCCAACTATGATAAGTTGTAGTTTACATAAAATAAATCAGGTCCTCACAACTTACAGATGAAATGGTCTCTGACACGCCTTAGTTCTATTTTCTTTTCGATTTCCTTCTCTGTTGGTCCCATGACACATTGTCTACAGAGCGTGCATGCCCTTGGCCTTGCAGCAACTGCCCTCTTTACACCTGTATATAGAAAAAAAATGATGGATTTAGTGTAAATTACTTATCACAACACGCTTCAATTCTGAGTTAGAATCCTAAAGTTCCAAAGGATATCTTGTCCAAATTTTAACTGATATATAGTTACACAGGTCACATTCTCACAATAAATTCTACCAAAATGTTAGACTGTCATTTGGTAAGAGCTTCAAAACAATCATCTTGCTCCAAGCACCAGCGAATAATCTAGCAATGAAACTAGCCAATGGCCACCACAATTAACTACCTTGATCCCCACAAAACAGAAAGAAGAAAAGTTACCATTTCCAAGTTCTTCAATGTCAAAAACGTTAACTGGACACTTCTTCTTTAGCTCCTCTGCGTCATCGCCTTCGAAATCTTCAAGCAAAACAACCTACATGATACGGTTTCATGTATGTAATCAGTAGTTGCATGCGATTTATAGTTAGATTTCCTTAGTCGAATTTTTTTACCTCGGGCAGCATTCTGTACCAGGCTGTAGCAACTGGAGACCACTTGGCATGAACTTTCCCAACTCCCTTAACAGCGTGCGCCTCGAGCTCAATAGCCTATAAAAACGAACAGATCAAATTACAAGGCAATTCTACAGTTTCATAGAAAGCACACCCTGTGAAACAAATACAGCACTTTCAGAATAACTGGTCTGATAGGCAAATAATTATATTCATTTTTTTTTTTTGTAACTCAGGCTTCATGATATCAAATTACAAAAAATAGTTGATTCCTATGGTAATGAATTAAGGTAAAGCTGCAAACTATATATATATTTAACTCTCTAGTTTCCGCAGGTACAATCTGGACTCAACAATGTACCATAATCCAAATGATGAATCCAGAAGAACAAAAGACATTGACAAGCTACTCCTAACATAATCGTACCAAGTAAATAAGCCACAAAGTTACCTGTCCTGGCCCAAGCCTGGCAATAGTTATTTCATTGCACTTCACACCAAGAGGCTTGTCTGAGATCTCCTTTTGGCTTTGGCTGAAAGAAGTGAAGGTCTTCTGTGTGTCCCCAGCCTGCGCCAGAGATGTTGTACTTAATTGGCTACCTTCTGGCAACCACTCTAGTTCACCAGATTTTACTGCACAGACATAAAACCGTCAATGCTGTGACAACAATAGAAAACTTGAGGGAATATGAAATCAAATACTATTAGATATTACCGATTTTATTTTTAGCACAATAGTATTTTAGATGACTATATACATAACACATAGATATCTTGAGGCACGGAAACCCACTAAAAAGATAATTAAGAATGGCTTGTTTAATCTAATTAAAGTCTTTGAGAAACAATTTATCTCGATGTCAATTAAGGACAGACAAGATTACAATTCAGTCTCCTAACGTTTCCAATTTGAATAATGAGATATTAGAACAAGAAGGTACAACGGGCATTTCATTTTGAAAAGCAATGTACCACCATGGCTTAAAACAATAAGATAGAGAAAACATTGACGGAAAAACTCATTTGTGCAAGAAAAATATTGGATGGGCAAATTTACATAAGAAAAAAAAAATCATGTTCTGGTCGTCCTCGCAAATCTGCCCAGCACAGACAGTTCAGGAAACCAAGGCATACCTGTAATTCGTTGAGAACCCTTTCCACATGAAACATGCAGTTTATACACTATTGTGTTCCTTTCATTTGGGACATCGTTCTCTGCAGAAACAGAAAAGAAGAATAAGATGGCTCTTATTCTGGATGCATGTGAAGCTAGAGCAACTGACGTTAAATACCTGAGATATATTCAAAAAGCCTTGGATCTGCATCTAGTGGAATAAGTCCAAGTCTATGTGAAAGAACCTCATCTGCTATAACGGAGGTGTTGTCGACCATGAAAACTTTCTCAATAGCCATTGTAGGAACCTAATAGTACAGAAAGGAAGTTTGATTTGAGCATAAATTGATCGAGAACCCCAAACATATAAAAAAAACTCGACCTGCCGGGGGTAAGACCGCCCCCGACGGCATTCTGCTAAGGAGAAGAGCCTCTCACGCAGGCCGAGAAAACCCCCGAACCCCCTCCCCGATCCTACACAGGGGAACCCCAAACATATAAAAAGTACTAAAATACGCTTGAAACCAAGCAGATACCTCTGCAATGAGGATTCTCCGAAAAGCATTAGCAATCGATGCATCAATACCAATCATATCAAACTCCATATCATCTTTTGTGAGTCGATTTATCTCGATTTTGAAGTTCTTGCAAAATTTCTCCACTGACACACTATTATCAACTCCCATAGCAGCAAAAGCACCCGAGTATTGGAAACCTTGAGTCTTTTAAACATATAAGAGAAAACATAAAATGCAATATATGAGACTAGTCATAAATGACTGCAGTATGAATACAAACAAATTTCTTCCACAAACAACTTAAGCAAGGAAACAAAACAAAACAAAGGTTCAGAAAAATATCCAATATGGATTCAGAGCAACAAATTTCTACAGTGAACATTTCTCAAACATACACTAAAACGCTAAATTGATTATGGACTAATAAACAGCATGACTGGTAACATTTCATCCAACTAAACACCATTTTCCGAAAATTTAAACTTTAAATAAGCAAAAAGGAAATATTAGAGAACATGTTCAAGCCATTATCAGAAGCAAGATAAACTTTTTTTCAGTATTCTGTGAATTGGACAACTAGAAGCGTAGCATCAAAACATCCGTATTTCTCTGTGAAATTTGGTCCCTATGCAAGATAAATTAATCAGAGCACATAATTTATGCAGAAAATCAGTAAGCACATCAAACAGACAATTTAGCCTCGAAACATTCACAGACAACAAATACAAGGCATGAAAGGAGGCAAAAGTATAAATGAATACATGAATGGGAGCATCGGCCTTGCATACAACACGAGTGCGCTGGAGCTCAAGGTAGTCTGGAAGCTTCTTTTCTTGTTGATTAGCCACATTCTCGACCTCCTTCGTCTTTTTCGAGCCCTTCTTCGGCATCCTTAGTTTTGTTGCCTCTTTACTCTAGTACTGCTGTATATCCTGTCCCCAATATGAAAAGCAGTAAGGGTGAGCGTGTGTGTGTAAAGAAATCACAGTTTCAGGACTTAGAGCAACTACTTATTTGCTTTGGTGCAGTGGCGGATCCAGACGGAAATTGTAGGGGGAGCTCGCATACTCCAGTAAACACAAGTTTAATTTGTCTCGTACACAAACTTGAATGTTCAAACCAATTCGACAAACAAAGAAAAATGAACACACACAGATACTTGATGACGACCCATTAATATTGCATTAGTTAAGATTAATTGAGAAATAGAGAATAATTGCATGGATTTTACAATCACCGAGTTTCTCAAAATTATGCAAAGCCTTCTTCCAAATGGTATAACCGACTTAGTAAACAATTACTCCCAAACTTAGATGGTTTTCCTGGCTCAAACAAAAGAAACCAATACAAGCAAAATGAGACATCTTTGACTGACTATATTCCAGCCAATCAAACTTATTCCGTTTTGATTCATGTTTGGTATTCCCTGGGTCACCAACTATACATCTGGGAAACGAAATTCCACTTTATTCCTCTTTGGTTCGTGTTCAATCAGTCTGTTTTCTACATTTGTGCTCTCTTCAGTGTTTGGAGTACTACAACTGTTGGCATTGCTTGAAGAAAAATATGTGAACAAGGTTCGTTTGGATATCTTGGAATTCTACAAATTAATGACAGATTTAAACCGTTAAATCAACAAATGCTCTCAGCCAATCTTTTGAAAGCGGAGCAGTAGATTGGGACTTGGTCTGGACAGAGGCATTACCTGCCGGCCTTCAGTTCAGACTGCTCCCTGCTGCTCGCCTGAAGCCGCCGCCTAAAGGTGAAGCTACGCCGCGCGCCAGCGCCCGTGCGCGTGCCCCGGTGCCCGCCGCCCGCCCACTGCCGCCGCCTGAAGTCGAGTTCGCCACCAAGGATTGGACGCCGCACCAGCAGCCGCGCCGCCACTAGTCAGGACTCGGGAGCACGCCGCTAGGGTGTGAAGGGCAGGCTGGGCAGTCAGATGGGCTAAAAACATTAGGAATAGCCAATTCCTACTCATGGGCTGCTGCTATTTTGGCTGGGCCAAATGGCCGCGATGGTCAAGTGGATACGACCCAGTTCAAGCCCAACTCGTGTTGTATGCAGCGGACTAGAGATTTGCTATTTTAACATCGGTTTGGATGGCTTCGCTCAAATGGTGTTAAAATGACCACGATTAGATTGCTGCTTTGCTAAAAATGGCCATATGTGTACTTTTAGACAAAACTACCTTTCCATATGAAAGGCCCATCGAACAAATAAAATATGCAAAATTCCGTGGTAATGTCAATCATGCTCCATTGAAAATCCTTGAAAACGAAGAACTCTCGAAGCCTCCCGTCCTCTGGTTCCTGTAGACTCTTCTTTCTCCCAGATCCAAATCCCATCTGAAAATCCTTCTCTCCACCGAAAGTCCAGCCATAGGTTAGATCTGGCCCCTCTCCCTCCTTCTCCGGCTGTTGCCGGCGTCGGTTGGGTGGGGGACCCGTTCTGTACAGTAGTCTGTTAGGTTCTTCTCTGTTTGTTCGTAGTTCAGTTGTAGTCTCTAGCTGCTCCCATCGCCATCGTCTTTGATGTGCGATTTGTCTCTAATGCAGCTTGGATTAATGGTTTCTGTCTTCCTTCGTGGAGTTGCCGTGATGGCTTTTGTCCTCGCCGGCTTCCTCACCGGTGGGTGTATCCTCCCCTTGCTGCTTTTATCTCTGTTACCAGTCTGTAGGTAACATGGAGGTGTGGTGGCTGCCGGCATCTGTCAACAGCGAAGTTCTTCATCAGACAGTGCCTTTCCTCGTTCGAGTCGATCGCTTATTGCTGATACCCGTCTTCTTAGGAGGAAGGGTCATTCAGTCCGGTCCGGTGATGCATATTCCAGATGTACGACTGGACTTCCTTCAACCTCGCAAATCTATGCAGGTATTGAGGCGACCTCTAGGTGGACCGCTGGAGTGTTAATCAGCCTGCATCGAGAGGCCTTTCCCGTCTGTGACGCGGTTGCTTGACGACTCCTTGTCGTCTCCACTGCCTGGTCCGGTCTGTGTCTTCTTGAAGAACTCTGCAATCAAAGTCGTTCACGGTGGTTCTTGCCTTCGTGTTTCGGAAGATGCGGCGGCGCTGGACCTGGCTTCGTTGCCGTTGCTGTTGCCTAATTGTAAAGAGGACTTCTTTGTAGTTTCAAATTTGTTCCATGTCCTCTCTAGCTTACTTGAGGACCTATGCGCAGAGTACATCTTTTGTAAGGGTCTCTTTGTAAAACTTCCGATGTGCCTACTGGTGCAATGGATAGGGATGGCAACAGGTCGGGTTCGGGTCGGGTGGAGCCAACACCCACCCGCGAAGAAAAGTGTCTCGGGTGAGAAATGGCACCCGCGCCCGCACCCGCGGGTGAAACTACGCACCCGCGCCCGCGCCCGTCGGGTCTCGGGTGGGTGTCGGGTGCCCGTCGGGTTTCAGCGAAATACGTATGAAAAGAAAGATCTCAACGATTCCAGTACAATAGCAACATGTCCAGAATCAACAACTAGTCTCAATTTAGCATAACATGTCCAGAACTTAGTGTTAGCCTACAATGGCAATCTTCGAAAATCAACAAATTGCCGCACCTCCATTCCGGTAAAGGAAAAACAAATAAAAATGCTAATATTGTATTCAGCAATCAGCAGTATGTGCAGCAACAGCAAGACTACGCACAAGAACCCAAGAACCTCACAAGAGAACACGAGACCAATTTCCCAAAAGAAAAAAAAAGCGCTTGCCCCGATTTCCTCACAAGAGAACACAAACACAAACACGATTTCCTCACAAGAGAACAGAACACGAGCACCTTTTCCAATCGCGTAGCACGCGCTTGCGGCTTGCCGCTCTCACTGCGTCGCGGATGCTCGCCGAGATCCCCGCGGCGCACGGCTCACAGCGGCGCGCGCTCGCTGCGGCGCCGCGCCCAGCCCTTGCTCGCCGCGTTGCGCGCTCGGCGTGCGTGGCGGGCCTGGCGGCGGCGGTCAGCAAAGAGCGAGAGCGGACGCGGCGGCGTGCCCGAGTGAGCGAGAGAGAAAGCGGGGAATTGAGGTGATTAGGGTTGGTTGGTGGCGTGGGAGATGTTGGGCTGGGCTGGCGTGTGGGAGGGAGGAGCGGTGTTAGACTGGGCTGACAGGGTTAGTTTATTTTCTCGGCCCCGATGGGTCACCCGCGGGTGGGAGAACACACCCGCGCCCGCACCCGACTCACTGCGGGTCGGGTGCGGGTGCACCCGCGGGTGGAAAACTTCACCCGCACCCGCACCTGCGGGTGGAATTACCCTCCCTAGTAATGGAGATCTTTCTAGCCCCTTTTTAGGGCGTGTTGCCTAAAAAAAAATCCTTGAAAATAGCCCACGGTCATGCTCTTGTATCCCATCTCTTTTGTCTCTCACAGACTATAATAGGGCTAATCCCTTAAACCCTGGCCCCTGGCTCCGCACAGGAGAGAAGAAAGAGAAAGGCAGGAGAGCAGACAACCTCACCTAGCCAGCAGGAGCATGGAGACCACCAGGATTAGGAACGCGCTGCCGCGGGATTATGCAAAGGGAGAATGAGTTCGAGAACTATGAGCCCGCCCGTGTAGCTGTGTCAAAGCGGCGGCATAGCAGGCTCCGGCAGCAGCGACAACGGATGAGAACAAAACGTGTCGAGGGACGAGCGGCTGGAGGCTCCGAAACGCTGTAGGATTTAGGGAGTGTTGGAGGAATCCGTCGCCTTTTAGGATGAGCCGGGGGCACGGGCTACATGAGCTAGATAAGTGGGCTGACTCTAGGCCCAATAGCAATACAAGAACGAACATGAAAACTTATACACTCCATTCGTTCACCATTACATGTCATTCAGACTTCTCTAGTTTTCTTAAACTACATGTTATTCTCACTTCTCAATGCACCTTTTATTCTTTTCATTACACTTTTATCTCTTTCCACTACATCTGTATCTCTATCTCTCTCCTCCTTGTTTCCTGTACACCTATCTTTTTCACCTCTTTTTAATTTCCGTGCCCAGAGCTAGAATGGCATTTATTTTTGAACGGAGGGAGTAGTTTCATTCGAAAAAATATAGGACTTTGTTGTAATCTTATTTCTATCAGGTGCTTCTTTACAAGGGGCTGGTTGTAATATTTCTTTACAAGGTGCTTCTTCACCAACCCTTTCTCCAAAAAAAATAGTTCCCTTAAAAAAAAAGAGAAAAACTTATATAGCTCCCAAAAAAATATATAAAGAAGATTTATATAGCGCACGGGTGCCTCAAACCGTTGTGACAACCAGTATCGGGGATTCGTGCGGAGAGAAATTACACGGATGTCGCCCCGCTCTGTGCTCTACTGCGCCTGCTTTTCTTCCCCGATCGCCGTCGCGCACCTTCGTTCCCAGCACGTCAAGTGTTACCGCCACCCGAGCTCGAGGAACCACAGAAGACGTCGCTTCCTCCCGGCAATCCTTGACCCTATTTGATGCCTCTAGTTAGTGTTTCAGTTTTGATGTCAGATTATAGTGCTATGGTTTCATGTTGTTTCGGTCAGCGAGCCAAGCGATAGCGCATAGGCGCGACGGGGCGAGTGGATCGAACGTAGGCGTGGTAGGGTGCAACGACTTCATATGCCGCTGCAAGGCTGGGTGCCAAGCGTCTTTGTGGCATCCTGGCATCCGAAAGTTGTACAAAAGGTCAACATATAGCGCTTGCATTGGAAAATACACATAATTTGGTTTTTAGAACAGGTAAAGTGAATAATATGGATAAGGGTTTCTTAGTGGAACCAATCCACTTAGGTTAAGTTCGAGACTTCGTGAATCTGAAAATCAACCGGCTTGGTTTTTCGAAGGCACTCAGAGGAGGTAGGAGATTGCATATGTGTTCGTACGAATGAGCACTCGTGTTTGTGAGTATACTGTATTTTTTCAAAAAATTATGGATAAGGTAGATTTTTTTTCCCTACATAACAACTAAGTTTGTTCCTTAAAAATTAATAACCGAGTTTAGGCCCACATGTCAGCGACATCCATTCCTGTTACTTTATTCCTGAACCCCCGCTACTCGCTCGCTGCCTCTCTCTCCGCTCGAACTCTCGAAGTCCGCCTCGCCGGAGGACCCCGCCGCAGCAGCCGCTGCGTCGGCCGCACACGGGCTGCCAAAATGGACACGGTGACTCCCCGGCTAAGCCGCTCCTCGACGCGTTACGGCCCCATCGGCAGCAGCGCCGCCTCCTTCAGCGGCCCCGTCCGGAAGTGGCGCAAGGCGTGGGTGCCCCTCGCCGGCGCCGGGGGTGCTGGATCCGGCTCGGTGGGAGGGGTCTCTCGGGACAATAAGGTGATGCTGTTCAAGTGGACCCCGGCCAACAGCGGCTCAGGTGGGGGCGGGACTAGCGGCGGCATGGAGCCGTCGGCCACCAGGCGGCGCTACATCCCGGTGAGACCTGTCGGATCCGAGTGTAGAATTCTTTCTGCTTTGTTGATTCGTAGTGCTCGGTCAGTTCGATTTGGGGAAAGATTCGACAACTTATATGTTCTTGCTCGGCTAGGGGATTCGATTTTGTGCACGAGCTTGGGATAAATGGATAATGATGACGATTCGTGGGTAGATTTGATCTTAATCTGACAAATAGGGTCTGGAAGATGGGGATTCGTGCTATTGCTTCGGGTCAATTAGGACTTAGTACGTTAGGTAAGTCAAGGTTGGTTGGGTTTAGGGTTTAATGATTTAGTTTATGGGCTTGTGTACTAACACTAGGCTATGAAACTTTGCTGTTGTTGATACTTGACATGACACAGCATAAATTTAGTCCAATTGGTTATTGGCGTTGTCTGG
The DNA here is from genome assembly GCA_012490785.1 of Eragrostis nindensis. NCBI lineage: Eukaryota > Viridiplantae > Streptophyta > Magnoliopsida > Poales > Poaceae > Eragrostis > Eragrostis nindensis. The sequence continues at coordinate 1,990,899 of JAAXCT010000036.1, read as the reverse complement.
TTCATGAATTGGGGATGTTTGAGATGGTTGCGACGATGCACTCAGGTTTCAATGACATAGGTTACTGATTTTGAGCATTTTTCTGAATCCCTCAAGTGAGTCATTGCAATGTAGCTTTGTAGTAGTATTGCTTCCTGTGTTATATCAAGTTGTTCTGTTTTGTATATAGTGATCTGATTCTGCTGGTATTAGGTCTGGACTGTGGAGAATAACTAAGAACTTAGTGTGTATCTTCCTATGCAGTTTACCCTGGGATTTTAGTATCCAAGTTTTATAATGTTTATCTGTGCTTGGACCTCACAATATTGGACGGCGGATGCGCATGTTTTCTTGCACAGTTCTTGTTGCTATTTTGCTTTCTACCAGAATCAGATATTAGTGATGGCCATCATCAAATCTTTTTTCTGATATGCATGTGCCTCTTGCTGTTATTTTGCTTTCTACCTTAATCATTTGCCAGCAATGATTAAATGGATGATAGTAGTAGGTCAACGCATTTAGTTGTGTCAATATTTCTTTTGTGAATTTCTCGCAATTATTCATGCACTGAGAAGGGTTCTTAATTTTAACTGAAGTTGGTGCTTCAACTTCCGTTTGGCAACAAGGTTAACAAAGGGGATCTTGAAACATTTGTGTGATAAGAGAATAACAGAAGATAGTGATTCTCCTGTGGATGAAATAATTGTGATATGGTGCCCAACTCTTCTCTTATTTCTTATGCTTGAGCACTCAGACTGTCTTAATGTGTCATTGATTATATCTGTTGGTTGCACATGCTCATATGACCTGGCCTTTCTTTGAAAATCGAGAATTGATTTCGTCGAGAACGCCCCTAGTCATCCTACATTGTCTGAATCTGGTGGTGGTAACTGGTAACCCATTCACTTCCACCAAAGTAATTGGTAAAATGTTTACGGTGCTTCTCATATCGGTATAAGCTAAATAGCTAATACTGGAACTAAACTGTTAGGGCTTGTTTGAATAAAAGGAATTTTGGGATTCGACCGGCCTCCCTCATCTGTGTAGACCTGTTGTCTTCACCATGGAGTTGTGCTTCCATTTTTCTTTCGTCTTGTTGTACACTTGTATGGCATCTATTTGGTTTCATAGTTCCGATACTTTTCAGTCACAGCCATTGTATTTGGTTTTTTCCACATTACCATGACAAAATGTCATGAAACTCCGTGTGTGTATCCTATTACTGCAGGCTGCAGGAGAGGCACATAACACTAGCAAAAAAGGCAGCAGCAGCGAGCTAAACTTGAACCTTGAGTTGGAAGATCCTGATGATGACAGTGATGCTGATTTGAGCACTGAGGAGCAACGTGGCATAGACAACAATCCTCGTCCAGAAAACCGACTGAAGAGGAAAGCCTTTTAACCCCAGAACCGAGAGATGTGGACCGGAGGAGCGTTAGCTTACGTCTTCCACCTGATTATGTGCCTATGAGGATTCGTGTAACATAACGTAGTAGTATATGACCTTGTATTTGCCCCGTCCCTCTTGTTTGTTCCAGTCTAGAATGCAACTATCTGGGCGAGTGGTTATTTGTCACGATTGTCGTGGACTTGCTTTGTGCTCGTAAGCAGCAAAGTTGTAACATCGCATTGCTGATGCACGGGATGTGACCCTTTGATACTAGTAGATGATTGATGGAAACCGGTTGACGAAATGTAGGATATAAGTAGCTGCAAATGGCAGGAAATGTTCTTGTGTTCATCGCTTTAAAGTAAAGACAGGTGGAGGCGTATATAAGGCACTCAGTTATTGAGAAGTATACAGGCAACGCAAGCAAAGATGCAATCCAAAGTTTTCAGAGCAAAGAATGAAATGGCGATCCTTAGAGCTAGCTGGATTCATGGTTTGATTCTGACAATTAACTTTTTTTTTTAGGAAAACTCTGACAATTAGCTAAGCAAGCAAGCAAAGGACTCGATCACGACCGGACCGACCTGGTAGACGGGCTCGGGGAGGCCGTAGAAGTCGTAGATGGTGTCGTTGCTGCCGTCGACGACGACGTTGACCGCCGGCCTCGCCGTCTCCCAGTGGGCCGAAACCACCAGGATGGCGCGGGGACTGCCGCCGGCGACCCACTCCAGGTGCCGAGACCAGAAGAAGCCCATCGCCGGGATGGTGTCGTCGACGGAGAGCTTGGACGAGCCGTGCGACAGGAAGGTGTCCATGGATCGCTTTGGTTGCTTGATCTGGATCGCTTTGGCCTGCCTATTCTCTGCAACGAGTGACTCCGCATGCTAAATATAATAGAAAACAGTTGGTACTGAGACACATTATGCGTCAGCAGGTGGATCCTAAAAAAAAGATTACACTGGTAGTTCGATAATTAACCTCCGAATAAAAGATTACAAAAATTGATCCTAAAAAGGAGCTGCGATCTCCTCATGTTATCCTCAATTAAGCTAATTTCATTAATCCCCGGCAGATTTCTGTTCAGGTTGCTCTGTCTCTTCAGTGGTAGCTCCCTCCGTAACCCCGACTTCCGCAGGGCGGAGCACACGATCGTGTAACATGTAGCCGACCTGAAATAAAATATGTGTTACAACCGCCACAGCTGAAGATCGTAAATGCCTGCATTGGGTGAATTAAAAAAAGACTGCATTTGTAATATGGAAACTAATAAAAACTTAAAAACAAAAACAGCCATCCATTTTCAGTGCTAGAGCACGACGACCGTCATCCTGCTTTAACAGGGCAGTGACTCCGCTTCCAAGACAGTAGATGTAGGATCCAATTGGAACAGAAAGGCATAGAAATTGCAGGGAACTACAACATACTCCCTCTATTTTAAAATAATCAACAGTTTGACTTTCACATATTTTACCGACAATAGTTTGAAAAAAAAATAAACTGAAACACAAATGATGGAGTTGGATTTTTCATCAAGAGTAGTTTTAGAAAGGCATGTGCCTAGATTTTTCATCAAGAGTAATTTTAGGAATGCATGTGCGTCGAGCTTCTGCGAAGGTATTTGTTAAATAAGTTTACAGTCAAACTTGAACGAAAAACTAAGCGTCTCGAAAACAGAGGTTATGGAAGAACTATGTACAGCTATATGAACTTGAAAACACCAGATGTTTCAGTCTTGCACCTATGATTGCAATATAATTTGACCATATGTGCATCAAGAAAAACTTCAATGATATGAATGAACGAGATGACAATTGAACAATTGATATGCAAAAAAGCTTAGATCAAGGCCAGTAACTCCAATCCCACCATAACGCATTTCCTACAAATATGCTAATAAATACTCCCTCCGTTTTTAATTATATGACACCGTTGACTTTTTTGTTGAACTTTGACCAACAATATAGATTCAAATAATTACTTTTCGAATGAGAAATGAATGTCATTGGATTCATCATCAAAAGCACTTTAAGGTTCACTTATACACTTAGCTATTTACACAAATACGTATAGATAAGACGAATGGTCAAAGTAACGAAAAAAGTCAATGGCGTCATATATTAAAAAACGGTGGGAGTAGATTGACATACCTTTACAACAGAAGCAACAGTGCCCGCTGGTTTTGATGGATCGGGAATTTGAAAAATAGCACAATGTCTGTTAGGATCAAACTTCTCATTTAATGGATCAAACTTTTCAACTCCAAACTTCTTGAAAACCTGTTTAAATTTGAGGGAAGATTCTCACATTAGGGGAACATTGTTGGACAAAATATAAATGAAGGAACCAACGGACTGAAAAAGATTTTCCAGAAAAGTAACACATAAGTCAGAACAAAAGAAGTACCTCAGCTAGTTGCTTGTCAGTCATGTCTACGCCCTCCAGTAGGGTTTTCAGGAGTGACACAGCTCCTGCAGAATCTTTAGTAGTATCTATTTTCAAAAAGCTTTCCTTGACAACAGATGATGCTCTGGCCAAATTATCAGCAACATCTAGCAAGCTCTTAGAGAAGTTCTGCATGTGCAGTTATGACAGATACCGTAAGCAATAGCTAATTCAGGACCTTTTCATGGAAATCTAGATTAAGACCTTCTTAGAAGTTGAATTTACACAATGGAAATCAATAGATGATGACAACAGACCTGAACTGCATATTTCTTGGAGCTCTCAGAATCACGCTTTGTCCGAGCAAGCACATTTTCCATTTCTGCATAGCTTCGCAACACCTTATCCTTCATATCATTCATTTCATCATCTTTGGACTTCAACAATTCGTCCTTCTCACGAAGTCGCTTCACAAGATCATCTTTTGACAGGTCTTCAGTACCTGACTCAGAAAATGCATTTATTCAGCACCCCAGCTGCTATTATTACTAGCTTGGGAAATAGTCATGCAGACCTGATTCTGATGCCTCCTCACTTCCAGATGAACTAGCGCCTTCATCAATTGATCCATGTGAGGAACTTTCCTGGTCTTTTGGCTGGCTAACCTCCTTATCACTTTGTTCGGGCGAAGAAGATGAGAACCCAAACCTTTGAAAAATGGAGGTTGAATATCTCAAGTGCTGATCCAACATAGGCGAGACCTGGTAAAGCAAGCATAACTCCTATAACAACAGAACCAAGTAGAAGTGAAGGGAAAAATAACTTGCCAAAATATCGCATAAAAACATAGCACTATTTCTCGATGATCCAGGTATTACCTTAACAGCCCAGATGCAAAGCATACTCAATGAACTTTACTGTTTTGACAATAAACTTAACTAGATGATCTAATAGTTTCCTAGAAAATTGTGGTTAAGAACCATTCATCTTCACATTTTCATAATTACCACAAAAACATAGCACAACGAGCGTACAATTCGCGACTACAAAAAATATCTGCTACTCTCAACAATCAACAACATATATGTTTACAATTACCACCCTTGAGCAGTATCATTTTTCCAATTTCGAAAGTGCAGCAAATATTTCATATATTTCCAAATTGTGATTGCGTATATCTAATTAATTTTTGAAGGGGTGTTCATAATTGACTTTTGAAGGTGTGATCATAGTAAGAAGCTACATAGAAAACTCGAACTTCCACCACCCCTTGCATTTTTTCCACTTGTACTGTCGGTGGAAGAAGGAAAAGTGTGTTTACAGATTTAAAAAACCAAAAAAATATACATACTATCATGTATCATAATCACTCCAACTGAAGTATCATGTTATCTCAAAATACCACCATGTTACTGAAATGCACTCATCTTTGTGTCATGACCATATTACTAATTCAAGGACAACTATTGAAGTTAATGATATAGCAAAAGAAATAAATGAGGAATAAGGCTATGTGTGTTCGAGTCTAAAAACTCGACGCTGTGTTCAAGTCTAAAAACTCATTTAGAAAGTAAATGAGGCATTCTTGGTTTGACATGGGTGTATGATGCAATTGAAACAAAAATTAGAAAAAAAAAACAGAACTCAAAAGACAGTTTTGATATCACAATTGGTTTTGAATCCTGGATCAACACATGGTTACCAATTCTCGGTGTCACACTCAGTACTTGCACTCTATAAACTCCTATTGGTCGAACCAATCAAAGGTTAAACAGTAATAAAATATTTATTTATACACATAACAGAAATGATCACGTTATAGTTCTTGAGAAGATTCTTAGAAAAATCAAAAGTACTATAGAAATCATCAAAATTAACATGCAAATCAAAGGCTGTCACCAATATAAAAAATACACTGATAACTGACTAAATCCTTAAGCTGCTGCTACCTATAGCTTACTTCGATGTTTTCAATTAGCAAATTATAATCCCACCATGAAACCCCACCTCTATGCAACTAATAGTTCTAATCCTGAACTTCGAATTAAAGTAACATAGAAAAATCGTTAACTGATGGTATATCCTAAATTAGTAGTACATCCCTCTAAGGCTCCATGAAAATCCCCACTTCTTTTAAACGAATCAAAATCCAACCATGAGTTTATTGAATCCCAAGATCTTCCCAACTAGAAGAACACCAAAACGGAATAATTTTCCTCCAGCACATTGGCGCAACCTCCCGAAATATCATTTTTTTTTTTTTCGCCACCACGCATCCAAATGCCAATCTAATCTATTAAAGGACACAGCAAAAGTAGAAATCTCAGCTCGAATGACGAACTCCAGAACTACACTCGTCACAGTAGTCACCAATATAACCTCTGTCCTACGAAACTGATCCCCAAATAAACGGTCCAGAAAGCTCACCCTGATCGAGGAACACGAACCGGCGAACGGCTCCGCGGCCGCCGCCACAACCTGGACGCGCACCGCCCCCGTGCGTCGCACCGCGACGACGCACTGCCTGGAGACGCGCGCGAGGAGGCGCGAGGCCACCATCCCGGCGCCGCCTGGACGGAAGCGAGGAGCGGCTCGATTTCCTGGAGGAAGCGAGGAAGAATGGAAGCGTCTGGAAGGGAGCTGCGAGAAGGGGAGGGAAAGCTGCTGGGGAAAAGAAGACGAGAGGATTTACGAGACAATTACCATACTACCCATGGTACCGATGGATAGCATAACGGAGTGGCCGAGTGGCACAAGGGTGGTTGAGTCTTTTCCTCGAGAGGTTTAGGGTGTCAGCTTGTTGCGCAAGAAGAAGGGTTTAAGCCTCTTTTTATTTTTCAGGCCTGTTTTGTCTATCCAGTGGCGGAGGACCCAATATGGCAAGGTATGGCACTTGCCATACCTTGATTCTTTTCAACAGCACACAGAACTCTTCATCCCTGCTGTTATGTAGCCGCTGATCTCCATGACTGAGCTGCTTCAAGCAAATATTTATCTGTCAAATGTGAACACAGTGACGTAGAAGAAGAGGTTGGAGCAAATCATTGTCTGTCAAACACAGGGATCAATTTCTTTTTTACCGTTGAAATAGACTCCGCCACACCTTGATTTTTTTTCGTCCTCCGCCACTGTGTCTATCTTTATCATCCGCATAATATCAGCGTGTTACATGCCATTTCTTTAGAACTTAAAAACCTATCCTCCCTATTTCCATTTGTATAGGGTGTATTAGGACATGCTGAAACATTATAAAATAATACACATTGACTATTATAAGGTGTTTCATAATCAATATCTCGTTAGGTATGTGAAATTCAAATTTGATAGTACTGTTTAATAATTTACAAAATTTGAAGCTTCAAATGCTACTGCAGCCTATATTTTGAAATGGATGTAATATTACGTAAACTAGGCAAATGTATAAAGAATATATAGAAGTTAAAAATAACTAATATTTTTAGATTCGTTGAGAGGGCTGTAGGTATTTGGAAAGGTCAGATGCACTCGCGGATAGTCATGAGGATGGCACCTTTATTCAGCTTGTTCGCCTTGCCTGCTGCAATTCAGCAGCTACAGTGTTAGCAGTTATTTCTTCAGCATCCGCTACAGTGTTCGCAGTTATTTCTTCAGCATCCGCTACAGTGTTGTGGTGCAGCTGAACAGGGCCATTAATGGCTTTCTGGGAAGGACGCCCCTTACTAACGGTGTTTTGGCAATTTGACATAGAACAAACCTAAAACAAAAATAACCCGCATACATAGGGGGTGAACATAGGTAGTATGCATGAAGGGATGTTTCAGTTCCCAAAATGACTTGCATACATAGAGGGTGAAAGGCGGATCGACAGTGCAGCAGCAGATAAAAGATGTTTACAGAGGAAGCGCATATATAATTCACATGCCACGAAGAGTTGCTGTATCTGATGCCAAAACTGTATTCTTTCCCCCAGTTTTTTTAAGACCATAGCCATATGATTGCAGCTGTCCTTTCAAAACAAATCATGCTACTTTGCCATCTGGTCGGCCATCTCACATTCTGCATGATCAACTCATAAACTTCCAATCCCTGCAGCAACCTGTATATTTACGCACCAGGATTCAGGCTCTTCGGATTGAGATTGCATCCTCTGGGTTCAAGGAGAAGGTGCGACCAATGGGGAAACACCGGACATCACCTTCAGGAAGGAGGAAGATTAGTGAGCGCGGGATGGAGCTGCTGTGTGCCATTGCTCAGCCGCCTCAAGAACGCTGGAGCATCAGGGAACGGATCAACTTCAAGATTGCCCTGGGGAGGTATAAAGATTTGCCTAACATGAGAACATGCTGCTACAATCAAAATGTGTTCAACTTGAACTTGCTGGAATTTTTCACTTAATGAGACACCCATCAACGCCGTTACTCTGGGACCAATATATGTTCAATTTGGCATTCCGTATGCAACATTTCTAAACCAATTCAAACTCTTTTCGTCAACTGTAGATTTGGTCAGGACTGGCCAAGAGTTGCACATTCATCAGTTCGAAGACAACTGATCAGGTAAGGATGTTCTTACATTTGATTTTTTTTTACCAGTGTAACTGGAGATGTGTTTTTCATTATACCCTACTTAAAATGTGTCTGGTTGCTGCATTATAGATCTGTGTCTATGCACACGAATATTTCCAGAAGCAGCAACCCCCGGATAATCTGGCGAAGAAATTACCTTCTGATGTCCGGCTTGCTTTGACCACAAGAGGACAGCATTTCCAACAACAGTGAAACTGATTCTAGATCGTAGCTGATAGTGATAAGGTGACTGATGAGTTGTACCTGCATTCTGCAAGGCAGTCCACTAAAACATTATCATGTCACTGTTAGGATAAGCACAATATGATAGGCTTGATTTGACTACAACAAAAACCTGAATCTGTACAAGGTTCTGAAGCGATTAAAGTACAAATGACTGAACAACAGATTAAATAACATTGTCTGGACTCTTCCATTCAATTTTTCTGCCTAAACCTACTGACTAGAGACATTTGCCATCACATGCCAATGCACAGTTTCAGTATATACACGCGTGCACATTGGCTGAATACATGCAACAAGGTGTTGAAACATTACACAAAAAGGTTGGCTCAGAATGAGAAGGATTTCCTCTCCTCCAAATGAATAATCAAATGAGAGAGCATGGTATTAGATACTGACCCTATAAGCCAAGGTTAAACAAAAATGCTCTACTCTTTCACCTACACTGCAATAATTTTACAACAGCTGCGAAAAGATGACCAAGCCACATCCAATGAGAAATGCTACCCAAAGATAGCCCAAAAGTCAAGTGTCCACTGAGGCTTTTGCTTATCCAGGAGCTCAAATGGTCTCCCCATCAGATCCATTGAGCTTGCAACTCGGAGGTTGCAAATGGTGTGATCCATGGGGCCAATTTGGCACCCAAGGAAAACAATTTCTCGGGGGCTTCACAGTTCGCTAGCTGTGTCAGTTGCACAAGCATCATGTGCAGAAGAATAATCGCTTCAACCTTCTGGTGAGGGGGGCCTGTGGCCATACGGCACATAATACGAAGTTTCCTGGCCAATGGGCGTCCGTAGAAGAGGGTTCCATCGATCAAATATGATGCGACCACCACGTCCGATCCTACCTCGACATCGAAATGGTGGCACAGTGGCACCATTCTCAATAGGTGGATCTGGTGGAGGCTTGATGCCGGCTGCCACCAACTTCTCCGGGTCAAGTGGCCTTGTAAATAAGAATACTGGTTCCTCAGGATCCTATATTGGAGGAAACTTGTTAGTAAACATGATAGACTGAACTAACAACTAGTCTTTTGTTTACACCCCTACCAGGTAACCGACCAAGTTTCTATTAAGAACTCAATATAAAATCCCAGAAGAGACTAATCCCCCCAATCACAAAGTGTTGCTCTAGCATTCAAAATTTGTCCCACAAAGAGTGGCATTCTTGCTTCCCAATGCATCTCTGCTCCTCTATCTCCTCCACCCCTCCTTGTTTCCTGTGCCATCTAAATATTCACCACTTCTTAATGCCCAGCTCAAGGATGTGTGTGTGTGTGTGGGAGGGTGGATGGGTGGGGGCCGTACCAAGATTATCGTGCACTCTTGCCCACTTACAGGGTAACAAAATATTGTGCAGTCAATTACTGGGTTGTTTATCACAGGATTCCGCAAGTGTTTTATTTTATGTTTTCCCTAGATTTGCTCATGATCCATAGTTTTCTTGAATAATGTAATAGCTTCTAAATACTATTGAAATAGCACTTAACACCAACCCTAAATTTGGCAAGTAGGGACCTAGAGATTGAAAAAAAGCATACCCTTTTAAATACCCATCCATTCTGCTGTGGTCTCCTTTTTAATTCCCGTTCACGCTTTATGCGGAGTGGAGGCACAGATTGCTTGGTATCAGAGAACCGATGGAGCACAGCTGGACGCATATATGTCTGTTCAGTTGTGTCATCTGAATCCGCATAGTCATCGTCACTTGATCCAAATCTGCTAGAAGTTTGCTGGAATCCAGAGAAGGTAGCCCCATCATCAACAAGCTGGGCCTCATGCTGAAGAAGGAAAAAATGGAAATGGTTGTAAAATAGGGACAGCAATAATCAAATGTATCCAGAATTTGAAGCTAATAGGGCACAAAAAATTAGGTCGACCATAACTATTAATAACGAAACAAAATGAGTCATGATATCAGTCAATGACATACATAGCCAAGTAGAGTGGAGTGTAATAAAAGGTAAAACTATTCACCAGTGTTTTCCTAAACGGCCTGAACGGCCGTTTAAACAGCGTCTAAACGCTAGACGGGCGGCCACCGTCTATGCCGTTTAGGCCGTTTAAACCCGTTTAAACCCGTTTAACCCGTTTACAGCCCGTTTAAACAGCCGTTTAAACCCCATTAAACCCTAAACGATGGTCGACCGACTGTCTACCGTTTACCGTCTAGGAAAACACTGCTATTCACTGAATTTACTCAAACATTTTCTCATACTGTTTCGTGCAATAACATACTGCTCGTAAACATCAAGATCCTGGGATTGAAAATGTCACTGGTAACTATGGCTTTGAAGTGTGGGATCATTCAATTGTGATCTCATATTTAACAGGCAAAAATGCAAGGAAGGCTCCGTGTATTAGCTTTTGAATCCCTCCTCTCAACAATCTATTAATGATTTTTAAACATAATTAGCTTTTTTGTTTAAACCTAGTCCTAACATTTTCACAAAGACTGTTAAAAGTAATCGAAATATATTTCAACAATTTTTTAAACATAGCTCAACAAACAATTATTTGAAGTATAGTTCAACGATAGAAATTAACTATAAAGAAATAAAGTTGACTGCCAAGAAAAGAAAATTACCTAAAAAGAGAAGTGTTAAGTTAAAAAAACTTAGGGCAGTCCACCAAATAACTGACTTCTAAAATCACAAAACTGCAATGTGTAACAATTTATACCTTATATTTCATCTGAACACGCTGAAGGTTGACTTGGCACTCTATAGCTTCGCGTTTTGTCTCCTCCCTCTGAAAATGTGTGGTTTTGATTAAAAAAGTGAAGAAAAAAAATTTAATAATAATACTAAAGACTACCCAATATTATATCATGCATGAGCTAACCTTTATTAAAGCTTCCATTAATGCTTTTGCTTGCTCCAAGTTGCGTCGCACCTAATACAAATGTTGAAGCTAGCATCATAAGAAGTAAAACAATAAAAAAGCATGTAGCAGTAGACAAAACAGCCTACCATCAATGATATGCCTGAAGAAATAATGTTCCATATTGTAGCAAAGATGGTAGTAGACATGTATTGAAGGACCGCATTAATAAATCATTACGAATATTTTCCAAACTAAATAACGTTATAATAATTATTCAAGCAGGAAAATGTTGCATTTGAACATTTGTTGCGAAATTTTGGTCACAAACACATAATCCTCTGTATAACATAAGTATAATAATATAAGAAAGCAAAAGAACTAGGTCGCATATAATTAATGCAGACCTGTAAATAGAAACTGCAAACGAAGAAACAGTTTGGCAAATCCCAGGAGATAACCAGGTGATGATTTAATAAATGTACAAGTATTGAACAGGATAAGGACTAAGGAGATAAGAGAGAGGTTTATATTTAAGTGTAAAACATTCAACCTATATTTTACACAGCATTATACAGCAGTAGAATAACCGCTTTTTTTTACATGAAAATGCCAACAGCATCTCCAAAAAAATAGAAGATCAATTGATTTCCAGTTTGTAGTAGACATGACTAATGAAATGGAAGGAGACAAGAAAGAAATGCCAGAAAAACCTTTAGATTAAACTTAAGAATGTAACATAATATGATTTACCGACTCAATAACCACCACAAAAGAAAAATGAATGCTGCTTACCAGGCGAAGCTTTTCAAATGATTGGATATTGTTTTCCCGTCTTTGCATCTGGAAAAGACAGGAGATGTTATGTACGCATGTATGATTCTTTTTTTTAGAGAAAAAAAAGAAAGAAAAAACATGGTCCCAAGCAGTCTATTGCCAAATGGAAAGCAGACCTTCCTCCAGGAAAAAGGTTAATCTATGGACTAAAGGCACCTACCCTCCTTGTATGAAGACGATGAGCCTTTTCTCTTGGTCTGAATACATTGTATGGATTTGTATCGTTCACTGGCGGTGGAGGCTTCAATAAAAAACAGCAGGTTAGTAAAGACTAAAAATTAATGCAACCAAGAAGCACAGAACTCTCACAGGTCAACAAGAAACAAATCTATTGAGGGATCTGTCTACTCAAATTTAGGTGTACCTCATTTGAGGTGAAAAAAGAAAGTGGAACCAAGCTGAAAACATGGCTCCTTATGGTTGAGTGATGACCCTACTGTGTAACGCTAACGAACATTTTGCAGGCCAGACATGAGGCATCCATTGGATACCATATTAAAGCAAACTTCAGCCTAATATGACCATAGCTCTCGCGCATATGCAAGTCATCAAACATCCTATAAGTTTATATCACTCTACAAACAGAGTAAAATTTATCTCAGAATTTCAAGCTGGCTTCTTACATAGTTTATAACTTATCAACCGTCAGATTGTCATGCACAAATATATGATGATGCAAATCGTTTCCAATGAAGCACAATTTCCATTACTTCACCACAAAAATACAATTTCCAGTGAAGCAATTTCCAGTGAAGCACCGTACTTCACCACAAAAAATATATATGTTTTGTATCTGGAATCTGGGATAGTTTACATAGGACCCTAGAATAAAAGAACACTCACCACCATCCAAAAAGCTCATAGAGTTGAAAAACATCACCGACATAGCAAAGAAAACATGCTAACCTGCAAGCGCCGTAGAATAGGTTTTTGCCACCGGTCCCTCTGATAAGGAACAAATTAGCAAATATAATATTGAAATATATATATGGTAAAATCCTTATCTACAATGCAAGGCTAAGATAAAAAATTATCTTTTGCAAAAAAGATAAGAGGAAACAAGCAAGGTCAGAACAATGACTTATATTATTCAACAGCCACAGAAAAATTATCTCTCTTGTACGGTCAGAAAACTATGCACATTTTGACAGTAAAGGGTACCTTTGCTTTCCAGTAGTTATATACAGCTTGGAAAACTGCATACCGAACAGATAAATATTGCAAAGCCTATAAATAAAGTACTTGGTCAGTAAACATTCAAACTGAAGAAAATGGGAAAAAGGAACGCAACAGTACTCAGAAGCTATCCTGTTACTTATTAAGAAAATACACAAAAAGATATTTCGTAAGACCTCAAATGTTTGTACAGCCACATATCCTCCACTAACGCACACACTTTTGCATGACAACTAGAACAACAAAAACTGGATGCCCCCCAACGATGACAAAGCTAGACGAAATTCCCATAGCACTTGACAACTATGCTATATAGATCTATACAGTGCAGTTCAACATTGGATTACAGAAAATCACTGTGTATGATTAATGCTACTTTCAACAACATACCACGACAATGCATGCACATACTGATATGACGACGAACAGGCAGAACAAATCGATTACACCCAACAAGCATAAAACAATAAAGGCAATTAGGCAGAGTCACAGTAATGTGGACTATAGCATATTGAAGTACCAATTTCATTTGCAAAAACGGAAAAATGAGAACCTCTTGAAAAGTCGTCTGTTAATTTAATGTTGTACTGCATCTGCCTGGAGAAGTAAACTACTAAGATGCAACAGGATTCTGAGTTTTAGTGCATGGGTGTTTTGACTTTTGACACATTGAAAGCTAGAAGTGCATCTTAATGCAATATCAAAACAAAAACATTCAATACACACAACATCTAGCACCCTAAAATATTCAATTGACAAAATGCAACGGTCAAGTTACTATGCATTTGTGCTGTGAAAGAAATATGACAGATGAATCAATAGGTTTTCAGTAGATTGACATGACACAAAATGGTACAGCAAGTCTCCACTACGAAATGCGGTGTAAATTGGGCTGTACGCCAATTCTTCCCTTATAACATAATATAAGATCCATCCTGTGACTATTATGTAAGGTTTTCATTTAGCATGTAGCTTTACCTCCATAGCAGCATCAAGTTGCAAGAGGACCGGTACTGGCCCTATGAAAGTTGGTGTTATGGCTCCTGCTCTTTCACGAGCTTTGTGGTCCAAAATTTCCAATTTGAACAGAAGAACCTCTAACCTGTAACAAGGCTTCATTTAAAATGCAGCAACTGCATGTGTTTCAAGTACGCCCAGACAGAGAAGTTCTACTAGTAATGACATCTCACACCCCAACCAAAAAAAGGTGTAAAGCACAACAAACTCCTCCATTTTACAATATTTGTTCTACAGAATTATAATGAGAAACGATCACACATGCCCTATTATACAAGATACTAAACTAGAAGTGAAGAGAGGAAATACTGCAATAATTACGCTCTCGTACTCCTCAAACTGAAAAATATTTTGAAACAGAGACTCACTGAGAAAGGAAAAATGCTATATTATGAAAAAAGGAGCATTAATTGAAATGTAAACAAAGATATCTTGTAGTCTAGGAAAGGAGAAACATCACTTCCTAAAAACAAAATCCTTAACTCTTGAGTTACATTCTATATGAGGTGGTGCATATTCCAACTGCAAATAAAATGACAACTACTGCACCAATTTATGAAGATCTGAACAACTTTCTTACTTTTCAGGGTTTAGATTCTTCCGCTCATCATTGAAATCTTCAAGCCAGTCTTCATCTTCGTTGTCCAGGTCATACTCGACAAATTCACCAATCTCAGCTCTGGCTGCAGACATTAATCACTTTCAGTGATAAGGCACAAGCAGAATATGTGAATGGACAAGTTCCAAATCTAGAGAAGTAATATGAAAGAAACCTCCTCTTCCACGTATGTAACATGTTGGTTGTGCAAAGGTACGAGTATAGTCCCTTTCATATGTGTCCACAGCATCGAACTGTGGTGTTGGTATTTCTTGGATATTTTTCTTATTAGGTGCTTGATTTCCCTACGAAATAGATCAATGATCATTAGTTTGTCCATCATTCTTAAACCACACAATAACAATTGCCAATGTGGTTACATGATAACGAACCAGACATGGGGCTGCATTTAATTATAGCCAATGCATGAATTAAAATTATTAGAAAACAATCCTCGACTAGCAACAACAGTTTTGATTATTACACTCGTAGACATCTGAGAAGGAATATAGTAAGGAAAAGTGCTAGTATATGAATCAGCTGGGAAAATAAATTTATTTAATATTCTTAAAATGAAGCTTACCACGGTAAACCAAAGCCTGCTAGCACACATCTAAGACCACGGTCGCTAGTTTAATACAAGTTTATAACTCAATTCTTGCATTCTTAAACTACACTATATACACCAAAATGCCATCAAAAAAGTTTGTTAAGTGACTCGCATACGTAAGGTGAGCTGCGGTGAATGAAAGTACGTTTGTATCTTCCAAAAATGCACATGACACGCTATTGCAGAATACAGACTCTTTTTTTTTGCGAATAATTGCAGAATACAGCTTGGTAGAAAATCAATGAATTTCAGTTTAGTTTTTTGTTAGAGATGTTTGGTTACACAATTCTCATTATAAGTTCACTAGCTCAGCCACATTATATGCTATAAATAGGAGTGGTAATGTTCATTTGACATATCCAAATACTGTAAGCCTAGCAATTCACTAAGGTTGGAGGGTTAAAGCAATTCCATGGTATTAGAACTTGTACTCCTGCCCCCCAAGTCTTCTTCATTTCTCATTATGCAATAAGAAATAAGATAACTAGTCCAAATACTTGTTTTACCTATTAACCACAATTACTACACAGCTAAAGTGGTGAATTTCGTGATTACACTACAAAGTTGGGCTCAATTCAATCCACTCTGATGATCAAACGCTTACAGCAACACCGAGAGAACCCAATAGGGAGCAGCTAACATAGAAGAAAACTCATACAAGCCACTAAGCGCCAACATTTCAAACAGTTGCAGCTCAAACTCAAGCAGCAGCACCCAATTACCTCGCCGTCTGCGGTGTTGCTAGCTGCAGACGCAGTGAGCTCCGCACCGGAGTGCCGCAGCAGCACCCCGACCCTCGCAGCAGAGGCCGGCGCATACCCTGGGTCATCGTCCTCGAACTCCCGCACGGACTTGAGGATCGGGAGCTTCTTGTGGATGTCGAGCGGCCGCGGCCTGAACGACGGCCTACTCATGGCAACCACCACCACCACCCCCGCCGCACAACCTCATATCATCTCACCGCACACCTCCACTCCCACCCACACGGCCCCCAGCCCTTCAAACCGCGCAGAACGAAGAGCTCGAGAACAGACGAAACCCTAGGCCCGCGAGGTGGTGCGGCCCAGCCGGGCGCGTCGCGGCGCGGGCGCGGGAGCCGCGAGGGGCACCGGGGAGCGGGACGGGGCGCGGGGGTGATGGGGCAGGGGCAGCTAGGGTTAGGGTTTTGGATGGGGAATCGAGCTCTAGGGTTTGAAATGAGGTGGGAGCGGGGGAAGGGAGTCGAGGAGGACGAAGGCCGAGGCGTCGAGGGGAGGGAGGGGGAGGGAGGGGGCACGATTCGGCAGTTGCGTACGTGTACGAAGTCGTGTACGTTCGTAATAGGTATGTGTATAGGTATGCGTATATGTATTAGTTCAATTTTTAAAGTATTAGTATAGTTGAGGTTGGCAAATGAATTTATTTTCGCATCCCATTTAATTTTAGGATATGGCAGTTCGGGGACAAATAAAAAGGACAGGCTAAATTTTGCAGCCTTATATATGTTGAATCCTTCTTTTTTTTGCAAAGATAATATATGTTGAATCTTTTTTTTTTGCGAAATATATATGTTGAATCTTGAAGCAACAACAAATTATGACAAGGGATAAATAAATTTTGAGAAACTGAAACATATGTACAAATCTCGCACGAGCTTTTTGTAAACCCTCGTTAACTATGTACCACACAGAAAACCAAAGTACAAAACACAATAGTAGGCTTGGGCTACAAAATTAAAAAAGAAAGCTCAAATAGCGTATATCATACCGTACATAGAAACCAAATTAGGTAATTCCATATGAAAACTTAAGTCCTAACTTGGAAAAATGTAACAAATATTTGCGAAAGGTCCTATAGCCTAGTAGTTACAAGTGCCTTAGTAACACCTGAGGTCCTGAGTTCGACTCCCTGTGGGAGCGAATTTACTAGGATTTAACGGCGTTGTGCGTTCAGCGGGAGGCAACGTGACCGTCAACGGCGAGGCTACAGCGATGACTTCGTCATGTATAGTCAATTCAATTAGTCTTATTCATAAGCTGAGATAGATATAGAGAGGAAATTGTGACGTAAGATATTGAGGTTATGTGTATAGGGATACAGAGGTAGAAACTTAGTCAGATATTGAAATAGATGGACACATATATAAAAACTGGACCTGCAGGGGACAAGCCACCTCCAGGATTTCTTTCTAAGAGAAAGATCTCTCACGCAGATTCAGAAAACCCCCGAACCCTCCTCCTCCTGCTTACACAGGGGCCAATAACCGTGTGAGTGGGTCGAGCCTTTGACCTATGCTAGGCAAGGGGAGGGACGAGGGGATTTTTTTAACCCTAGCCTGAAATTCGTTCTCACTGGAAGTGGAACTCAGGACCCGAGGAGTGCTACTCAGACCACCTAACCAACTCAGCTAAGGGCCCTTTCTGATGGACACATATATACAAATTATAACGAGTGATGGTGCACGTAGGTGTGTGTGTGAGAGAAAGAGCGCGCCTCGGGTTAGTTCATCAATGTGCATAAGAGCAGTTTGTTCTGTGGATTATGCTAGATGTGTGTTTCAACATCACGGCATTGGCCGCTCCCTAGATGCGGTGAGCCCGTGATGGTTCAAGAGACGTAAAACTCATGGGCTTATTGAAAAAGGCTCACTGTTGCAGTGAGAGAAGTCAGAGCTGTCAAGGTAATAAGGTGTCAACTGTCAAGATATGGTAGATGGTTATTTTTACAAAGTGGCAAGTTTTCTATTCAATCAATGTACGTGGCTATCTTAGATGTTATCTCAAACAATAGATATTTGTAGAAGATCAAGGTCTCCCTCAAGATAAATGTCTTTTCTCTCTTGCGTAAAAAAGAAGTAATACTTATCAATGATAATCTAGCTAAAAGAAACTGTAATGAAGATCACATGTGTTGTTTTTGTAGCAATATAGAGTTTATACAACATCTTTTTAATTACAATTTTGCTAGATCTATCTGGAGGTTGATTGAGCTCTCTTTGGGCCTTATATGTCCTATTATTGTTGCTGATATGTTTAGTGATTGGATATGTAATTTTAGTCCTAAAGAGAGAAATCAAATACTTGTGGGGATAATTTCCAAAAATTTGTTTTTGTGGGAATAGACGCCATATGTTGGGCGATATGGTCGAGTTGAAATGATGTTGTTATTGATAAACATATTTTAACTCCTATGCACTACAGGGGCACATACTGAACGAGACATGACCACTCTTCCAAAAGGAGGAAGCAATAACCTCTATGCTACAAGCATGCCTACTTTTGCATGTGGTGACAATGGAGTTATTCACCAAACATGGTTGGAAGTTTAGTAATAGATCGTGTTATTGAGATGAACTTTTACCATTTCTTCATCATTTGTTTGGTGATGTGGTTTCGGTCCTATGTGATATATAGAGTCTACATATAGTAAAACTTTATAATAATGAACGGATAAATACATCAAAAGGTGTAGAGGCTGGAATATTTTCATTTGATTGATGAATATATTTCCTTTTATCTAAAAAGGTTAGAGCCTCACGTGCTCATCGGTCCTTTCATTTGAAGAGAGATCAATTAAGGTATTAGAAAGAAGATAGTTATGGTCAACGGATTCGTTAATTGAGGTTATGATGTAGGCTATTCGGGATTGTGAGTTGATCTACCCATTGCTATAGCATTCGTGGAAAAAGTGTGATGCGTTGTTTTATTTTACTGATATTAGAATTAAAGTTTAGAAGAATATGATAGATGGTAGATCGATGGTTAGATTTTCCTTCAATCCGAATTTTCTGATTAGGTCCTCGCAAAGAAAAAATTCTGATTAGGGTGTGTCTCCTTCTCAAAGTCATCCTTGTGCCGAGGAATTGAATTCACAACTGTGAAAAGGTTTATAGCCCTTTTGGATCATGTCCATGGGCCCATGGCCTAAAACTAAAGGTTATTTCCATGGTGATTTTTTACTATCATCTACAGTGATGGTAGAAAAATGGTTGTGAATTAAATTTTCTTATCAAAAGGTGACTAAGTGTAACATCCCAAAAACTGGAGGCCTAAACAATGTAAATAAACTCTAATTAATGTTGGGTTATGTTTGAATTTCATATTTGAATTTTCTGAAATTTCAAACTTCATGCATGCATTGCATTCCATGTATGCAGGAATTTCCTCAATTTTTTGTGGACAATTTATTTGGCCAAAAATCTCGCAAAATTCATCATAGGCAGGACTCACAGAGAGTTAATTTCTGTGAATTTTTCAGAATTTTTAGAGATCGTTTGCATAGGTAGAAAATTCGAAAACGGCTCAACTAGTTTGAAAATTCGAAAAAATAGTAGCAGACCTAACTGGGCTTGGCCCAACTAGCCAAACCTGTGAACCAGCCTGCCTCGGCCCAGTCCGGCCCACGTCAGCCCGCGCCGGCCCGCACCTCTCTTCTCCTTCCTCTGTTCACGCGCGGCGCCGCGCCGCGATGCGCGCCGCCGACGCCGCGGACGGCGTCCCGCTCGCCTCGTGCCGCTCCCACTCGTCTCTGCCATCTCGCGCGCGCCCATGCCTAGCCTGTGCCCGCGCTGACCTCGGGCGACGAAAAGAAATCGCCGTCGCGCAGCTGCCGCGCTACGCGCCCCGGCGCCGCCCCTCTAATCCTCTTCCTGCTCTTCCACTGGCACCAGCTGCCGATGGTTGCCACGCGTGCCACGAAGCCTCGTGCAGCTTCCCGCGCGCACGCTCACGATCCGGAGCCTCCTCTCCTCCTCCAATCTCCTTTCGCCACCGAGGGCGCAGTGCGCATCAGCGCGTTCTCACGGCGAACCGCCTCAAAACAAGTACAAAAGCTCGGGACGCTTCTCTGTGCACATTCTTTGACCCTCTCCAAACTTCCCGAGCTGCCTTGAGCGAGAGAAGTGGAGAAAGCAACGCGGAATTTTGGTTTTCCCCGAAATCACCCGCCGCCGCCATCGCCGGAATTCAAGCTTCTCCGGTGAGCTTCACGTCGAGTTCAAGTGCTTTTGGAACCTCGGTGTGATGCTGATTGTTGGTCGTTTGTAACGCACCTAACTTATATACCGCAAGTGGACGGTGTATGTTGTAGCTTTTTCCCCCAGAAAAGTATTCCAAGGTTTAATCGAATCCACATATACCAATGGGAATTAAGCAGAATTGTCAGTAAAAGAGTTAGCCAGGCTTTCTAGTGAGCGTGAGCGCGAGTTTTGGGAGAATTGGGGGATGTGCCGATCGGCACAAAGGGTGTGCCGGTCGGCACAGGGGCTGAGTCGTCCGAGTGTTGCCTGAAAAGGAACCTGATTAAATCATGGGTAAGTTAGCCAAAGTCTGCTAGTTGAGATCGTAACCAAAAAGCCTAGTTGAATAGCATCATAAACGGATTTACTTGATTATTGAAAACCGAAGATCGGCAGGAAGATACCCCTTTCCATTGAGCCCTGTCACGACCTAACCGCTGTAATCGGTGGCCGGTTCCCACTCTACACATCATCTCAAGGATCTCGCATATTCCAACGCGTTGAGGTACGGAGACAATATGCAATTATGGCGCATTACAAGATCCCGACACTACCTTAACCACAATGGAGATAGTGAGAGATTGAAACTCCCACCTCTTATTGCCACCAAAATTAAGATAACATCTAATACTTAGTCGTCACTATGCGTAGGAACAAGTGCATGTAAAGACCATAAAATCCAGGCAAGCTATAATCAAAACCATTCATCCACATATTCAACCATACTTTGATAATACATAGTACAAGATACATCACCATCTAGTAGGCCTACCTTGATGGATCACCTCTTAGCACCAGCGGTTCTTGATCTAACACTAGAGAACATGAAGAACAGGGCAAGCTCCGGTGGCTCTAAACTTACTAGCTATGTTGTCCCTCTGGCGGCGGACCCCGAAAACCTAGGGCTTTTACAGGTTTATATAGGGTTGTGCTTCGAAAAGGAAAAGGATCTCGGGAAGGGAGTCCTCGTGTCGATCGGCACAGAGGCCGTGCCGATCGGCACACCTCGTGTCCAGCTCGGTCTCCTCTCTAAGTAGGTTCCAAAGTCCTAGGTAGCTTCCATGTGGGCCTTCCAATCAGTTTTCTTCGAGATCAAGTCTTGCATTGCTCTTTTAAATCTTCGAGTATCTTTTATCTCTTCGTGACGGATATCTCCCAAGATTGGTTCGAGTAACTTCCTTCTGGAATCAACTGAATGGTGGGCCAGCCTCGATGGCCCTGAAGTCCCTTGTGCCGGTCGGCACCAGGCTGTGCCGGTCGGCACAGTGAGCCTTTTCTGCTGCTTCTCTTCTCTTCAGGTCCAGATCAGCCAAATGTCCAGAATATCGTCCTTTTTATGTGTTTCTGCAATAAATCTCCAGAACGACATATATACAAATATGGTGCTATTATTAAGGGTTAATGGCCTATAATAATGACATTTATGCTTTAAATAAGGCGCAGTTGGCATATAAAATGGTATGCTAGAAATCGCCAACACTGATGCTTAACCCTTTGACCTTTTTCTCCCTTTCTAGGCGGAAGGATCATCTCGTCGAGCCCTCCCCTGTTCTGTCGCCGCCGTCAACGACGACATCGTCTCTGGCCATCTCTGTCCTCGCCAGCTGATCGGTGAGCTTCCTAGGAACCCATAGATGCTAGATGCATAGCATGAACAAGTCGCAGTGCTTGAATTCGCACATCTCGCCGTAGCCTTGCTGCTGCGCCGCCTAGGTCACCCCCGCACCGCCGCAACAGGGCACCACTGCCGGTGAGGCGACCACCGGAGTGTAGGTCTTGAGCTCGCGCATCCGTTGGCGTATGATGTCGACGTCAACTGGCCGTAGTTCGTCGCCGGCAAACCGTCCAGCCGCCGCGATTACTGTGCACGCGTTAATTTGAATCAAATCGCCCCTAAGCCGACACGTGGCGCGCCACGATTGGCCAGTTTTGGTTTAAACGTTTTTAGCATGAAATAGATAGAAGAATAGTGAGGAAAATTTTGGAAAAATAGCTAGAAAAATTCCTTATTATTTTTAGGGCCTTTTGGCACTGCTCATCAGAAACTAATTATAGGAAAAATGTGCTAGGAAATAAATAGTTAGTTTTGGCCATGTTATTTGATTTACTAGGTAAACATTTCCCTTTTATTTGTTAAAAGATTCACTTGCACTTTCCTGCATAGATAAAACTTTATATCTCCCTGTAAAATACTAGACATGTACATGAATATGACTAAGGCCTTTTCCTATACATTGGAAGTAGAAAGTAAATATAATTCATATGTCATAAAACCTTAAATTGCACCTATGGTATAAATCAAATCCCACAAAATATATGAAACTATTAGCTTGTTTCATAATGCATTTAAGATCATTTCTCGTCGTTTTACCATACTTAAACCATAGGACATGTAGCGTAAACATTTAACTTGATGTACTCATGTTTCTTATGAAAACATTATAATTCCTTATTAGAAATAGTTTGCATATTCACATATAAGTTACACATATAATTGCTATAAGTAAAGTGTATAGGTCTCACCCTAAATACATGTAATTATTAACATAGTAATTTTGTATATAAGTTTGATTTTAAAATACTAAGTTAATTAACCTAAGTAAATGGACATATCATATATACATGTGCATGTAGGTTTAATCACACTGTAAAGATCGTGTGACCGAGAGGGGGGGGGGTGAATCGGGCACACCATGAACTAAAACTTTTGCACTTCTAGCTACTCTTTCTATTTGCACAAGTAAAGGATACATAACTAGAGAGTACGTGTGCACTATGTGATAGTGATCAAGCAAGGATAACCATGTGCTAGGACTTGTACATGCTAGGAGCAAGGTATGCATGAGCATATAGAACAACCTAGCATATGACAACATACAAGATAAGCTCAACAAGTCCTACACATGCTAGTGTATAAGGTAAAGGCAATCAAGCAATCTAGCATGCATATGGGTAACACATAAGGAAGCTCAAGTAAGTCCTATACATGCTAGTGTATAAGATAGATAGACAATCAAACTAGCATGCATACAAGTAACACATGGGGAAGCTCAAGCTAGTGATCATGATAACAAGATAGATACAACAAAGAGCATAACAAGATCACTAGATGATATCAAGCAAGTGTATGAGCTATGAGCAAGTAGGTACACATAAGGAAAGCGCATATCACTAGAGATAACATAGAGCTAGCACACGGAAACAATCATTAAGCAATCATATGATAAGCACAAGTCTACTACATGCATATAAGATAAACAAGATAGTAAGTGCAAGTAGTAGAGGTAAGAGTAAGAGATTGCTCATCGATTTTTCCCGTGGTCTCGGAAGGATGGCGCCTTCCCCTACTCCACGTTGGGTCACTCCCGCCGGAGTCTCGACCCCGTCCCTCCGCTCGATGGCGATCCCCTCTAGAGCACACTCCACCCTTTAAGCCGGTGATGTCCCCTAAGAGCACGCTTCACTCCTCGAGTGAAGTCACGGGCTTCACCCCGCCGCACACCGGCAATGCTCTCCTCTTGGGACCATCCACCGCTCTTGAGTGAAGTCGCGGGCACGTCCCGCCGGGCTTCTCCCGGGTACTCCTCCGAAGGTAAGGCTCCGCACTTGATGCGTGCCAAAGGGCGCTCCACTAGTGATGCTTCTTTCGCACGGGAAGCTCCAAGACCGTGTACAAACTTGTGTCGGCTTCCACACTCTCTTTGGCAAGCTCAACACCGACGCCTAACCGGTCTAGGCCTTGCCATAGACCAAGGGTAACAAACCAAGACCGCCTCCCTATGACCACACTAGTCCTAGAGGTGGATGGATGCTCTCAACCCTCTCAAGCACTAAGCTTTCTTCTCCAAATCTTCTCCATGTGCTTCTCCTCTCTCTCAAGCACCAAGATTTCTCTCTAAAGCCTCTCCATGTGCTTCTCTTGCATCCTCTTGGCTCCCACTGTGTTTCCCCACTGATAACAATGGCCAAAGGCACCCCAAAGGGCCAAGGAACCGGCTATTTATAGGCCTCCATCCATAAACTAGCCGTTGGACCAAAAGTGCCTAGAAACTGTAGTCACCGTATGATCAACTCAATAGTCACCGTATCATACGGTGCTCCCCAGACAGCCTGCAGTATTTTGCTCATAACTCCTTGCACCGAACTCCGATTGGGGTGTTCTATATATGGACGGAAAGCTCTTGAAATTCCCCACAACTTTCCTTTTGGGTCGGTCTTCTAATTCTGTCATCTTCAACCTGATATGGCCGCCGTATGATTGAAAGGTCATTCCATATCAATTGTGCAAACAGCCTCCAGTGTTTTGCCCATAACTCTCAGCTCCGAACTCCGATGAAGGTGTTCCACATATGCACGGAAAGCTCTTGAAGTCCTCTACAACTTTCATGTTGAGCTCATCTCCAAATTCTGCAATCTTCAAACCCATATGACCACCGTATGATACGGTGACCATCACCGTTTGATACGGTGACTTCATCTTCTTCAGCTTCCCGCGAACTACCGAGTCTCTGGAAATCATACGGTGATACCACCGTATCATACGGTGATTACCATCGTATTATACGGTGAATCCATCTCTTTTCTGTCCAGAAACTTGTGTCTTCATCACCATTAATCACCGTATCATACGGTGATTAGCACCGTATTATACGTTGACTCTGCAATCTGCTCCTTCTTGGTCCGGCCATAACTTTTCACTCCGAACTCCGATTTCAGTGATCTTGGACTTGTTGGAAAGCTTGTAAGGAGCTCTACCACATACCATAGAGATATAGAGCTCATCACCTTCAGATCAGTCCTCAAACTCATGAGACAAGTCCAATTCATTCATCTCTTTGTCTCGGCTTCGGTTCTTCATCAACTTGAGTCTTCTTAATGCCTTCATCTTGGTTCCTCTTCTCCTGTGCTGTCACCCTAGTTCTTGAGAGACTCTCTGAGCATCCACACACCTCTACCACTAGTGTGACCTAAGAGAAACGACTCGATCCCCCTTGATAGTCCGGTTTTTCCTATGGACTCAAGCCTACATCTCCACCAAGCCAACACTTGCTTGGATCTAGCATGTCCTTAGCCTTGATCCATCTCCTCAACCGCGACCTTCATCAAGTCCTTGATCCTTGTCATCATCCATCAACGAAGCTTCTTCATGTGACCTAAAGAATATGCATGAACATCTTTCCTACATCCAAAGATGTTAGTCACAATGATCTAGTTGTCACAAAGGACGACCCGACCGAAGCATCATATAATATGCATAGGATATAAGACAAGAACATCATCACATAATAGACAAGATCATCATGGCATATGATATAAGGCAAGACCAACATGATGATCAAGAGTATGTCAAGGTATAAGATACATAGAGGAACACATGACATACTCACCTTGTCTCTTACCTCATGTGCGTAGTAGTCACCTCGTAGAGTAGTCCTCATGTTCAGTTCTCCTCTTTACCATCTTTCTTGCAACCTTTGAGGTGTTGGCACTCCAATAGTATATCACTACATCTATGAGACTAAACATCTTGCAAACTAGCAAACCTTGTTAGTCCCATTGACCATGTTGACATCAATCACCAAAACCTATGAACCATGCTATAGGTTCATTGATCTTACAATCTCCCCCTTTTTGGTGATTGATGGCAACACAACCAAAGCAAGAGATAATAGATAGAATGAAGCACAACAACTTGCCTCGGATGTATTGACAACATAGAATACCTTACTCATACCTCATGTCCTTGATTGAATCTTCACTTCTTGGTTGCAAGTACTTCTCCCCATTAGCATGTTCTCCCTATTTGTGCCTCATGTCTCTTCTCATTCCGCAACTACTTGCTTTGGAGGATATACTTCTCCCCCTTTGACATCAAACACCGAAAAGGGACAAACAAGGCAAACGTTAAAAGCACAAGGGAGCTTCATAGATAGTGATCCTTTGGATGTGGATGGGATATGGATCAAAATCTTGAAGCCTCATAACATAGACTAAACTCCCCCTAAATTTGTGCATACATGTGATGGAAGGCAAAATATATGCACATTTTAACAATTAAGTCAAGTGGGGGACCTTAAGCTATGTTATGGAAGGTAGCTAGATAGATAATGCAAGAATAAAGGAAAACCATTACCTTCTTGCAAGAATGATAAACTTGCGTACCTTCGCGGATGTGATTTCTTTCCGATGCCATAAAGAATGTATCAAATGAGAATCATGGCACCTCAAGTGGATCATCATTTCTATCAAGAGACTACATAGATAAACTTGCAAACACATTAGTCTCAAGAATCTCAAGACATAGGATAGACTCCCCCTAAAGTTGTGCATCACACGCACTTTGTCAAGAAAGACAAGTCAAGGAGACTACCCTATATCTCGGATCATGGCATATATAAAAAGATATGAAAAGAGCGCATAAATAGATGCCACTTGTAAAGGATATGAGTGAAAGCATGCAAGACTTTACCACTTGTAAAAGCATATAGATATGAAGCACAAAACAAGGGTAAAGCATATCAATCACAACAAGGCATCATGCGAGAAAAAATAAGGACACTACACACATGATGGTAAGAAAGACAAGCATGCAAGTCATAGCTCTAGATAAGATACCATTTGAAAGATAAGCAATATAGCAACAAAGGGTACCACAAGATAAAGCTAAGCATATGGAGCAAATGACAAGCATGAAGGAGCGATGATATGAAATGAAACAAAAGGCGATTAAGCACAACCATATCATCACGGGATGCACGTACAAGAAGCAATGTGGGATGAAGGAGATGTTACCTTGATGTTCCGATCGAGGCAAGTCATAGCTCATAAGAAGTCACAAGTTAGAGCAAAAACTCATACAACAAGTGAATATAAAGCACAAGGAGCTATGACAAGCATAAGGAATGGTGACACGTAAAAGGATAACTAGCAAGAAACGCTCATCACCATAGGGTCAAGGAGATTACCTTCATACTTACCTTTGTAGAATGTCGCTCCCCCTTGACAAATGCACTCACCTCAAGATTGTTGAGAAGATCGATCATCTTGATCACTTGATCTTCATGAGCGCCAACTCCCCCTTGAGGTGATCTCGATGTCTTCTTCTCCACCTCAAGATTGTGAGAAGGACCGATCATCTTGATCTTCGTGATATTTCTTCATGCAAACTCCTCCTTGAGGTGGTCGTCATCTTCATCTTCTTCACCTCAAGATTGTTGTGAAGATCGATCATCATGATCACATGATCTTCAAATGCACACTCCTCCTTGAGGTGATCTTCATTGTCTTCACCGTGTTCTCTCCTGTTTCTTGTGCCTCCTCCTTGTTCCTACAATTGATCTTACAATAGAGAAAAGAACAAGAAGGGCAAACGTCAAATACACAAGAGCTTCATGAACCATGTCCTTTTGAGTGGAAGGCATTTGGACCATGATCATGAAAGCCTCACAACATAGGCTAAACTCCCCCTAGAGTTATGCATACTTATAGTGGATGGCAAGATATATGCATATCATTGTGTGAAACACATGGGTAGTTTAAACTATGTTATGGATGGTAGCTAGAACAAAAGATAATTGAAATAGATCGGTTCTAGGCATACCTTTCGGAGAGAAGACATTATGACATGTAACCTCCATGATAGAAACTAAAACAAAGAACACACAGGTGAAAGACTCCTTTGTGATTTTCTATATGCAATGCATGACCAAGCATATAATACAAATGCAAGAGAAAACTTAAACATGCCATGATGAATGCATGCAAGATTAAAGACAATGCATAAAGGAAATCTACTCAAGGTCAAGTTTGAACCTCTCTCAAGCTTACTCACTATGAGCCAAACCTTGCCTTGAGTCCATCGGTCCACCAACTCAAGCATCCCCCATACTCATAGCTATCTTGAGAAAGTTAGACCTCGAGCTAATATTTTTGTGCGTTTCTTTTAGGTTTTTACATGATGCATGAAAGTGCACAACATACTAGTTCACAAAGGAGCTACTAAAAGCAAAGGAACTAGAACGAAAAGAAACTACACTAAGATACAAGATACCTCCTTGAAGGGTAGATGTCGTCATTCATGCCCTTGACACTTATGGTGGACTTCAATGATCTTCATGTATTGAACTCGGTCCACCACCTCCATCACCTCAAGTGTTGTACTTGGGCGCCTCCATATGATTGACCGGTCTCATCCGGTCCACTAAGAACTTGGGCACCCAAAGCATCCTCATCTTCCTCTTCTTGTCCAAAGCTCATATATATTGACTTTGCCTTCACAACACTACATCACATCTCATAAGAACAAAGTGAGTGTTGTCAAGATAAAGTAAATAATCAAATGAAATCGTAGGAGCTTAGGAAGCAAACAATCCTTTGTTGAGTGGCCAACTTATGTAACGAAGCTTGCAATAGTGGTCATTGGCCATCAACGGTACTTCTTCACTTGGTGTGGCATCGCCTTGCCAATGGCTTCCATGTTCACCGGAGAAGTTCCAAGTCCTCTTGTGAGCTTTGTATATACTTGCATCATTGACTCACTCTCATCCTTGAGCTTGTGGTATTCCTTCAAAACAAAAACTCAAGAGAAAGAGAGCTCTCACAAGAGAGGGTTAGTTCATCACAAATAGTAAATGGATGCGAGATAGATGAACTAGGAGTAGTGGATGAAGAAGAAAACAAGCTAGATAAGTTGATAGCTCGATAAGAGATCTCAAGGTTCTCATACTTCTCATGAAGCTCAATGTTATCCAACTTGAGCCCTCAACTCATATGTAGAGCCTCATGAGATGACATGGGATCCTTGAGCTCCTCATCAAGCTCACCAACACGAAATATGGCCATATCATTCTTTCCTTACCTCCTTTACCTTGGAGGTGCATGTGAAGATGAAGACCAACAACATGTTTGCATATGCTCTTGAAGAAGAGTCAATCTCGTAGTCTTCATCATTGGCAATCCTCTCACCAACAAGAAGAACCTTTGTGAGATGACATCTCCTTCTTCTTGACCTTGGACTTGTCTCACATACTTCGTGTATTTGGCCTTAGAATCATCTTCTTCTTCATCACTCTCACTTGATCCTTCCATCACCATCTTCTTCTTGTCGATGACCCTCAAGTCATGTCTTCCAATGAGGCACACGGGTGGAGATGGAGGAGGTGAAGTCTTCATCAAGATATCAATAGCAACTTGATCTTCACCATCGGTTCATAGTCACCTTGATATCAATGAGACACAAAGATGAGTTAGATAAAGAATTGAAATTCGGTTCTAAATATACCGTCATCTTTGCATTCTCCGAGGAAGATGTAGGTTCACTTGAGATCAAGGAAGTGAGTATCCCGAGCTTGCATTATATTCTTCACAATTCCTCGCTCTTCAAGTGATGGAAGCTTGCTCACGGTTGTAGATTGATCTTCAATAGAACCACCATCACCAATTGACATGTCCTCAAAATGAGAGACATTTCCTTGAGTGCTCATCATGTGAGATGGTCATGAGCAAGACTTCTTCATATTGTAGCTTCGCAAGATCTTCATGTTGAAGTGCAAAAATGTTGTCGCCGAATCTTGAATGAGGAGGTGCTTTCAAGATCTTCATGATAACCTCACCACTTGAGTTCTTCCACTTCTCATATATATCGATCCTAGCATAACCAAGCGAAGACACAAGTAAGTGATTCATTAAGAAATATGGTAAGATATCCAAATCACTCCTCAACAAGAAAAACTAGCAACAACAACATCATGATCATCATAAGATATAACAAGAACAACAAGATCATCATGATAACATGGTTATCCGTGAAAGTGCTAGAGAATTTATTCATGGTATCCCACAATTCAATTGGAACTATGGACATAAGGTAGCTATTCAAGCCATTCTTTCAACGTCCAAAGCCCAAACCCATAAGGGATGAAAACCCAAACTCATTCGGTCACATCTCAAAGGCGGTTAAGCCCTAAATTGAGCACTTGGCTCTGATACCACTTGTAAAGATCGTGTGACCGAGAGGGGGGGGGGGTGAATCGGGCACACCATGAACTAAAACTTTTGCACTTCTAGCTACTCTTTCTATTTGCACAAGTAAAGGATACATAACTAGAGAGTACGTGTGCACTATGTGATAGTGATCAAGCAAGGATAACCATGTGCTAGGACTTGTACATGCTAGGAGCAAGGTATGCATGAGCATATAGAACAACCTAGCATATGACAACATACAAGATAAGCTCAACAAGTCCTACACATGCTAGTGTATAAGGTAAAGGCAATCAAGCAATCTAGCATGCATATGGGTAACACATAAGGAAGCTCAAGTAAGTCCTATACATGCTAGTGTATAAGATAGATAGACAATCAAACTAGCATGCATACAAGTAACACATGGGGAAGCTCAAGCTAGTGATCATGATAACAAGATAGATACAACAAAGAGCATAACAAGATCACTAGATGATATCAAGCAAGTGTATGAGCTATGAGCAAGTAGGTACACATAAGGAAAGCGCATATCACTAGAGATAACATAGAGCTAGCACACGGAAACAATCATTAAGCAATCATATGATAAGCACAAGTCTACTACATGCATATAAGATAAACAAGATAGTAAGTGCAAGTAGTAGAGGTAAGAGTAAGAGATTGCTCATCGATTTTTCCCGTGGTCTCGGAAGGATGGCGCCTTCCCCTACTCCACGTTGGGTCACTCCCGCCGGAGTCTCGACCCCGTCCCTCCGCTCGATGGCGATCCCCTCTAGAGCACACTCCACCCTTTAAGCCGGTGATGTCCCCTAAGAGCACGCTTCACTCCTCGAGTGAAGTCACGGGCTTCACCCCGCCGCACACCGGCAATGCTCTCCTCTTGGGACCATCCACCGCTCTTGAGTGAAGTCGCGGGCACGTCCCGCCGGGCTTCTCCCGGGTACTCCTCCGAAGGTAAGGCTCCGCACTTGATGCGTGCCAAAGGGCGCTCCACTAGTGATGCTTCTTTCGCACGGGAAGCTCCAAGACCGTGTACAAACTTGTGTCGGCTTCCACACTCTCTTTGGCAAGCTCAACACCGACGCCTAACCGGTCTAGGCCTTGCCATAGACCAAGGGTAACAAACCAAGACCGCCTCCCTATGACCACACTAGTCCTAGAGGTGGATGGATGCTCTCAACCCTCTCAAGCACTAAGCTTTCTTCTCCAAATCTTCTCCATGTGCTTCTCCTCTCTCTCAAGCACCAAGATTTCTCTCTAAAGCCTCTCCATGTGCTTCTCTTGCATCCTCTTGGCTCCCACTGTGTTTCCCCACTGATAACAATGGCCAAAGGCACCCCAAAGGGCCAAGGAACCGGCTATTTATAGGCCTCCATCCATAAACTAGCCGTTGGACCAAAAGTGCCTAGAAACTGTAGTCACCGTATGATCAACTCAATAGTCACCGTATCATACGGTGCTCCCCAGACAGCCTGCAGTATTTTGCTCATAACTCCTTGCACCGAACTCCGATTGGGGTGTTCTATATATGGACGGAAAGCTCTTGAAATTCCCCACAACTTTCCTTTTGGGTCGGTCTTCTAATTCTGTCATCTTCAACCTGATATGGCCGCCGTATGATTGAAAGGTCATTCCATATCAATTGTGCAAACAGCCTCCAGTGTTTTGCCCATAACTCTCAGCTCCGAACTCCGATGAAGGTGTTCCACATATGCACGGAAAGCTCTTGAAGTCCTCTACAACTTTCATGTTGAGCTCATCTCCAAATTCTGCAATCTTCAAACCCATATGACTACCGTATGATACGGTGACCATCACCGTTTGATACGGTGACTTCATCTTCTTCAGCTTCCCGCGAACTACCGAGTCTCTGGAAATCATACGGTGATACCACCGTATCATACGGTGATTACCATCGTATTATACGGTGAATCCATCTCTTTTCTGTCCAGAAACTTGTGTCTTCATCACCATTAATCACCGTATCATACGGTGATTAGCACCGTATTATACGTTGACTCTGCAATCTGCTCCTTCTTGGTCCGGCCATAACTTTTCACTCCGAACTCCGATTTCAGTGATCTTGGACTTGTTGGAAAGCTTGTAAGGAGCTCTACCACATACCATAGAGATATAGAGCTCATCACCTTCAGATCAGTCCTCAAACTCATGAGACAAGTCCAATTCATTCATCTCTTTGTCTCGGCTTCGGTTCTTCATCAACTTGAGTCTTCTTAATGCCTTCATCTTGGTTCCTCTTCTCCTGTGCTGTCACCCTAGTTCTTGAGAGACTCTCTGAGCATCCACACACCTCTACCACTAGTGTGACCTAAGAGAAACGACTCGATCCCCCTTGATAGTCCGGTTTTTCCTATGGACTCAAGCCTACATCTCCACCAAGCCAACACTTGCTTGGATCTAGCATGTCCTTAGCCTTGATCCATCTCCTCAACCGCGACCTTCATCAAGTCCTTGATCCTTGTCATCATCCATCAACGAAGCTTCTTCATGTGACCTAAAGAATATGCATGAACATCTTTCCTACATCCAAAGATGTTAGTCACAATGATCTAGTTGTCACAAAGGACGACCCGACCGAAGCATCATATAATATGCATAGGATATAAGACAAGAACATCATCACATAATAGACAAGATCATCATGGCATATGATATAAGGCAAGACCAACATGATGATCAAGAGTATGTCAAGGTATAAGATACATAGAGGAACACATGACATACTCACCTTGTCTCTTACCTCATGTGCGTAGTAGTCACCTCGTAGAGTAGTCCTCATGTTCAGTTCTCCTCTTTACCATCTTTCTTGCAACCTTTGAGGTGTTGGCACTCCAATAGTATATCACTACATCCATGAGACTAAACATCTTGCAAACTAGCAAACCTTGTTAGTCCCATTGACCATGTTGACATCAATCACCAAAACCTATGAACCATGCTATAGGTTCATTGATCTTACACACACCCCATGTTCCTGAATATATGTTACACATCATAGGTATACATGCAACTAAATATATATATAATTCAAGGAAGAATTTGTAATGACAAAACCTATACAACATGTATGTATTTCATGCATATAGTTTATACACGCATTTCCACATACTCTTGCTTAATTTAGATACTTAGGTTACATATACATATAGCACCATATTCATAATATCTAAATCATGTAAAATGAATCCTTAGGACATGTCATATGTAAATAATTTAGTTTAAATGAAATATATCTTTGACTATGTCACATGTATGCCTAAAGGCACATTAATATTTATAGAAATAAGTTAAGGGTTTAACATAGAGATGTTACCATATATATATATATTAGGAACATATGGCCTTATTTAACATATGCATCATCTTAGGAATATTTGTTATGTAATCTAATTAATTTAGTTATGTTTCTTTAAGCAACACCATGTTCACTAATGGAAATAATTTAGAGTTTACATAGTAGATATGCACGTAATCACCATCAATGAAGCATATACATCTCGCCATCTTCACCATAAATTTTTAGAAAATAGATATCTATGCATATCGTCATATTACCCATGCACCAATTAAATTAAATAACATCCATGCATGTTTTCATTTAAGAGAAAATAGATAATGAATAATTTGTCTAGGTGAATATGGCCCTTATAAGGCCAAGAGTGTATCTCGTACCGAACAACGATCGTAGAATAAAATGGAACCGCGTAAACCTTGGTTGTCCTCTTTTCTAGCTATTTATCGATAGGACTCGATAACGTGTAGTCCATTCGTACGAACTCTGAGTACATATTTATTTTCATGAAACGTGTTCCATGATCATGCTCCTTGGTTTTTATTCGAAATATTTGTATTTATTATTGTAGATTTTATTGGATCTTCTTGGATAGCTTTATTTGGATCTCTCGGTGTTCATCGGTCGTGGGTTGATGCGCACATGAGTGAATCATCGAACGATTACCCCGCGGGAAGATCGACATATGAAGATCGTCATACGCGCTATGAATATAAAGGTGCGAGGCAAGCACACCCTCTTGATCATTTTGCTCCTATGTTTACAAATGCATTTAAGTGCTTAATTTGTAGGATAAATTTGTGCATAATTTATATCACTAAAAATGCTCATTTGGAAAATGGTAGATACTACCTATTAATTATATCCAATTGTCGGACTATCTTATTCCTTTGTAACCATAGGTTGGGCTATCTAAATGGTTATATGCTCTAAGCTTCATGATATAGTTAATTACTAATTAAGCTTGCTAAAATGAAAGGTTATGTTTTGTATAAATGTAAGTACATGCATAATCATTAAATTTACGGATTATGTTGATGGGAAATTATCTTTGTTGATATATGATGATAATTTAGATGTTGACGGGTTTTGATGTGATAATGTTAAATTGGATTAATGATCGATTGATAATGATGATTTTGGAGACCCGTCGCATCACATAAGGACCGGAATATTTGTATCTTGATTTAAGGAAACATCGTGCGACCATGGATGCTGGTATGAGACGGCCATGGCTAAGTAATTAGTTGAATGTTGCCTTGCCTTCTAGAAGTAGGGAATATATGGATATTTTACCCGATTTGGTATTTATTCAGAGGGACCTCCATTACTACGGTCTTGGGCTCAAGGTGTACCAATACAATGAATTGTACCCTCTTAATTTCTGCCTAACTATCCATGTTTGAAGGAGGGGAAAATTGTACCTCTGGGATGTTAGCTGGTAGGTACGGAGGGATTTTTACAATTTAGGGAAGGCAAGGTTAACAAACGGCTAATGAAAACGTCATGTGTGATACGGATGTGCACACTTCGTGAGTGCACGGTGCTTGCAACACCACAGACGGTCACTCACTGTCCATGGGTACAGCGTACAAACTCTGCAGAGTAATTAATCCATTCGAATGGCCGTGCTTGCGGTCTCAAGCTCCTTAATGATAGGTCTTTGTTTAGAGAATGGTTGGGATTAAAATTGATCATGATGGTTATTGATATATGAATGGCATAGATGATGATTTTATAGGAACTTGACATGGAAGTCAAGTATGGCACTTTATTCATATGATATTTTACTTGTGTTTACATTTATGCAATTTATATTCAAGCAATTCAATTTAGTAATTATTTAATTACTCAAGTTTAGATTGCCATTTGCTCATTTATGCAAACTTACCCATATTACCTTCCTTCATTTGGCCTTTCATATAATTATAGTTTTGCTATTATTCACCCGCATTGCTTGCCTCCGATAACTTGGTTTCAGAGATGACGAGGATCTCGGTGAGGAACGATGCCGTTCTTTCTAGGAGTTTAACTTCCAGTCAATTGCCTGTGGGATGAACACGGGGCACACGCTGGAGATTTGAATTCCTTTATGTTACCGATGTGTTTATTTCTTAAGGTATTTCGTCGGCCGTTGAGCCAATATTTTGTAAATTTCAAATAAACTTGATAGTTAAATTTTGATATGGCTATGGTTCCACTGTGATTACCGTGTGTACTTGTCATTGATCCTGGGGCAAGTACGGAAAACACAGAGTTTCGGGTGATTTAATTACCCGGGACACCGCACTAAGATGCAAGCAAAAGTATAGTTCTACTAAAATAAACATCTTTATAGAGTTATACTTGTTATATTTTGTTGGTAATATAAGACTAATGCCTACCTATTTGGATTTTTATTATAATTATGCTGACCTATTTGGGTCTATTGGTATGGTTCCAACTCTAAACTTCGAGTTGAGTGGATCCAACTCAAGAGTCTCTTGTTCTGGTTCAAAGCGTTGTTGTTACTATAATTAGTGAGTGGACACGAAGTGAGCTCAGTAGGTTGTCTAATTGTGTTCTTAGGCAACCGACGGGGGTTCGAATCCCGCATCCGCACCAAGTTGCAGGTCGCTGGCTCACCTCACTGTTGTGTTGGCGCTATAGCATCCCGGGGCAGCTGCGTGTCAGCATGTGCCGGTGAAAGCCTGCCCAGTAGGCTTCGGCGGGACTTTCTTTCTTCTGAATGAAAACTTCATTCTCGACTCTACGAGAATTTAGAATTTTTATGAAAGCGTTTCATTTGGAAATTTCAGGAGGACGTCGGATCCTAGGCTCATTTTTCTTTTTTATAATTAGTGAGTGAACCTCGAGAATGGTAGATGGTTGACAAGATTAGTGTTGGAGGTGAATGGACTTTGCGTTTGGGGATTCATAGGAGGACAAGTTGCAAATGGTGCACGGGGCAGTGAGGCTGTTGAGCATCACCGGGTGGCATGAGACTGTCAATATAGCGGCGGTAAATGAATACGCATTGTATAGGAGGGAGAAGGTCAGTGCGGTGAAAAGTGTGACCTGAAGATGATCCACCTTTTAGGTTGGACCGTGGACTGAAATTTTGAAGCGGCGCCCAATTGTTTGTCCTTTTTCTTTGGGCCAAACAGAAAGCTACAAGAAGCAGAGCAGATTTGGTTATCCCTTTCTGCACTGTACAGTAGTGGCGATCCTTCCTTTCAACATTGGTTCACTTTTTGGGATCTTTCTGTTCTCTATTTCACAATTTTTCTGTCAAGTGTCGACATTCAGATATCATGCGCCTCCAAAAAAAAAGAGAGAGCATTAGCAGCGTACAAGAGACTGAACCATAAAAAGGAAAAAAAAATGCTACAAAGAAAAATGCGAGGACAAAGGCAAGAAACGCTCCGGATGGTAGCAGATGCGCGCTGCGTCGGCAACACATCTTTCATCAAACACATCCAACAATTCCATTGCCAGAAGTGAAAGATATAAAAACAGCGGTATTTGAGCAGTGCGTATATATCAACAACCTATATCAGCTTTCTCCGATGCTAGACAACAAAAATGTTTCCACGGCAACTCAAATAAATTACAGGGGCAACATTATGTACTGGAAAGAATAAGCAATTCTTGGTCTTGGCTGAACGATACTTCTGCCTCTTATTGTGTATGATCAGGCCACCTCCTTTGCATCTGGAACAATGGTTTCCAGCAGTGGAGCACAGTTAGCTCCATTCGTCGATCGAACGACTGGCACCGTGTTTACCCCTTATGTTTCTTCAGTTTTCCTTCAGATGCATCAACCGACTCCTCCAGCTACTCCCACGGTTGACGCCACAGGAAAATTGTTCATCAGTTAGGGATTATGCACGGTTTGTTTCTCTCTTCCTTCTGTTTCATGTACTTTTTATTTGTTTCAGTTGCATCAATTGGCTCCTCAAACTGTACTCCCGCATCTACACCATTACAAATTGTAAATGCATCAGTCAGGGGGAACGCATGCCAGAGAAGAACAGTGAATATGTGCAGATTTAAGATCTATCAAATCGGACGCATACCTGCAGGTTTTGCGCTTGGTATATGAGGTTACCACACTCTTCAATCAATGTTTTTTCGGTGGAAATAACTTGTGCTAGGCTAGAAGCCACACCATCAATTTCTCCGACCTACACGACAAGGTAACACTGTAAGTAAAACAAAGAGAAGATCACAAAACAGAATGACACAAAACCACCAGTCTTCATAAATGCTTTAGCTCGGGTTGACTGTATAGACACAGGCCTGTTTATAAGGCTACAGTAGTTTGTTCTATTAATGAAGTTGCCAGATATCACCGTTGTCTTCCAATTGTTCGTTGGGTGTTTTTCTGGCAATCTCATTTCTTATGTTTTGTCAAAAACCGTATTCACTAATTATTTGGTTTACACATGTTCATCTCAGCAACCTTGAGTTTTTGAAAATACAATGAAGTCACAAGTTTGAAATTGCATGTGTGCCACTAGCCGGCATCTTCTATTATTTTAGATGTTCTACAATCATAGAATATGTTGTTAAAAGAAAGGTTCACTAATTGTCACAATTTTTCATCTACCACTGTTCAGATGCTGTAATATTTTTTGATATATTTACAGCTTGTTTGGGAGCCCGTACAGCGGTGATATCCCTGCCAGAGTTGGGCTTCAAAATGAGGCCTTAAAGACAGCAGACATTGAGCACAATTCAAAATTATCACCAGATAGCTAGACATGGCAATGCATTGAAAGATACTCATTTCAATGTTCTTCTACGGCCTCACCTTTGGCAGGCCTTATAGACAGCAGGTATTGAGCACAGCTCAATATTATCATTACATAGCTACACATGAAAAAAAGACATGCATTTCAAGATCATTCGATGGCCTCACCTTTGGAAGGAAATTTTCAAAACAAGAGGACAGTGGTTCCAGCAGTTGCCCTGCCGAGTTAAGAACTTCTTCTATTTCTCTGCAGTTTGTCTGTACAAAAATTTCAGAAATATTTCATAACATGATATATTTCTGCATTAAGAAACACAACTGATGGTTTCTAGGCAGGAAACTGAATCAAATTGTAAACTTACCCTAACATTGCCAATGATTGGTAGCCGTAGCGAGGCATTTTGCAGTGCTGTTGTAGCTCCTCTAAGACAACTTGAATGATCCCCCTCGATCTCACACCATCGATCCAAAAATGGCACCTGACAGTTTCAAAAATTATGCTATTAAGTGTTGGAGGACCTTTGTTTGAAGGCAGCAATTTGAAGAAGGACAACCGGTTAACAATAAAATGCAAATGCTAATTATACACAAATGACAACCATGCAACAAAGCTTTTCCAGAGTCACATAGCATAGAGATCAAAGGGAAAGCTTGATAGTGATTCTGATATAAGCTACCTCACTGAGAAACGAGACACACAACCTATTTCTTTCACTGGGTACTATAGACGGCGTTCAAGACCTTCATCTATGCACAAGAGCAAAAATGGAGAATGGCAGAGAAATTATTGCTTCATAATTTTCTAGATTCCAAAAGAGCACCAAAGAAATACCGCCTGAACAGACAATATTGGATGCAATCGCTGGATGTTTATAACTTCTAACAATCAACATACATGTTCTTTCTTAAAATTTAATTGGTAGTAGTCATATTATTTCAGTTGGATACTATTTCGCTTTTGAAGCTATGCTATTTATGTGAAGCGAACCACAATCCAAATGCTCTGTTCCCCTCATTTTGAATGGCAATGCCAAAACTCCATCTCTCACGTGAATCCAGTAATAAATTTGATCACGTGGAATGCTTGATTCTATTAATTTTCTAACTCAGATACAATGTTCACACATTTCGCTGACCCCAAATTATGAAGCCAGGCACATTGCATACAGATACCACAATAGTTCAAACTTTCAGAAAGAAAAAGTAGCTCAATTTTGCCATACCTGTGCACTTATTACAGAGTTCAACCTCTGCTCCCTCCTAATCCTTTCAACCTCTGCTTTCTTATCCGCAACAGATTCACGCAGTCCTGTGATCCCCTCAGCAAGGCCGTAGAGGGATTTCTTCAAAACCAACAAATGCAGAAAAAAAAAACACATCGTCAGCATCTTGATTCAAACTTCCGTCAAGCACAATAGGAAAGCTAGCAGGTGATGTCCTAACAAACCCTCACCTCTGCAACTGCAGTCTTGGCCTTGGCCACCGCCTCGGCCCTGGCGTTCAGGAACCTGTACTGGAGGTGACGGTTGTCCATCATCCGCAACTGGTGCACGTCCTCCTGCTTCCCGGCAACCTTCCTGGCCCCAACGATCGCGGCCCTCTTTAGCTCCGCTGCCTTAGCCCCTTGCGGCTGTGGTGGTTTCGGCGCCGCAGCCACCTTCCCCGTTGTCGCCGTTGAGATCGAGAGTGCCGAGTTGAGCGAGCGGTAGCACAGCGGGTTGGACGCCCGCGCGGATCCGCCCGACTCAGGCACCGACGCCCGGAGCTCCGACGACAGGCGTCCTCCGCGGCAGGACGCCGGACCGAGCAGCGGCGGGCTCTCGCACGGCGCGGCGGGGGCGACACCGAGGCCGTCGGCCTCCGAGAAGTCGGTCACCGTGGACGCCGTGTCGGAGGAGCAGCACGACGCGGCGTCGTCCGCGGGGCCGGCGGCGGAAGGGCACGACCCGGCGCGCGCGGGGGTCGGCGGTCGGGGGTACCCCCTCCGCGCGGTGGACGCGGCCGGCCCGCTGGAAGACCGCGGGAGCGGCCGCGGGGTGGCGGCGGAGACGGCGGAGGAGACGGAGCTCACGGACGCTCGCGGGTTGCAGGTGCCCGTTTCGTCGAACAGCTTCTGCACGGCGCGCCTGCGGGCGACGGTGCCCGTGTGGAGCGGCGGCGGAGGCGGGGGGTGGTTCTCGTTGGCGAAGGGCGTGCCGGCGCGCTGGGTGCGGGCGCGCGGGGACGGGGTCGGGGAGCGCGACCGCGTGGAGCAGGCGGAGGAGGAGGAGGCAGTGGAGAGGCGAGGGGTCGCGGGCACCGGCGTGGAGAGGTAGCGGGAACTGACCTCCCTCGCGCGGCGGCGCGGCCGGCGTGGGTTCGTCGGCGGAATGGGCAGCGGCGGCGGGGGAGGCGGCATGTCCGGTCGCGGCGACGGCGCCGGAGTGGCGGCGGCTGCGGCGGCCATGGATGTGGGGATCGGATCGGAGCGGAGGAGGGGGAGGGGATTAGCCGTTGGGGGGACGGATTTCAGGGGGAGACGGGCCGCAACGGCTAGTTTCGAAGAAAAGGGGCGGTTTAATACGGACCCCGGCGACGGCGATGAAAGGGGTAACGGTACGCGAGGTAGGCGGCCTGACACTGACGAGTGGGCCCAAATGGCGTTTCTGTTGTTCGCTAGCCTGTAAGACGTTTTGGGCCTGGCCGCCTTGGCCACGAATTAACCGGGCCTAATGGGAATTGTGGATCAGCTCGTCTTATAGGATCCATTTGATAGAAGTTTTGAAATTCGTGTGAAGTAAAATCGAATGGCTCACACGCGCTGCAGGTTAAGAGGAGAGCACAGGTGAGCGACATGGGGCACGTTCTGATACAGGCGGGTGGAATGAGAGAGAAAATAAATGTTTTTTAAAACTAATGCATTTTTCTTTTAAATGTAAGTCCGTTTTCAAATTCATTTGAACCTTCATTTTTGTTACCTTTAGTAGGGGTAAAATTGTAATTTTAGAGGGTAAGTCCGTTTTCAAATCCGTTTGATGTCTCGTTTAACTTTGTAATTTTATCTCTTGTTTTTTTTTTTAAATATGAAGCCAGAATTTACCTTCAGTAGGGGTAAACTTGTAATAATTCATGGGTAAACTTTAGCTTCATGTTGAAAAATCAAAAGTAAAATTATAAAGTTAAAATTTTTGAGAGTAAAAGCACAATTAGAGTTCGGCGCGTGGGGTCTAAATTTTAGAGGGTTTTTGCAACGAATATTCTAATTACAAATAAAGTTTAATTACAAA
Source organism: Eragrostis nindensis (assembly GCA_012490785.1). Classification (NCBI taxonomy): domain Eukaryota; kingdom Viridiplantae; phylum Streptophyta; class Magnoliopsida; order Poales; family Poaceae; genus Eragrostis; species Eragrostis nindensis. The sequence continues at coordinate 1,949,004 of JAAXCT010000036.1, read as the reverse complement.
ACTAATTTCAGGACTCCGCTCGAATTTGCGAGACGAATCTAATGAGGGTAATTAAGCCGTAATTAGACGATGGTCACTGTAGCATCACTGTAGCAAAATATAGATTAATTAGGCTCATTAGATCCGTCTCGCGATTTAGAGAGGGGGTTGTGACATAGGTTTTGTCATTAAATTAATAAAAGTAGTTTTAAATAGCAAGATTCTCTTTGATGTGATGGGTGCTAAAACTTAGAGGGGGTGCGCCGAACGCACCCTTAGAGTGAGGGTAAGAACACAATTGTCCCCGAAAAAATCAATTGTCAATTGTTTTTGAAATTGTCGTGCCATTGCCATCTCTAGCAACGAAATTAAGTACTTCCTCTATTTTTAATTTAGTTGTTGTCATCATTGACTTTTTTTTTACGTTTGACCATTCGTCTTATTTAAAAAAAATTAAACTCTATCATATATTTTGTTATGATTTATTTTACCACTAAAGAAATTTGAAACACAACTTATAATTTTTCATATTTGAGCTAGTATTTTGAATAAGACAAACGATCCAATGTAACTAAAAATCAACGGTGACAATAATTTAAAAATGAAGGGAGTATATGACAGGCACATCTCTCTCTCACACACACACAAAATGAACATTAGACCAAAGAAGCATGGACATCCTTGAGATCAGTAGTTGTATCAACTGCCACTACTTTAGTTGTCATAAACATAGCAACAACTAGGGTGACTCTCCTCCCTTCGGCGACCTTTAGGACAAAATTGCTGGTGACTCTCCTGCTGGGTGTGGGCAGCATGGTGGTTTTCTCCAATAATTAGGGTTAGGTTCAGGTACTTACATGACGGGTTTGGAGAAGAAGACGCTGTCGGTGATGGCGGCAACTTCTTCAGCACGAAATTGGAGGTTTTGGTTTTCAGGCATCGATGGCAAGGCGAATGTGTCATCACTGATCATGAATAAGGTACTCCAACCCTTCCTTTGTTTTGTCGTGATTCTTTTTAGTCATGGCTGTGGGCTAGTGAGAGTTTTGTTTCTGACGAAATCCATCTGGATGTTAGTTGGATTTGTGTTTCCCATGAGAAATTTGGTGAAGGAGGCGTCGAAGAGTTCGGCGACGGGCTTGATGGCGGCAAGTTCATCCTACTTGCATGTGGAAGGTCATTGGTCTATCTCTTTTTTGTGAAAGGGTTAGGTTTCAATTCCCCCATCGGAGGTGAGGATGATGGTGGTGGATGGTGAGCTGGTCGTGTTCTTCAGCTCAGAGTTCTCGTCCATGGCATATCCGTTTGGGATGATGATCCTAGATGGTGGAATTTGCAGCAGTTTTAAAGTTTCTTGTCTCCCATCAATAGAGTTCGTGCTGTTTAAGTGGCTTATGTAATCAAAAGATGTAAAATGCTTTAATATTAATAAAATTGCACTAGCATAGTCTAAAGTTAAGGCAAACAATTTCTTCTCGACGTAACACTTGTAACATAACTTGAGAGAAGGTTTGCGACAACAGCTCCACTCTTCAGGGTTATTCTCTGCATCCATTCGTAATATGATATATCTGTTTTTTTGCGATGACGTAATATGATATATCTGTGATGACTAACTTAGAAGTAGCATAGAAGTGATGACTAACTTAAAAGTAGCATAGAAGTGATGACTAACTTAGAAGCGTGCATTGCAGTTCGTAATATATCCAACTTGTACTAAAAACCCTGACAATCGATCTTAGGACTATTGTTCTCTTAGAAGATCCACAAACTTGAGCAAATCCCGATGTGAGGAACCTCCCTTCGCGATGCTCGCGCACGCCGCCTTCTTCAGGGACAGCACCCTGGCCTTGACCCCCTCGTCCCCAAGCAGCTGCGCGACCTTGTCCCCGATCTCCTCTTTGGCGACGACGCCCCGGTCGTCGGTGCATAGCCTCAGGCCGGTGCCCCACACGTCGCAGACGTAGCTCCGGTTGCAGTACTGGTCGCCGAAGCAGGGCCAGCACAGGAGCGGCACGCCGTGGCGCGCCGCTTCCATGGTGGAGTTCCACCCGCAGTGTGTCACGAAGCACGCCACCGAGGGGTGGGCGAGCACGCCCTGCTGGGGCGCCCACCCGGCGAGCACGCCCTGCTGGGGCGCCCACCCGACGACCAGCCCCGCGCCGCCGACGCGCCGCTTCAGCTCGCCGACCGGCGGCGGAGTTCGGCGACCGGACCACCCACAGGAACGGCCGGCCGGTGAGCAGCAGCCCATCGGCGAGCTCTCTGAGCCGCGTTGCGTCGAGGACCGCCAGGCTGCCGAACGCCACGTACACGACGGAGCCCGGCGCCTGCGCGTCCAGCCAGGAGAGACAGGCCCGGTCTTGGGCCCAGAAATGGCATGACGAGGTCGACGGCACCGCCACCAACGGACCGACGGCCAGCGCCGGCTTGGGGAAGAGTGCAAGCGCCTCGGACTCGATCTCCTCGAACGTGCTGCATACGATGACCTCGGCGAGTGCGATCGCCGGGATGCTCCTGATGATGCTCTGGATGACGTTCTTGCCGAGGCCGGCCCAGGGGAGCTCCGACGCATCGAGGGCCGGTTTCCGGGGGCTCACATGGATCCTCTCGTTCCTCCTCACAGTCCCTGCTCGTCGGTCGGTGATCAGATTTATTTGATCTCAATCTCAACAGGAGTACTAGCTAGTAGATCGATGTACTTAACAAATTCGTCGATGATGCCATCCTCTATCAGCTTGGGAACGTGCATCCTCAGCTCGAAAGCAGCCGCCGAGATTGCGGAGAACAAGGCGACGCGCACGCCGCAACCCGCCGCGGCGGCGACTACCCAGGACATGGCCACGTCGGCCACCACCCACCCGATCTTCTTGGACACGACCAACTCCTGGATCGGGCCGAGCATCGCCGCCGGCAAGCCGGCGGCCAGATAGCCGATGTCGGCGCGGTCGCCGTCAGGGCCCATGCCGTCGGGGAAGGAGACCATGTTGATCCCAGCAGGGACTTCTTCCCCTCCCCCTGCCTTGATGATGCGGTCAAGGTTGAAGTCCGTGTTCACGAACTCCACCTCGATGCCGTGCTCGACGAGCCGGTGGGCGAGTTCCATGAGCGGCATGACGTGGCCCTGGGCGGGGAATGGCAGCACCATGACACGAGGAGGAGAAGCCGCCGCCATGGATCGACCGGAGGGAGGACTGATGGTTCAGCTTGCGCGTTGAAGTGCCACACGCCAATCCTATACCCCTGTTTATCCGCTCAGAACATGATTGGGTGCGCTTCTGAAGACGACCTCATCGATGCAGTTGCGGCGCTATTGCTTGCATCGATCGCATCAGCAAACAATAGTCTCGCAGACATGTGGGCGTTTAAGAATCATCTGTCATCGGCGCATGAGACAACGGTAAGGCAGCAACCCACTACCATGTCACGTAAAGACAGCAGTAGAAGACAAGTCATACAGTAAGTTGTTTATGTAGATTGTTAGTTAATGACTCCGCACTGATTATTAATTACATGAGGCGACACGTACAATATGGTTAACGATCGGTTGGAATCGATTTTATTTGGGACCTTTGACTTGCGGGCTGTTTCTGCTCACATCCCTCTGTACTCTTCCCTCCGACGTGAGCGCAGGAAATGCAAAGCCTTAATTTCCGCTGCCCAATGGATCATCTCGATTATAGCTAGCATCTCCAGCAGGCCGTGTAAAACTGACCCCTTAAAAAGACATTTGGGGGCTGGCATGTATATTTAAGGACCCGATTTTTGACTCCAACTTCAGCGGTGGCATGTAAAACTAAGCCCTTATTTATGTGGGACCTATTTGTCATTGGCTCAGGCATCCATCTTGTCGTAACCCATATTTTCAGATATTTCCGAAGACTTAGTTGGTATTTTTCGAAGATTTGTATTGCACGAAAGGAAACTTGTAGATAGACTCCGAATCTGTTACTACAGATCGGAAGTCTTGTAGAACAAGGCAAGGACTCCTAGAGGCGGTAACAGGACTATAAATATACATGTAACCCTCCGATGAGAGGACATTGCATATAGATCATACACACCACCATATTCAACACGACATACACTGGACGTAGGGTTATTATCCTTCGGGAGGCCCGAACCAGTATAAAAATTCTCTGTGTGCCCTAGATCGATACCTCGATTGATCGTTGTTCCCCGAACCAAATATTTGCCGTTCTCTCGATTATTCGAGCGACGACAGAGGCGCGCCAGGTAGGGGGGCAGCGCTGAGGATCCATCTAGAACATCAGATGGCATTGGCGAACAAGATGAAGTTCCCGGCGGGCGCCGAATTCAAGTTCGGGTCTTTCACGTTCGTCGCGGATAAGGAAGGAAATCTCGAGGAAAAGACGTCGTCGGTGGCGCAGGAGGCGTCCCCGGCGGCCACGAAAGCTCCGTCCTCGTATGGATCTGCTGAAAAAAGCTCGTCGGCGGCGCCACGTGTGTCGCCGGCGGCCCTATGTACTACGTTCGGACTGCGAAATTCCGCAGCCGAGTTCCAGATCGCTTCGCGGGTATCGGGCTCTCCGTTTGGAACCCGCCTAGAAGACGGATCCACCTTGGATCCGCCACCTAGCTCTGCCCTAGAAGCGAGAATACAAAAGATCGCTTTCGACATCACCGAGGGGCGGTATTTTCCTGGGTTCGGGCTCGGTTATCCTAATTACGAGTCCGACTTCAGCGACGATGACTGCCCTGAGATCGGAGATCCAAACCAGGGTCACAACCCGGCCAGAGAAGTCTTCATGGTGGGACGTGACGACGAGGCATCCAGCGATTTGCGCACCATCGACTCGATCAGATCTCGATCGGTTGCGCCATCCAATGTGACGCCAAGAAATCTCAACACCGACTTCGACGCCGTCCGGTTCCAAACCGCGTTGGATTCCCTCGCGCGTATGGCCCCTGACGGGACACCACTGGCTCCGATGGTACAACAAGTCGTGGAACTTGCCGGCCGCGTGATCCCACTGCAAGATCAGGAGGTTGCTGCACCGGCTAGGACTCCAGGACACAGACGCCTGGGGGCTACCAACGATCAGAGGGCCGATTCATCCTCACATGGATCATCCTCCGATCACCCCAGGCGACATCGGCGTAATCTGGAGCCTTCGGATGCAAGACATCAGATAAACCAGCGGAGGAACCAAACTGGCAATCCGCCAAGGGGGGAACCAGACCAACAAACTCCAGGCGCTCCAGCTCGTAGAGGGACGCGCCCAGAGATGGCTCCTAAGCCGCCCCCGTATAGGGCTCTGGGTAGTTATCTCCGAACTGTTGAGTGGCCAGCTAAGTTCAAAGTGGGGTCTATCGACAAGTACGACGGCACTATCAACCCAGAAGAGTTCTTGTCGATATACTCCACGACGATAGATGCCGCAGGAGGAGATGAAAGAATCAAGTGCGCCTATCTACCCACCGCCCTGACCGGAGCAGCGCGGTCGTGGTTGCTAAACCTCCCGGCATATCACTTCGACTCCTGGGCAGAACTGTGCGAGGTCTTCAAGGGAAATTTTCTTGGATCGTACAACCGCAACGCAACACCAGAACAGCTCCGAGGTGTTAAACAGAAGGCTGATGAGAATCTTCGAGACTACATCAAGCGCTTCTGCCTAATGAAGAACACAATTGCAGACATCTCCGATATAGAAGTAGTCCTCGCCTTCCAAGAAGGGTGTTTGGATGTGAAGATGGTGGAGACCATAGCGGAGAACGAGCCAAAGACTACTGCAGAGCTGTTCCGATTGGCAGAAATCTGTGCCAAGGCTGCTGATGCTCGTGCTCGCCTCTCCGATGGCCGGGGCAAGGCTCCGAAGAAGAAGTCAGAAGACAGGGAGGTGAATGCGGTCGATCGGTCGGGATCGGATTGTAATCATTTCCGTAAGAAGCGAGGTCGTCCCGAAGGCGTGGCTAAGTGGTGTCCAATTCATCGCTCCCCAAACCACGAACTAGAAGAGTGCTTCGATTACCTCAAGCTCGAAAAGAAGCGTCTAGAAGAGGGCAAGACCTCACGGACGACCAGAGAAGAGGATCGGGGCCGCGAAAGCCAAGATCGAGAACACCGAGATCGGGAGCACCGAGATCGGGAGAATCAGGATCGTGGGCGCCGTGATCGGGAGTACCGAGATCGGGAGCTCAGGGAGCGCGATGACCGGGATGAACGCCCACGCTACAGAAGTCGCAGAGATCATGACGATGACGAGGAGGAGAGGTACCCAGAGATCAACATGATCTTCAGAGGAAGCTCCGCTCTGTCGTCCAAGAGCCAATACAAGAAGCTGCAGAGAGAGGTGGCTGTGGCAGAACCCTGTTCTAGAAGACTAGAGTGGTCGGATACCCCGACCGCGTTCAATGCCGACGACCACCCGAAGACTCTGCTGAGCAACCCAGAGTTGCCCTTCGTCGCCAAAATCATTATCCACAGGAACAAGGTCGCGAAGACGTTGATTGACAACGGAAGCGGTCTCAACCTGTTGATGAAGAAGACGTATGATCAGATGGGCCTGCCGATCACCGCTCTCCGACCAGTTGAGGAATCATTCCATGGCATCTTGCCCGGGGTGTCTTCGCGTCCTCTTGGGAAGATAGAGTTAGCAGTGACAGTGGGCCCGAGAGAAAATAGAAGAACTGAAGTCCTGACGTTCGAGGTGGCTGACTTCGAATCTGCCTACAACTGCATCCTGGGAAGACCGTTCCTGTTCAGGTTCATGGCGGCTGCGCACTTCGCCTACGCCATGATCAAGATCCCAGGACCTGCGGGTGTTATCACGCTGTGCGCCGATCAAGACCAGGCCGTGAGATGCGACGTCAATGCGCTGATCATCGCTGGCCACTTTGACTCAAAAGATCTTGACTCGCAGCGCCAGCCAAAAACTCCTCGAGAAGATCAAAGGCAGATAGCAGCAGTTGCCGACACGAAGGCTTCAGATGCGGCATCTCCGTCGACAGCGGTCGCCCAAGCGCCAGCAAAGACTGTCGACGGGCCAAGCGCGAAAGGAGATGAGCCTGCTAAAAAGGGCAGCAAGCCGATTGGCCTCAGCTTCATCGACCCCGGCAAAAAGACCAACGTCGGGGACAATCTCGACCCTAAATAGGAAGACGCGCTCGTAGCCTTCCTCCGGGAGAATATCGATGTGTTTGCATGGCAGCCATCTGATATGCCCGGGATCCCCAGGGAGGTGATCGAGCACAAATTGGGGATCGACCCGTCTTTCAAGCCGATCAAGCAAAAGCAGCGAAGGTACACGCCGGACAAACGCGACGCCATACATGAGGAGGCCACTAGGCTTCTCAAAGCCGGGTTCATTAGAACAGTAGACTATCCTGAATGGCTAGCAAATCCTGTACTAGTCCCTAAGCCAGACAAGTCCTGGCGCATGTGCGTCGATTACACTAGTTTGAATAAAGCTTGTCCTAAAGATGAGTACCCTCTTCCGAGGATAGATCAGATTGTAGACTCTACGTCCACTAGTGAGTTATTAAGTTTTATTGATGCTTATTCTGGATATCACCAAATTAGCCTCAATGTCGACGATCAAGAAAGGACGGCCTTCATCACGCCGTTCGGAATATTCTGTTACATCACGATGCCCTTCGGGCTGAAGAATGCGGGGTGTACTTATCAGAAGTGTGTCAACATAGTCTTCGAGGATCAGATCGGGAAGAACGTCGAAGCCTACATTGACGACATTGTTGTCAAGACCAAGAAGTCCGATGATCTCCTGGCAGACCTGAAGCAAACCTTCGACAATCTGAGAAAGTACAAGATGAAACTCAACCCTGCCAAGTGTGTCTTCGGGTGAAGTCTGGAAAACTACTGGGGTACATGATTTCCGAGCGAGGGATTGATGCCAACCCAGTAAAAGTTGCGGCTTTAGAAAGGTTGAAGCCTCCGAAGACCAGGCGAGAAGTCCAGAAGCTAGCAGGCATGATGGCGGCCCTGAACCGGTTCATCTCGAGATCGGGAGAACGAGGTATGCCATTCTACAAGTTATTACGCAATCAAGATGGCTCTCAGTGGGATGACCAGGCAGAAGAGGCGTTCAAGGAGCTCAAAGCTTATCTCAAAAATATGCCCACCCTGAAACCCCCACAGCCCAATGAAGAACTGCTCTTATATGTTGCTGCCACAGATTCAGTTGTTAGCGCTGCGCTGACAGTTGAACGGGAAATAGACACTGGGCCCAAACAGTTTGCTGTTTATTTCGTCAGTGAGATATTGAAAGACGCCCAGACACGTTACCCGATGGTGCAGAAGCTCTTGTACGCAGTATTGATGACATCTAGAAAGCTGAAGCATTACTTCTTAGCTCATCCAATCAAGGTGGTCTCGGATAAACCGCTCCAGACTGTTCTGCATTGCAAGGATGCCATTGGCAGAATTGCTCAATGGTCTGTAGAGTTTGGTCAATACCAGATTGAATATGTCCCTCGAACAGCCATCAAAGGACAAGCTCTGGCGGATTTTATAGCAGAGTGGACCGATGATGGTGATGATGACAAGAAAGATCCAGATCACTGGGTCATGTATTTTGATGGTTCCTTCACGTTGAAAGGTGCCGGTTCCGGAGTTGTCTTCATATCTCCGGCAGGAAAAGTATTGAAGTACGCCATCCAGTTGCTCTTCCAAGCTACGAACAATGTTGCAGAATATGAGGGCCTCGTGACAGGTCTCCGCATTGCCAAATCTCTCGGTATCAGCCGACTGCTCGTGAAAGGGGATTCACAGTTAGTCGCCCGGCAGGTACAGAAAGAGTATCAATGCTCTGATCCGAAGATGGCCGATTATCTTGAAGAAGTTCGGAAGCTGGAGAAAGGGTTCGATGGTCTCGAAGTGCAGTACGTACCACGGCTGGACAATCGTGACGCTGATCATTTAGCCTGCATTGCTTCATCACGATCTCCAGTCCCAGATGATGTGTTCTTAGAAAAGCTCCACAAGCCATCGGCGGCAAGCACGCATGATGCAGTGGAAATGATGGTTATCGATTTGGGAGAAGGCTCTGTCAAAGACTGGCGCATACCAATTCGCCGGTTTCTCGAAAACAGTCCTATCCCAGATAATGATGCGGCCACGGAGCGGCTGGCCCGCAAGTCCAAGCATTACGTATTGATTGACGACGTACTCTACAAAAGAGGTCTCAATGGGATTCTGCTGAGGTGTATCTCTACGAAAGATGGTATTCGATTACTGCATGATATACACGGTGGGATCTGCGGTGCACATGCAGCTTATCGCACTCTCATCGGCAAAGCCTTCAGGCACGGATTCTACTGGCCCACGGCAAAGCAAGACGCTATTCACCTCGTGCAGACATGTAAGTCCTGTCAATTCTTCAGTAGGCAAAGTACAAGGCATGCTCAAGAGTTGCATACAATTCTAATTACATGGCCTTTTGCTATCTGGAGGGTAGACATATTGGGACCGTTTCCTAAAGCCAAAGGAGGGTACAAATTCTTATACGTCGCCATCGATACTTTCACCAAGTGGATCGAGGCAGAGGCGGTTGTGAACATCACTGAGGTTGCTTCTGTCAAGTTCATGATGAGTATAGTCACAAGGTTTGGAGTTCCCAGAAAGCTGATATCAGACAATGGTCGACAGTTCATCGGTCGCCGGTTTGAGAAATTTTGTGCCGATCGTGGTATACTTCACCCGACATCTTCGGTGGCTCATGCTCAAACCAATGGTGCTATTGAGCGAGCCAACGGGATCCTTATGAAGGGGATGCGTGCACGAGTCTACGAGAAGCTAGCAGCTAAAGGCAAGAATTGGATCGAAGAGTTACCGACCGTTCTGTGGTCAGCACGAACATCTACAAGTCGGGCTACAAAGGAAACTCCGTTCTTCCTAGTCTACGGCGCTGATGCAGTACTACCACCCGAGAGTCACTTGGGGGCTCATCGGGTCACCAATTTCTATGAAGACGACCAGCAAATCTCTCGAGAGGTTGATCTACTGCTCCTCGAAGAAGAACGCAACACAGCACTCCATAATGTGGAACATTATCAGGAGGTTCTGAAGAAGCAGTACAGTCGCAAAGTGGTCGGTCGACATTTAGATGTGGGAGATCTGGTGATCAAGAAGGATATCAAAACCAAGGATAAGCACAAGTTGTCTTCTCCATGGGAAGGACCATACATAGTAGTTGAGGATGCTGGCATGGGGGCTTATATCTTAGCCCATATTGACGGTGATATATTGCCCGGAACATGGAACACTGATCAGCTTAGAAAGTTTTATGTGTAATCCATTGTTTGATGAATAAAGTGTGTTCAGTTTCTCCAACTACTGTGCAAGGTTCCAAAGGCTGACCAAAGGTCGGTCTACTAGTTTGGCTGGTGTCTTAGCCACATGAGGGTTATAAGGCATCGGTACGAACAGCCTCTTCAGGCAAGATTGGTCATAAGGCTTAGCCACACTGTGGTTCATAAGTTAATTGACCCCTATGATGTTCTAGCGAGGGACCCTTAGCCCATGAGGTTAATAAGTGGCTCTCCCTAGGCCGGTTGCACAATCAACCACCCAACAGACTGCAAGTCTTATGCCATATGGTGCTACATGATAGCTTGGCCAATGGTTCATAAGTTTCGTAAGTCTCCCCGAGTGTCTGAAGTAAGAGCCTTAGCCATCGAGTTATAAGTGCCAACTTCAGACCACGTTGCAAGATCAACACCCCCACTACTTAGCTTGAAACATAACTTGCCATGTGCAAAGTCAAATGTTATACAGCTATTATGCGTTCCAGATATGGAGCAACTTCAGAGCATTAGTTCAAACGTCGCTTGTCAAAGGCAAAGCTACGCGACAATGAATTAATGTGCATCCTTCTATGTTATTTAGATATAGCATATTAGTGATAATGCTTTCCTGCATACAGTCAAAACTGTATCCACCAAAGCAGGGGCTGGGCTACTATGCATATCTAAGTCAAATTAACAGGAGCTTGAGCTCCAATATTACAACAAAATATTGTTTTATTGCAGGGCTGAACAAGTATTTCAAGGCCTCTCCTCATCAGAAAGAGGTGCTTCCAAGTTCAAATCCATGATGAACTTGTCGGCTGATTCCATCAGACCATCAACAAGTGCATCACGTTCACCCACACTACAAGTAAAGCCTTGCTCTACAACCTTCACATCCAATTTAGGATGACGGTTCTTCAAAGCAGCCAAAGCAAAGGCACAGCCATTGACTAAACTATCAGCAACCTTGTCAGCAAGTTTGGCCTTCTCTGCGGACAGGATCTTGTTGGCTTCCTTCAGCTTCTTCACCTCCGTCTGCAGAGTTTGGATCACTTGGGTCTTGGCTATGTTCTCAGTGCTCAGGGCTTCATTTTTGGAGCTCAAATCTACAACAGAAGATATTAGATTACTTCAGGGATATGCAGAAGGCAAAAAGTAAACAGCATATGACAGGAAGAATTACCCTCCGCTGTTTTCGATAAAGCCTCTCTTTCCACATGCAGATCCTTGAGGTACTCCTTATGTTCAGCTTTTAGATCTGTGATCTCCCGGGCATGAGCTTTCTTTGCTTCGTCATGGGTCTTGTTCAAAGCAATGAGAGCCGCCTCGAGTTCTCGAATTTTATCATCTTTCCCAGATGAAGCATAGGCAGCCTCAACATCAGAAAGTTTCTTCTGAAGAGCGACAAGTTCTTCATCCTTCTGTTTGATTCTGTCAGTAAGGCGCTTGCAGGTTTGCAGATGCCACTTCCTGGCAGCAACGACCTCCTGGCTCAGCTTGTCAAACACTAAGTTCTCCCCAACTGTCCCGGATGCGGAAGCAGAAACAGTTAGGGCCTGTTCGGGCGCTGATTGTACGTTCGGGGCCGGAGGGTTGACAGCAGGAGCAGGTTCAGCAGAAGAGGATAGAACACTACAGCATGATCACATATCAGAAGATCGGATAAAAATATTTCAAGCAGCAAGGGAATTTGGTAAGAACACCCATGAAGTATACCTCTTCGTGCGGAAGCGTCTTCTCTTGGCAGCGGGGCTAGAAGCAGATGTCGCCTGGGAAGACAAGACTTGAGAGATTTTGGAAAACCCTTTAAAGAGACTGCCGAAAACTATTTCGATGGGTACCTGATCGCCGGTACGAGGATTGGCGACGCGAGTCGGAGGCAGTTCAGGGACATCGGGAGCGACAATTGCTGGAGCCGATGGAGATGCTGGAGCTGCTGGAGTTGCAGGAGTTGCCGCTCGGAAGCGCTTGCGAGTCGTTGTCTTTGTCTTCGCCCCAGCTGGGGGCTTCGAAGACTCGACGGCAGGTGGAGGAGGACTAGTGGCTTCGACACCCAGCGGAGTATTACCGGACGTGGGATCGGTAGCTGGTCCAGCCCTCTCGGTATCTCCTGGTGCCTCAGACTGCTCGACAGCAGCAACAGCAGCCACCTTTCGCTCAAGAGAGCTGGTGGCGTCATCGGCAACGGCAGTATCCTTCCCCCGATCACCGTTATCTTCTTCATCACTGTCCCCGATGACTATATCAACATCAGGTTGGACATCGTCGGGGCCAGGTTCGTCAAGGTTCTACAGAACACAAGATTAGTATGGCGGAGAATATGTCTTCAAGAAAATCGGGGAAATCTACAATCAACATACCTCGGGAGGTGGATTTTCTGCACTATAAGGAAGGGGTACTGTCGAAGGCTTAACCTTTGGTCATGATATCGTACACTCTCTTGAAGACATCGTCTTTGGAGAGTTCGACAGCTGCAAAGGAGAGAAAAAGATGACATGCTTATCAAACAGGAATCAGATATCAAGTATATACTGGTATGTTGATGAGTGATGGACATCTACCTCCAGCTGGTAACCAATTAGGTTCGCCAGGACTTGTATAATACATAGCCAGTGGATCACGCTTCTGAAGAGGGAAGATGCGTCTTCGGATGAATTCTTCCACAACATGTTCTCCTCTCAGGCCCAACTTGATCAGCTCGTTGACCCTGGCTATCATCTTGTTCAATCGAGGAACATAGGTCGGAAGACCCTTGTCCCATTTCTCATGGTTTGGCATTAAGCCGTCCAGCTTGATCACGGTGTTCTTTTTCCCCATGTCCAAGATCAGATATTTGGTGTTATATCCGCTCCAGGAAGACTTGTACTGATACGGGATGAACTCAGCTTTGTTCCTAAGTACGAAGCCTACTGAAAACACCATCATCTGACCCTTGAAGTACCGGGGCTGGTGATAATGGCGCCACAGATTCAAACAGGGGGCTACGCCCAACCAACATTCACACAAGATGGCAAACATGCTAAGCATCATCACAGCATTGGGTTTGAGTTGAACAAGCTCGATATGGTAAAATCTACAGATCTGCTCAAGAAATTTGGAGGGCGGAAGATTGAAACCACACATGAGATGAGCCTCAAATACCGGGAGTTCTGTGGTGTTGCAATGATGGTACTCCTCTTCGCCGGTGTTTCGTCGAGTCAGGAAAGCCGAGATCATCCCCCTTCTCTCCAGTTCATCCAAATATTCCAGGGAAAGAGAGGATTTCTTCCAGTACTCGTGGAGATTCGGGATTTCTCCCTTCTTCATCTTCTGCTGCGCCTGGGTAAGAGAAATGTTGGAGTCGTGGGAGTCGGAGGATTGATTCTCGTTGGGATTGCCGGAGATTGTGGCGGACGAGGATGCGGCGGCCATGTGAAATGTTTAGGGTTTGAGGAAATGGAAAAGAGTGCAGACTAAAGGATGGAGGAAAAAGAATGCGGCGTGAAGGGCTTAAGTAAAACCCGGCGTGACGGTTCGCCTCCCCGTAAATGCGGGATTTCTCTTCCTTGGGTTACGTGCGGAATATACCGAGGTGATGCTTTTTTCTGTTATTAAAATAATGCGTTTGGATTTGCGCTCGGTTTTTGGAAGGATAACTACCTGGTTATGAGGTAAGAAGTTGGAATATTTTCTGGGATCAATTGCCCCGGATAATTAACAATGTTCGATTAACGATCCGGATCGGAAAGAGCCTTCGATGCGTGAAAAACGTGTTGAGTACTACTCCCGAAGAGTTCTCGACCAAGTGATCTGTTAATTGCTACGAAGACTTATTTCATCAAGACACATCGGAGAAGCTAGGCTCAGATATCTCGAAGACTCATGTGAAACACATTATCAAGAAAAAAAAGAAGAGCCAACATTACAGATGCAATATCATTCAGAAATTATAATCTTGGATTGAAGGCAACTCTTGATGTGTCCAAGGACGCGTCCCAGGACGACCTCAAGAAGGCCTACCGGGAGGTAGTCAAAAGATATTACAAGCAAGACGTGCAGAAAATTATCTTGGTTCTACTCTCCGACCTGCTTGACAGAAGAATAAAACAGGAGAAGAAGAAAAAACAAGGAAACCTAGGCTACTATAAGGAGAGTGGTATGATAGCCATCCCCTTATCCCTAGTTCCGCCGATTATCGGCGTCCTCAGGGACTGCAACAGCAGCATCAGCATCAACCTCGTCCTCCTCATATGTGATGAGGGGAGAGGAGGCTTCGGCAGCAGCAGCAGCAGAGCCTGCACCTACGCCGCCCTCACTTAGAGTGATAAGCGGGAGGGGCGCCTCGGTGGTGGAGAGGGTAGAACCCTCGTTCAATGCCATGACCGGGTTGATGACCCCGGTAGGAAGGAGAGGATCTTCTGCGGCGACGGGAATGGAGCCACCCGCCTGACTGGATCTGGCTTGAGCGCTCGTCCAGGGAGCCCAACCAGGATTGTACAGGACCATGGCCTTCTTCTTGCTTGGTTCGTCGTCGTCGCTGTTGTCGTTGTCGTCGTCGTCGAGGAAGATGGGTTTGGCGTCCGCCGGAATCCCGCGTGGCCCCTTGTTCAGGGCGACGTGGAGGCGGCGCGCGAACTCTTCATCTCCCGCCGTGTCCGTCTCTAGGTCTACGACCTGAGATGGATCTGGAGGAGGACTTGGAGGAGGGAGCCCGTAATCTTCTGCGGAGAGCGGAGGAGGAGCAGCTGCTACCGGCGGTGGAGCGCCAGCGGGATGCGTGGAGGAAGATCCCGACCCGCCGGCGAGTTCGTCGTCGAACCACTTCATGAACTGTGTGGTGGTGGTTCTTTTCTTGCTCATGGTGGATGGTGGATGCGAAAGTGATACTTGGGGGCTCCGCCGTCCTAATCATTTATAGCCAAAAGGTGGCCCTTTGGAAACCGAAAGGTCAAGTGCAAAGTGGATTTTTTATGTTTCTTTCTGGGGAACCGTGTGGCGACGCGGTGAATCCAGAGGATACCCTGGTGGGCTTGGTTTGGAGAATAAGGACAAGAATTGAAGGGTCGTGTCAAAGTCTTTTCAACTCTGAAGCGGAGTCAATGCCATGGCTGGACCAAGAGAAAGAGATAAGGATGGGAATTGATTAATATTTCTTCTAGGCTCTCTGGATTGATGGTTCTCTTAAAGACCTGGTGTTGACAAGGCTACTTGGAGGAAGGTATTCCGATCGCTCGGCCTAGTTATTCCGAAGACCCGATTTGTTCAGTTATTCCGAAGACCTGGTTCGGACAGTTATTCCGAAGGCTCGGTTCAGTCAGTTGTTCCGAAGACCTGTGTGTACGGTTGTTCCGAAGACTAGGTTCGGTGAACTATTCCGATGACTCAAGGATTGAAGACAAGAATATCTGAAGTATGTGTGCTCAGTGAAGAACATATCTCTTGTCAGAAGTTCGCATGAAGATGAAGATCTCTTCGTATCAAAGACGAATCAGCCAAGTGACATGTTCGGGGGCTTATGTCGTAACCCATATTTTCAGATATTCCCGAAGACTTAGTTTGGTATTTTTCGAAGACTTGTATCGCACGAAAGGAAACTTGTAGATAGACTCCGAATCTGTTACTACAGATCGGAAGTCTTGTAGAACAAGGCAAGGACTCCTAGAGCCGGTAACAGGACTATAAATATACATGTAACCCTCCGATGAGGGGACATTGCATATAGATCATACACACCACCATATTCGACACGACATACACTGGACGTAGGGTTATTATCCTTCGGGAGGCCCGAACCAGTATAAAAATTCTCTGTGTGCCCTAGATCGATACCTCGATTGATCGTTGTTCCGCGAACCAAATATTTGCCGTTCTCTCGATTATTCGAGCGACGACACATCTTATCCTCTTTCTTCCCGCTCCTCTCTCCACAATCACCGCGCTTCGCGCCTCCCTCTCCCCTCTCCCCGCGCCGCGCCGCGACGGCTCCCTGCTCCTTCCCCTTGCGCAACGCCGCACCGGCCAATCCCTCTCCCCGCGCGCCGCCGCGACGGGCTCCTCCCTCTCCCCGTGCGCTGCCGCGTCCTCTCCTCCCCCTCCCCGCGTGCCGCCGCGACGACTCCTCCCTCTCCCCACGCACCGCCGCGTCCGCCCTTCCCTCTCCCCGCGTGCCGCCGTGACCCTCCACGTCGCCCCACCCCGCCCCTCGTCGCCTTGACGGCCTCCATGCCGCACCGCGGGCGAGCAAGGTGCGGCGGGGCTTGGCGAGGCTCGGCGCGAAGGGCAGGGAGCGCGGGCGTCCATGGCGGGAGCTCGGCGATGCAGCCATGGGGAGCTGGGCGGCGTGGCCATGGCAGGCGGCACGGTGAGGCGCGTGTGGCGGCATCGCGGGGGAGGGCGTTGGCGACGGAGCCGAAGGCGGGACGGCAACACGGGAGCGGCAGAGCGCGCGCGGGAGAGGAAGAATCAGGTGGGGCCCACACAGCTGGTATTTGGGGGCCTGAAGCTTCGGCCGGAACACAAAGTGCCCGGAGAGGATCTGGGGGTATGAACAAAATAGAGGGTAATATAAGGTCCCTGCTGGAGCTGTTTTTTTGGTTCAGGCATGTAAATATGAGATAAGGGCCTTGTTTAAGGGCTCTGCTGGAGATGCTCTAAGAGCACAGTGGTTGCTTCTTAGCTAATTTTTAGAATTGTTTATTGGAGAAAAAGAAGAGAGAAGGCTGTTAGCTCTTCTTCAAGAGGCTCTCTAACATTTATTGAGGCTGACACGCGGGGCCAATCATTGCTTTAGAGTTGATTTGAGCTCTTATCTTGCCGCTTAATCAGATAACGTGGAGAGTCAATGCCGCCTCTACCTTTGGAGACGCTCTAACTCCTGATCAAGAAGCGAACTATCTCAGAAATAGAGGGCTAATTAAGCTGTGGGTTGTAGCTCAGAGAGCTTAATTTGGAGCAATCTAATTTAACTCTATAAAACAGGCCAGACATGAAACCAACTATGATCCATACTAGCCATGTAGAGATAAGTAAATAAACTAAAATAATTACTCAACTCTCAGAATAAAGAAAAGATAATATATTGATATCTTCTGAAGAGGACTCTGAACCCCCGCCAAGCTCTCGATTACTCTAGCTTCCATGACTAGCTAGCATAGGGATATACTATGTTTCACTATCTTGATACAACCCAATTCATTTATGTCCTTGCTTTTGTTTAGTCATTTAAGTATGGTTCACGCGATGAGTCAGAACCCAATAAGTCATGGGCATCTTCTCTTGGAGTTTTTAGTCATTTAAGTATGGTTCACGCGATGAGTCAGAACCCTTGGAGTTTTTACCAACAGCACTATGAGTTCTTTTGCTTTTAGGCAAACGAAATGGCAGCATCATACAAGCCAAGCCACTAACCACCAGCCAGAGAGGAACTAGTATAATCCTGTGTTTTCATCCATCTCCTTCGTCAAGACCGACCCGATCGAGTCGACATGGAGAACGAAGCCATCGCTACGAAGAAGCAGACAGTAGTCCTGTACCCATTCCCCGGTATCGGCCACGTCGTCCCCATGTTGCAGCTCGCCAAGGTCTTCCTCAGGCACGGGTACGGCGTCACGGTCGTGCTCGTGGAGCCGCCCTCTGGGTTGCTAGGCTTCGGCGCCGGTGCCGTCGACCACCTCGCCGCCTCCAACCCGTCCGTCTCTTTCCACCTTCTCCCTCGAATCCCGGACCCGGTCGGAACCTCCGGCAAGCCACCACTATTCCTGATGCTCGAGCTGATGCGCCGGTACAACGGCGCGCTCGAGGACTACCTCCTCTCCATCCCTCGTCAGCGCCTGCACTCCCTGGTCACCAGCATGTTCACTTCCCACGCCGTTGAGGTCGCCGCCAGGCTGCGCGTGCCCGTGTACACCTTCTTCGCCTCGCCCGCCGCGACTCTTGCCGTCGCGATCCAGCTGCCGGCGCTGCTCGCCGGTCGAACGACGGGGCTGCAGGAGCTCGGCGATGCGACCCTGGAGTTCCTAGGCGTGCCGCCGTTCCCGGCGTCTCATATTATGGAGTCTTATCTCCGTCACCCGGAGGACGATCTGTTCAGGGCCATCACGGACGTCTTCAAGCGCTGCACCGACGCTGATGGCGTATTGATCAACACATTCGAATCGCTGGAGAGCCGGGCTCTGCAGGCGCTCAGGGAATTGGCGGAGCTGGACGAAAAACTCAGGGGGGGCCGACTGGTGTCCCGGCTATGTCCTGCCGCTGCGCTAACCCATCGCCGTCGAGCTCGTCCGCTGCGCTAACTCGTTGCCGTCAAGCTCTCACGTCCTAACACTAGCCAACCACCATCTCCCGCCGCCCGCGAGGTGCCTCCTCTGTCCGCCTCCACCGTCTCCCCGCTTCTCCGAATCCATTCTAATAATTCATGGAACCATGTATAGAAACAATTAAAAATTACATATTTTATTTTAGGCAAACACAAACAACAAATAGGGATAAGAACAATCAAGAGTCTAGGGCACTGCTTACATTTGTATTAATTGTTCCAATAAATCAATATTTAGGGACGGGCGAATTGATCGATTTGGTAGCTGCGCGGTACTGAGTAGCACTAGAATTGGAGACGAATGGAAGAATCAATTGATGAATCGATCAGGAGACAAACAGATTTTTTTTTTGAGAGAGACAAGAGACAAATAGATGAAGTGATGGTGTTATTGCACTGAAACGATTGTAGCCAGCAGCCCCAAACGCATTGGCGCCAGCAGCATCAGAAAAGCGGCCATAGACTGAGGCAGCAGCCCCAAACGCATCCAGTCCTATGGGCTTTTAGTTCTGTGGGCTTCTTTCCTCATTCTATAACTGAAACTGGCCATTAAAACATAAAGCCTATGAGGCACAAAGCCCATACCCCTTCGCAAGTGCAAGTGCTTCTTCTTCCTCTGGCAGCCGACCAACAACACCATGCCCAAATCCATGGCGTCGAAAACTGAAAACTGAATTGGGGAAGGAAGGGCAGGGGGTCTGAGAAATTTCGGAAGTTAGGGGGGGCCATGGCCCCTGCCGGCCCCCCCCCCCCCCCCCCCCCAGCTCCGCCATTGTCCACAATGCGTCCCTGGCCGGGTGTTGCGCCCCATCTACTGCGTCGGGCCATTGATCGGCGTCGTTGCTGATCAAGGGAGCGCGGAGAGGCACGAGTGCCTCACATGGCTCGACGCGCAGCCGGAGCGCAGTGTCGTGTTCATCTGCTTCGGGAGCAGGGGCTTGCTCTCGGTAGAGCAGCTCAGGGAGATCGCCGTCGGCCTCGACAAATCTGGACAACGCTTCCTATGGACTGTGCGGAAGCCAGCCGGTGCCGATGACTCGAGGAACCTCGACACTCTCCTTCCGGAGGGTTTCTTGGAGCAGGACCGTGGCATCGTCGTCGAGTCATGGGCACCGCAGGTGGACGTGCTCCGACACCCGGCAATAGGCGCGTTCGTGACGCACTGCGGGTGGAACTCGACGCTGGAGGCCATCACATATGGAGTACCGATGCTCTGCTGGCCACTCTACGCAGAGCAGAAGTTGAACAAGGTGTTAATTACCGACTCTATGGGTGTGGGTGTGGAAATGGTGGGGTACAGGGCAGGTTTCGTCAAGGCCGAGGAGGTTGAGGCGAAGGTGAAGCTTGTGATGGGATCTGAGGTGGGTAGGGAACTGAGGGCACAAGTGGCGGCTCACAAAAGGGATGCACAGGAAGCGCTGGAAGATGGTGGCTCATCGCAGGCCGCGTTTGTCCAGTTCCTGGCAGGTGTGAATAATCTAGCAGAGCAGGAGCACCTCGGCACATGATGGATCTGTGGCCATCTTTAATTTTTGCGTGTGTGTTTCTTTTTTCTCTTACTTTGTATCTTCCCTCTTTGTCGTCATGTGATTGTCCAATCACCTAGTGTTGGTCGTATCTACGCACCCACTTATATACCGCAAGAGCACGGTATACAGTTGTAGTCTTTTTCCCCTAAAAGAGTATTCCAAGGTTTAATCGAACCACAAGGACCTATGGGAATTAAGCAAAATCATCAGTAAAAGAGTTAGCCAAGCTTTCTAGTGAGCGTGAGCGTGGGTTTCAGGAAAACAGGGTGTTGTGCCGATCGGCACAGGGGATGTGCCGGTCGGCACCAAGGTGAAGTTGTCCGAAGTGTTGTCCGAAAAGCCTAGGAACAGATTAGATCATGGGGTAAGTTAGCCAAGTCTGCTAGTTGAGATCGTAACCAAAAAGCTTAATCGAATAGCATCATAAACAGGATTACTCAATTATTGATAACCGAAGATCGATAGGTCAAGACCCTTTTCCGTTGAGCTCTGTCACGACCAATCGCCGTAATCGGTAGCCTCTTCCTACTCTACACCTCATCTCAAGGATCATCGCGTATGCATTAGCGGCTGTTGAGGTACAGAGACAACGTGCAATTATGGCGCATTACAAGATCCCGATATTACCTTAACCACAATGGAGATAGTGAGAGAACGAATCTTGTCACTTCTTTTTGCCACCACAATCAAGATAACATCTAATACTTAGTCGTCACTAAGCGTAGGAACAAGCACATGTAAAGACCATAAAATCCAGGCAATCAATAATCAAAACCATTCATCAACATATTCAACCATACTTTGATAATACATAGTGCAAGATACATCACCATCTAGTCGGCCTACCTTGATGGATCACCTCTTCAACACCAGTGGTTCTTGATCTAACAACTAGAGAACATGAAGAACGGGGCAAAGCCCTGGTGGCTCTAAACTTACTAGCTGTGTTGTCCCTCTAGCGGCGGATCCCGAAACCCTAGGGCTTTTACAAGTTTATATAGGGCTGTACATCAGGAAGGAAAGGATTCTCGGGAAAAGAGTCCTTGTGCCGATCGGCACATGGGTTGTGCCGATCGGCACACCTCGTGTCCAGCTCGGGTTCCTCCTAAGTCGGTTCCGAAGTCCTAGGTAGCTTCCATGTGGGCCTTCCAATCAGTTTTCTTCGAGATCAAGTCTTGTATTGCTCTTTCAAATCTTTGAGTATCTTTTATCTCTTCGTGATGAATATCTCCCAAGATTGGTTCGGATAGCTTCCTTCTAGAATAAACTGAATGGTGGGCCAGCTTCAGTGGCCTTGGGGTCCTATGTGCCGGTCGGCACATGGCTGTGCCGATCGGCACAGTGGGTCTTTTCTGCTGGTTCTCTTCTCTTCAGGTCCAGATCAGCCTCAATGTCCAGAATGTCGTCCTTTTCATCTGTTTCTGCAATAAAGCTCCAGAACGACATATATACAAATATGGTGCTATTATCAAGGGTTAATGGCCTATAATGATGACATTTATGCTCTAAATAAGGCGCAGTTGGCATATAAAATGGTATGCTAGAAATCGCCAACAGCTCCCCACACTTAAACCTTTACTCGTCCCGAGGAAAGTCAAGAATGAAAATCAACTTGCATGTAGTCACATCAATCATAAAAGTATTTCAAATCTACACGAGCTGAGCATTTAGTCATTGTGAGATTAAATCAATTTAGTATTCAGCAAACATGTTCACAATATGGGTATTGGACATGAAAGAGTACTTCCCAAAGCAAACCTTGAAAATATTCAACTTGATGCGCATGACTTTTCCACTTATGTGAATAACCAAAAAGGTATTGTGAGCAAAAGAACTATCCTTCTCAAACGATCAAGTCAACAACTCAACTTCAATCTCTCACCTAAATCACTCAAAAGCCTAGCCTACTTTATCGATATATGTATGTGTAAGGCCATATGAGTAGCTTGGTGAGGAAATTCAAGGAAAATAGACATAAATCAATAACATATTGCAAAGCTAAGAAATAACTCTAATTGGTTTTACTGAGACTTGTCAAAAGGCCATTAGAAATTGAATTGAGAAAGAAACTCACACCTTTAGAACAGTGGACATATACTTGTGTGAATGAACAATTACAAGTAGAGAACGTCAGGTGACAAAGCTGTCCTTTCTTCTTTGCATATCTATCAGAAACTTCCTGGCATTTTCGAAGGATATCGAATGCAAAGAATTGTGGACATGATTGGAAAAAGAGATTCTTGGCTACTAATCAATGATAAGAATTCAAGGGAATTCACTCTTCCCCCCACACTCAAATTTTTACTAGTCCCGAGCAAAACAGCGCAAGGTACAGACTTCATTTTCTCCCTTTTTTTTTCTTTTTCTTTTTCTTTTCTTTTTTCTTCTGTTTTTCTTTTTTTTTTTCTCTGTGTGCCGGTCGGCACAAAGCCCGTGCCGATCGGCACACTGTCTGTACCTGCCAATTTCGCTCTGGAGTTTTCGTTGGAACTGCTGTGTCAGATGTATAGCCAAGAATACAGTAGGATGTGGTCAATGATTGATATTCGAATCAAAGAATTTGGTTCTCAAGTATCGGATACTCGGCGAATTATGCATAATTCCAATGCGGTAATTTGCATAGCTCGAGTGGGAATAGGCTAGAAAATCAACACGATACGCGAAAGATGTGGCCAATTTTCCAAGTCTCATACCCTAAGAATTAAATCTTAACCGAGCTCAATCATCAATCATAGTCTCTACTTAGCAAGGGCTTAAATTGAGTCATATATATTTGGCATTGGTGGGCACAACCGAATGATATGGAGTAATTCTAAAGCTCACAATAAGAACGTTTGAATTTTATAAAGAAATAGGTACTAAGTCATGTCATCCAAAATCGATCTTTTATTAGACCTTGCATGGGAATTTTGAAATGCACTACGCCACATATGAAGTATTTGCCGAATATATTATAGTGAAAGTTCGGAATTTTATTTATGCTCAACATCGCTCGATTATCATTAACACTTCTCAAGATAGACATACATGCCCGTATCATTTTTCAAATAAAGCATAAAGATCATCATCATATTGGATTTGAAAGCATGGGCTACATGGTGATGTATCATTCAAAACATACTACTAGCACACTTGCATAAATAAAACTAGGCTACTAGCACACATGCATAAATAAAAGCACACAAACAAACTAAACACACCCGATACATGGTTTCCCAACCCGCTCACACACACATAAGGAAATAAATAAAAAGAGAATGCGAAAGGGAAAGAAAAACGCAAACCGGGAAACCGATACAAGTTGTGCCGTACACAACACTCTACCCATCGAATGGAGGTGGCTGCGTGTAGTCGAAGCCGTAGTATGCCGCCTCCAATCTTGCGAACTCATCGATCATCGCGTCGGTGTTGCTCAGCATCTCGCCCGCCAAGTTGTCGATGCGTTCAACGTATTGGACGTTGTTGTCGATGTACTGATGCATAGGGGCAAAATTCGCCCCCGGAGGACCTGCAGGAGCATAGTAGGGTGCCCTTGGAAGTGCTGAGGGTAGACAGGGGGCATACCGAAGTACCTGGGGTTGGTGCCGGTCGGCACCTGGCCTGTGCCGGTCGGCACAAAGCCCGTGCCGATCGGCACGGGTGCCTGCTGCGCTGGTTGATGCTGCGCGGCTGTTGCCGCGTCCCAGCTGTCCCAGTCCGCCGCTGCGCTCGCCGAAGACTGGCCGACGACCTCCTTTCTCCCGCGCTTGGTCTTCGTTACCTTGTGTCGCTCGCGGAGGTCGGCCTCAAGCCAATTCCCTCCGTCGATCTTGTTCGGGAGGAAGAGGGCGAGCTCGGGGCAGGGAAGCTTGATGCCGGTGCCGCACACGTAGTAGCCGAGCTTGGCGCTCCCCGTGATGGTCTTCCCGCGCACCATGGACTCGTCGATGAGCGTGGACCTTATCCAACAATCATCCTTCATCATGAGGTTACCTTCGGTGACTTGGAAGATGATTGTTTGGAGGTAGCCTCCAAAAGCTAGTCTCGCCTTAGGGTTGGCCCTTTGGCTAAACCAACTCCCCACCATCGTCATGACGGGATTGCATTTGCACGGACTCGCAATGGCGTTGTAGAGCCAATGCAAGTCCGGGTCGGAGATGTTGGTGGTGTCGAGGCGGCCGGTGGTGCGTGCGGCCATCCACCGGTGGAGGATTTGGATCTCCGTAGTCGCCGCGCCGTATACGGGGGCCTCCCAATCAAAACCGAGAGCATCGGAGATGCCCTCAATTGTGATGCAGTAAGGCTCGTCCCGCACACGGAACTTGATCTTGTCGTCTCCTTGCTCGTCCACCTCGCGGCTCATGGTGGTGATGAACTCGGTGATGAGCTCGATGTCGAAGCTGCTTGCTTGATCGTGGAGGGTCTCCCATCCAAGGTTGAGGAGGCATTGTTGGAGGTCCGACCACACCCCGACCTTGGAGAGGAACTCCTCATCCATGTCGATGTTGGGGAAGATGCGGCCGCGGATGTTGGTGTAGTAGAACTCCTCCTCACGGCTCGTGAGGGTGAACCCCTCCTGAACCGCGCGCGGTACATATGCCGGCTCGCTCGGCTCGGCCTCCATTGATAGTCCGCCCGCCCGCGGCGGCGGCGGCGGCGGCGGCGGCGGTCGCGCTCCTCGTGCGCGGCCTCGGTCCTCGAGGGATGCCGATGTCGCGGTGGCCGATGAAGAAGTCATCCCGCCCTCGTGGCGGTGTCATCTCGACGGAGAGCTCGGGGCTATCATAGCCCACCGAACTTGCCCTTCGCGCCGAGGTGAAGGAGCTGGAGTCGCTGCCGGAGTTGTTGTCGCCGGCTTGGTGCGACCCGCCAGAGTGGTGTGATCCACCGGAGTGGTGCGACCCGCCGGAGCTGAACCCCCGGCGAATCTTCTTGCCGGCGCTCTTGAGCGTGGAACCAAACCCCTTCATTTCCTGCGAAAGAATGGAAACGAATCGCGCAAATGGAGGAAGTGGAAGAGTGGAGAGGGTTACCAGGGAGTTGTGGCGAAAATGGAGGAGGTAGTGCCCCCTCTTATAGCTCTCCATGGCGTCCAAGGGAAGGGACCCGCGCCGGTTCAAATTCCCTGCGCGCGCCGGTCGGCACAGTGCCGTGCCGATCGGCACGGTTCAAAATTTCGCGGATTCCGTCGTACCTCGGCTGCCACGCCTTCTTTTCCTCTTCCCTATGACTTGTACAGTGTCGGATGTCGGGGAACAGGGGCGCACCTGCAAAAGATTAGCTTTCCCATGGTGTGCCGATTGGCACGGAGCCCGTGCCGGTCGGCACGATTCAAATTTGCACAGATTCACACGTACCTTGGCTTCAGCAACTTCTTTTTCCTCTTCCCCATGCTTGATACAGTGTCGCATGTCGGGAGACAGGGGAGCACGTTCGAATTTTGAATTTTTCAGGCGGTGCCGATCGGCACGTGTACCGTGCCGGTCGGCACCTTTGCTCCATCCCGAGGCTGGGTACTCGGTGTCTCCCCTGTGCTCGGCAGCTGCATGGGTGTCAGTGATCTTTCCAATGTGCGCAGACTTTGATGAACCGATTCGAACTCTTGGTCAGCGTGCCGGTCGGCACAACAGGGTGCCGGTCGGCTCAGTGTAGTCCGCGCCCGATTCAAACTTCGTTGCTTTGTGTCGCCAAAATTTCAAATTTTCTTGCGGATGTCAGACTTTCTGTAGCGTCAAGATTCTTGGAGGTGGCGCTTCCATGCTGTGCCGATCGGCACTGACGCGTGCCGGTCGGCAACTGTGCCAAATTTCCGCCAGTGCCCCCTTCTTTCGCAAGGATCATCCAGCATATTCCTGCGACACAGAAAAATACCAAAAGCACGAAAATATTCTCGGAACAATTGTTGCACTTACCTTTCCAAATTTTCCTCCATCAAATATTCCGCATAATTTCTTCTCTTTACCCCATATTAATTTTCACCTTCAGTTCGGGGTAACGTCCAGGGCACGATTTGGCGTGCTTGCTGCTGTGCCGATCGGCACAGCCTGTGCCGGTCGGCACATTCCAGAACTTCCTCTTTTTTTTTCTTCTTTTCTTCCTGCGCTGTTAGCAAACAAGCAAAATACAAAAACAAAAACTGCAGAAAGTAAACAGACAGCGCAGGTGTTCACACAAAAGTTAAAACAAACACTTGGACTAACAAATTTTATTCCGGGAGCATTATTGTGGATTACAAGCAAACAATTTAAAGGCCGGGTTGCCCTCCCGGTTAGCACTAAATCTCTAATTCACGGGTTGCCCTCCCGAAAGCACTAACACACAAAGACTCACCCTATGACTCGCTCCCGAATTTTGGGTTGCCTCCCAAAAAGCGCTCTTAGTTTTAAAAAGGTCGTAGAGCTTGACCTCCCCGCATAAATCACTTCCTTAGCGTCGCTTTACGGGAAAAAGTTGCGACACTACAAGGTTCTCATGTCTCTTCTCCTTCAATGATAGGACATATCCTTCCTCCAATTACCCTCGATTGCTTTATGGTGCGGAGACTTATATTTCTCAACGGTACGGCCTTCTTCTCCCTTGGGGCGAAAATTAAATGTGTAGGAGGCTCCACTTATGTCGAAACTTATCTTTCCACTCCCCACATCAATGTTCGCCTTCGCTGTCCTCAAGAATGGCCGGCCCAAAATCAATGAAGTCTTTGTCCTTCTATCCATATCAAGCACAATGAAATCCACAGGAACTATATGATCACCAATTTGGACAGGCACATCTTCAGCAATTCCATCGGGATAGCGAACCGATTGATCGGCCAACTCCAAACACATGGCCGTAGGCTCCAACTCTGGCAAATTCAAACTTGCAAAGACATAGCGAGGCATGACACTTACACTTGCTCCAAGATCGCATAAAGCCCCTTCAAAGATTTGAGCTCCAATCAAACACCGGATACTAGGAGATCCGGGGTCGGGCTTCTTTTCTGGTGTAATGTCATTAATAGCTGCAGTGCACTCTCTTGTCATCTTTTCACTACTTCTTCCGATGCTAAGGACTTCTTGCTTTGCATAATATCCTTTATGTACTTGGCATAGGTAGGCACTTGAAGAGCATCAAGGAACGGGACATTGATATATAACTTCTTCATAATATCGACAAACCTGCAGAATTGTTCATCATGATGTCGAATCCTTTCTGTCTTGGTCAACAGCTGCGTATCCAGAAAGGTAGCAGGACCATGTTCCTTGTTCTCAGTTCCCTTTTTCAGACCCGAGAGGTCAATTTCTTCTGTGTGCCGGTCGGCACCATCTCCGTGCTGGTCGGCACATTCAACTGTAGCGTGCCGATCGGCACCAGCGTCGTGCCGGTCGGCACGGGGTCTTCTTGCTCCAGCTGCAAACTTCAGATCTTCAGTTTGCTTCCCAGACCTCGTCTCGATGGATTTCAGCTGTTCTGCAGAGCGGGTATTACCAGGAAGAGCTCCTTTCTCGCTTTTTACCGACTCCGCTAATTGGGCCATTTGTTTCTCCATCATTTTCATGAACTGGAGAATTTGCTGATTAGAACTCCCCACTTCGATGACCTTGTCATTGATTATCTCAAGCACACGATCAACTTCCTTGAATTTGGCTTGAGTATCCTTGTTGACCTTCTCTTGAGTTTGAAAGAACTCTTGGCATTGAATACGAAGAGGGATGGCATTTTGCATAGACGATGACGGGGTGAAGCTACTCCTTTGTTGCTGATATGGAGTCTTCCATCCTTGACTCTTGACATAATTGAGCATTTTCACATCTTCGGGGCAATCCTTGCTCACATGACCAAGTTCTCCACATTCTTCACATGTGGAACGGGCTTCCGCTAGCTTGACGGCCTCTTCCTTGGGAATATGATCAATCTTGTCCAATCTCCTTTGTATGGTGTCAAGCTTGTCTATAAGCAATTCATCATAAGCTCTTTCCACCACACTCTTCATCTTTCCCGTGGAAGGTTGGAGGCTTCTACTTTCTCTCTCACCAACCCATGATTGATTTTGCTCTATCTTCTTGATCAAAGCCGTGGCTTGAGCGGGTGTTTTGTCCAAAAACGTCCTCCAGCCGAAGCATCTAAGTGTTGTCGGGACAAAAGATTCAAACCCGTGTAGAACCTCTCCACTAGCTCCCATTCAGCAAGACCATTGTGCGGACAGGCATCCTTATACTCATTGAATCGATTCCATGCTTCTCCAACGCTCTCATCAGCAAGTTGAGTGAATCCAAGGATCTTGTTCTTCAAAGCTTGAGTCTTGCCTGGAGGGAAGTATTTTGCCAAAAATTCTGCAGAAAGTAGATCCCAACTAATCTTGGTCGCAGTAGGTAGCCCATGGTACCACTGCTTAGGACGCCCAATAAGAGATAGAGGAAACAATCGCACCTTGGCTTCATTGTCATTCATATGTTCCAATTGAAAGGTACCGCAGATTTCATGAAAATGTTGCAAATGCATATTAGGATCTTCAGAACCTGTGAACGGTTGCTGACCAACCAAAGACATGTAGCGCTCCAGCCGAAAGGGTCGAGCTTGTGCAGTGAATTCAGTCTTGGTAACATTGTCCAAGGCAGGCTTGAGACGATTAGCAATTGGTGTTGCGTCTCCCATGTCTTCTTCTTCAGGAACTTCTTCTACCTTGTCTTCTTCCAAAGCTGCAAACAATGCCTTCGGGCTGAGTGGCTCGCGGTTGTCTTCTATGTCTCCCACTGACTTGCTTTTCTTTTCCACCTTACGCTTGCGAAAGAGAATCTCTGGATCATCGAGGTAATTAGAGGGTTTATTTGTCTTAGCGCCGTCCATACCTGTCTGTTAAATAAAACAGGACATATGTACTGGAAAAGACAGAGAAATCAAAGAAAGAAAGCTCCGTGCCGGTCGGCACACAGGTGTGCCGATCGGCACAGTGACCAATTTCTCAAACTTCAAACAATGCCTAATTCGAACAAAGGTCCCCGGCAACGGCGCCAGAAAAAGACAGCTTGTTGGTCGTATCTACGCACCCACTTATATACCGCAAGAGCACGGTGTATAGTTGTAGTCTTTTTCCTCTAGAAGAGTATTCCAAGGTTTAATCGAACCACAAGGACCTATGGGAATTAAGCAAAATCATCAGTAAAAGAGTTAGCCAAGCTTTCTAGTGAGCGTGAGCGTGGGTTTCAGGAAAACAGGGTGTTGTGCCGATCGGCACAGGGGATGTGCCGGTCGGCACCAAGGTGAAGTTGTCCGAAGTGTTGTCCGAAAAGCCTAGGAACAGATTAGATCATGGGGTAAGTTAGCCAAGTCTGCTAGTTGAGATCGTAACCAAAAAGCTTAATCGAATAGCATCATAAACGGGATTACTCAATTATTGATAACCGAAGATCGATAGGTCAAGACCCCTTTCCGTTGAGCCCTGTCACGACCAATCGCCGTAATCGGTAGCCTCTTCCTACTCTACACCTCATCTCAAGGATCATCGCGTATGCATTAGCGGCTGTTGAGGTACAGAGACAACGTGCAATTATGGCGCATTACAAGATCCCGATATTACCTTAACCATAATGGAGATAGTGAGAGAACGAATCTTGTCACTTCTTTTTGCCACCACAATCAAGATAACATCTAATACTTAGTCGTCACTAAGCGTAGGAACAAGCACATGTAAAGACCATAAAATCCAGGCAATCAATAATCAAAACCATTCATCAACATATTCAACCATACTTTGATAATACATAGTGCAAGATACATCACCATCTAGTCGGCCTACCTTGATGGATCACCTCTTCAACACCAGTGGTTCTTGATCTAACAACTAGAGAACATGAAGAACGGGGCAAAGCCCTGGTGGCTCTAAACTTACTACCTGTGTTGTCCCTCTGGCGGCGGATCCCGAAACCCTAGGGCTTTTACAAGTTTATATAGGGCTGTACATCAGGAAGGAAAAGATTCTCGGGAAAAGAGTCCTTGTGCCGATCGGCACATGGGTTGTGCCGATCGGCACACCTCGTGTCCAGCTCGGGTTCCTCCCTAAGTCGGTTCCGAAGTCCTAGGTAGCTTCCATGTGGGCCTTCCAATCAGTTTTCTTCGAGATCAAGTCTTGTATTGCTCTTTCAAATCTTTGAGTATCTTTTATCTCTTCGTGATGAATATCTCCCAAGATTGGTTCGGATAGCTTCCTTCTAGAATAAACTGAATGGTGGGCCAGCTTCAGTGGCCTTGGGGTCCCATGTGCCGGTCGGCACATGGCTGTGCCGATCGGCACAGTGGGTCTTTTCTGCTGGTTCTCTTCTCTTCAGGTCCAGATCAGCCTCAATGTCCAGAATGTCGTCCTTTTCATCTGTTTCTGCAATAAAGCTCCAGAACGACATATATACAAATATGGTGCTATTATCAAGGGTTAATGGCCTATAATGATGACATTTATGCTCTAAATAAGGCGCAGTTGGCATATAAAATGGTATGCTAGAAATCGCCAACACCTAGTAAAATTTATACTTGTCAAGGAGCGTCAACAAAAAGAAAGAAAGAATGAAAACGATGAGTTACAAGTGATATTGTTTCCCTTGGGGTTGATCACATGACCTCCAACTCTGTTTGTGTAGCATTTGTTGGCATATATATATGATGGTTTGGGCACAGTTTTAGCACGTCCTATTAAGTTTTCTAAGGAGTTGAGAACGGTGCAGTAACATATTCCAGAGCACCATTTTGTGCAAATTAATGCTTTGATACAAACAAATAATTTGCCTTTGAAAGCATGGCACTTGGATTCTTAATCATGTGCTCTGGTTGAGAAAAACCATCTCTTAGTTCAATCAAATGTATGTGTGAGAGTATATTTTCTTGCAATTGTTATTTCTTTGATATCAGGTAAATAGTTGAGAGAGAGTACCTTACATCCATGTTCTCGAACAAGAGTAGCTAATATATCTAGTCTATAATACCTCTTTAAGTTGGCCTTGGAATGACCAATACATATTTTCCCCAACATCTAAAAGAAAATTCATAGTCATAATAATACTATAAAAATATATTGTGTAGGTTATCTTAATCTATATATACCTAAAGGTTGAAAGCAATTGTAGTTACCAAAAAAAGTCATAATTTCCCTAGCACATGATATGATTTGATAGGTTCTATGTTGGGTAAAGCATAGCTGTACAAAAAAAGTGGAATGCCTCGTAACACTGCATATCCATGGATTCAAAATGTGATAAAACCAGTTTTTGTTTGATGCCTTTAATCGAGACATAACCTTTTTTGGCAATGCGTAAGAAATAAATTTATATCGGTGTGTGATTAAGTTTTCATCAATACATAATCATGCAAGGATAACAGACAACAAGTCATGGACACCAGGTTTTTTTGCTCAATTCATATTTGCTTTAGGTTTGATAGACTATATTTACATTGTAAGAAAGAGATACATATAATCGTAATTTAGATAGACCACTGATTGGTGATGATGGCACTTGACCATCCCGGAAAATAGCAGCAAGGATATTTTTGTTCTTTGGTAAATTTTGTTATTTTTGGTTCCTAGTTACAAGAATACATCTACCAAATGAGTAATAAGTATGTGCATAAATTGGTAGCAATTCTTCATCATGCATTATCTTATACAATAAACAAGTTTATCTAATTTATAATTAAGTAATGGATTTCCGTTAAAATCACGACACCTTTTTGCGCAAGCAACAAATATTTTTGGGTGATGGAATAAATATCCTGACCTTTGCCTTTAACTAAGTATCACACACTGGCTACTTATGCGAGGTATCACACAAATAAATTTACCAACGATAGTTTTGGTTATCATTACCTTTTGTTATAAGCCTGTTGTCAGATCCCCATTCGTTATTGGCCATGATTCTCTCCTTGTCTTTGTCACGCTTCCACATAACACATCTAATTGATCTTACTAGCCCATTAACCCATGCTTCTGCATGGGCTAGTAATCGTAGAAGATGTGTTTAACTATTACATATGGAAAATACATTTAGAGAAACACATATAGAAGTGCTTTACAATACATTTAGACATTTTAAACCACCAAAGATATTCACATTGTTTTGCGATACAGTAATGCCTCCCTTTCGAACTTTTGAAACTAACTTCCTTGTACTTTTATTTAAACATGTTATTTTGCTAAATCTAACAATAAGTAGATTGCCATACTACATCTAAATGTAAATTTCAAAAATTTAGATTTGTACTTGATGCATTCATGTGCTACAACAATCCTTCTCTTTTAATTTCTTCACATATAATACCTCGATTTTGTGAAGTCTACCCCCGCGATTTTCACTGGAAGCACCAAATATACTGGGCAGATTTGAGGAGGAACCGTGGGGGGCGATGGGGGCGGAGGGAGAGAAGAAGAACGAACCAGTCAGACAGAGGAGGAAGAAATGATTCGGCCTCGGAGCCGCGGTGCGGGCTAAGCCCCCCTCCCCCCCCCCCCCCCCCCCCCAGCGCGTGCGTCCCGTCGCGCCAAATGGGTCACCGCGACTCACAAGCTTGTCGGCCCCTCGGGTTGGCGCGACCGGCGTTTTAGTCGCGCCAAACGGATCGACGCGGCCCGAGTCATCGACGCCGACGTGGCCGTCAACGTTGATGTGTCAACGGGTCGCGCCGACCTGTTTGCCACGACTTGCCTTATGGTCGCATCAATTTGTTCGGCGCGACCAAATCGGCTGGATTTGCAAATTTAGTTTGATCCAGGTTATTAAAATATTAATTAAAAATGATTACAAAATAAAAAAGTTCCACCCCTGCCGGCCTCAGCGAGGACGACGACCTGGGCCTTCTTGACGATAAGAAGAAGCTTGATCTGGTCAGGATTGGTGCATGGCAGCATGGTTCCGAGGACTCGTGTTTGGCTACAGTTCCTTTTCTGGAATAATGTATCTTTTTTTAGATCGGATCGCAATGACGTCGGTTCAATGATACTGGTTATAAACTTTAAGGGACCAAACCAATGAATGGATTTTTGCTTTTTCGGTAATTATTAGAATTTTTTAGAATTAACATGAAGACTTCAAAGAAGCTTCCAATTAGTAAATATAAAATATGATAAGATAGCTGTAGTACATCTATACTCCCTTCGATTTTAAATTGTTGTCGTCGTTGACTTTTTTAGTTACGTTTGTCCGTTCGTTTTATTCAAAACATTAGCTCAAATATACAAAATTATAAGTTATGTTTCAACTTTCTTTAATGATAAAACAAATCATAATAAAATATATAATAATTTAAAAATTATTTGAATAAGACGAATGATCAAAGCATAACAGAAAAAGTTAACGACGACAACAATTTGAAAACAGAATGAGTATGCAATTTTGAGTCAGCATCTACTAGCCACATACGTCCAAGTCAGGATGCAGGTGGGGCGGGCTTTTAACGGAACCGCATACCCGCCCCGCAAAATCGGGACCTCCTATATGTAGGGCGTCTTATGGTTAACATACGATAGATTGGCCCAATAGCCCACTAAATCTGAACAGCCCAGCCTAAGTCAGAGCGTCAACATTTTGAAACAGAAGAGTCAATATTTTTGTAGTTCTATTTCAACATTTTTAAAATAAAATCAACATTTTTT
Source organism: Eragrostis nindensis (assembly GCA_012490785.1). NCBI lineage: Eukaryota > Viridiplantae > Streptophyta > Magnoliopsida > Poales > Poaceae > Eragrostis > Eragrostis nindensis. Next base: position 1,915,346 of record JAAXCT010000036.1, on the reverse strand, counting down.
TAAAAAATGTTGACCACAAACAAAAAAAATATTGACATAGTATAAACAAAATGTTGACATAGTATATTTAAAATGTTGACGAAAATTTTAAATTTTAAAAAATTTAAAAAATATTCATATTGGATCTCATTTTGTAGAATTAATTGTAACAAACACGTAGGTTCAAACGAATTCGAAAACGGACTTACGGTTTAGGAGAAAAATGCGTTTAAAGTTTGAAATTCGTTTCTTTTTCTCCCACCTCCCACCCGCCCCAATCAGAGAGCGACACGTGGCAGCTTCTCAGCCATCCCTTTCTCCACCTGCGCGAATCTGAGCCGTTGCACGAATCTCAAACACTGTTCTATTAAAGCTTAACCATAGCCCACCTTACATATAGGATCCACCGCAAAATCAGGCTTTGCGGCGCATGCAAGCCCACTTGTGTTTCCTTCGTGGCTTAATTGTTGTCAGTTCGTGAAGCCCACAAACAAGTGGGTAGGCACGCAACTACCCACAAGAACCCGCAACTCATTCTCGCACTTGCATGCAAGGCGTTCGGCGAATTGCCTAAGCCAGCCAAGCATCGCCGGTGTCGTCGGACGCCTCGTGACGCATCTGTGCACCGTGGAGCGGTGGGTGGTCTGGTCGAGCCGCACGAGAAACCTCTGTCATGGCGGCAGAGCATTGCTGAGATCGATGTGATCGGCGTCGATGCAGATAGGCTCGCTGCCGTCGCCGCGGTGATGTGCGCACAGCTCGCCAGAGTACGCGGGCCGGCTGATGATGATGGAATCCTTGTCGGCATGCAGCAACGTCAACGGCATCATGACGGACACGCGCGAGCTCGCGACCGTCCATCCTGCACGAGCATGGCGTCTTCGCGTGCTTCAACTTCGCCGCCAGGTGAGAGACACCATCAGAACTATGCATATGTGGGACATGATCAGTTTGGAGGGCTCAACCCGCCAGGTCCACCGAGCGATGTGGCTCTGGGAGTTTGCGTCTGGCGGGTTCCCGCAAAGCCCGCCTAGTTGCTTCGCGGCCAGCTTTGTGGCTCGCGGGCTGTCCACAACCCGCCCCACCTTCATCCTGACGTCCAAGGGTCCCCAACTACTTATCTCTAGCTCATGAAATCCAAGCGTCCTTTGTTTTGATCTGCACAGCCGTTTGCCCTCCAGAGCACATGATCTCCAAGATTCCTCTGTTTGTACGCTCCGATCGGTCCACCGGCCCTGGTCGGATCAGACACAAGTCCACACTGTCTACAGACCACAGCACCGTCGCCCACGCCTCCAGTCTCTCCCCTATGGACGAGGCAGCCATGGGCAACAAGAAGCAGCAGACCGTGGTCCTGTACCCCAGCCCCGGCGCCGGGCACTTCGTCCCCATGGTGCACCTCGCCAAGCTCTTCCTCCGGCACGGCTACGACGTCACCATACTGGTCGCCGAGCCACCGTCCGGGTCACCCGACCACCGGATCGTCGACGTCGGCCGTCTAGCCGCCGCAAACCCGGCCATCACCTTCCACGTCCTCCCTCCGCTCCCGGACACCGACGACCTCACCTGCAGCGGCTCCGGCAATTTCCTCCAGACGCTGCAGCTGCTGCAGCGCTACAACGGCGAGCTCGAGAGCTTCCTCCTCCGCACCGTGCCGCATCAGCGCCTCCACTCCGTGGTGACCGGCATGTTCTCCACCTACGCCGCCGACGTCGCCGCGAGGCTGCGCGTGCCCGTGTACACGTTCTTCGCCTCGGCCGCCGCGTTCCTGGCCGCCGTCACGCAGCTGCCGGAGCTGCTCGCCGGGCGGCGGGAGGGCCTGAAGGCGCTCGGGGACGCGCCGCTCCAGTTCGCCGGCGTCGGCCCGCCGATGCTGGCGTCGCATCTCGTCAAGGAGATCCTGGAGCACCCGGAGGAGGACGCGCTGTGCAAGGCCATGGTGGACGTGTGGAACCGGATCCGGGACACCGACGGCGTGCTCGTCAACACGTTCCAGGCGCTGGAGAGCCGCACCGTGCAGGCACTCCATGGCCAGGCGCTGCCGCCGATCTACTGCGTCGGGCCGTTGGTCGGCGGCGGCGGCACGAGCGCCGCCGAGTGCCTCGCGTGGCTCGACGCGCAGCCGCGTCGCAGCGTCGTGTTCCTCTGCTTCGGGAGCAGGGGAACGCACTCGGCGGAGCAGCTACGGGAGATCGCCGCCGGCCTCGACAAGTCCGGGCACCGGTTCCTGTGGGCCGTGCGGCGGCCGCCCGGCACCGACGACTCGACGAGCCTCAACGCGCTGCTCCCGGACCGGTTTCTGGACCGGACCAAGGGCCGGGGCGTCGTCGTCGAGTCGTGGGCGCCGCAGGTGGAGGTGCTCCGCCACCCGTCCACCGGCGCGTTCGTGACGCACTGCGGGTGGAACTCGACGCTGGAGGCCGTCGCCGCGGGCGTTCCCATGCTGTGCTGGCCTTTGCACGCGGAGCAGTTGTTCAACAAGGTGCTCATGGTCGAGGGGGACATGGGCGTCGGGGTGGAGATGGAGGGGTACATGACGGGTTTCGTCAGGGCCGAGGAGGTCGAGGCGAAGGTGAGGCTTGTCATGGGGGAGTCCGAGGAGGGCAGGGAGCTCAGGGCCCGAGTCGCGGCACGCGAAAAGGAAGCGGAGGCGGCGTTGGGGGAGGGATGCTCGTCGTTCGCAGCATTTGTCCAGTTCTTGGCGGATTCAGATAAACTCAGGGAGCAACTAAGCATGTAACAAACTTAGCTATGTTTGTTTTTCTCTATATTACATTAAACTATGTACCAACCATTCGATTTTCTATTCCAGTGAACAAGTGCTCCCTCGGGGTAGCTAGCAATGGTTGACTCTAGGACAAGGGAATCAGTTCAAAGCTGAACCAAATCCATATCCTAACGCCAACGTTTCGCTACCGAAGTGATGATGACTTTCCTGCAAAAATAAAGCAAAAGAGAAAACTATGTTACCATTCACGATGAGCATCCTGAAATTGTTCATGTACTACAAGCATTGCGCTGCAAAATCGTATGCGTTGGTTGTGTTGAAAAAGGTGGACTCACATCTTGTTTTGGTGATAAAAGAAAAAAGTTTGTATTTTATCACAGAAAAAGGTAACTAAGATTTTTTTTTAATTTACTGTCATTTGCAAGCCTTGTAATCCAACATGAACAAAAACTCTCTCCAGTTCACTACGCCATGGAGGACACCATGAACTAAACCTCAATGCTGTTGCATTTTATCCAGCTGACTTCTCTTTCTGAAAGATGATGAAAACATGATCCGATGGATTACGCGATCGAAGATTATTGAAGAGAGGCAAACAAAACAATTGAGCTACCCTTTAGATTTGGCGCCAGCAGTAGGGATTTCTCACATGCCACGCTGTTCCCGAAGCTTCTTGACGTCCAAAAAGAAGTGGTTCCACGCTTCGTATGACAAGCCGGCTTCTTGCACCGCTGCGTCTGCTTCTTTCTTGTGCGCGGCCACTCGTGCCCGGAGTTCCCTACCCTCCTCCCCGGACTCCATCACCAGCCTAACCTTCTTCTCCACCTCCTCGGCTTCGATTAAACCTTTTGGGTACCCCTCCATTTCCACCCCAACACCCATGTCCTCGGTCATGAGCACCTTGTTGAACATCTGCTCCGAGTAGAGAGGCCAGCAAAGCATTGCCACCCCTACGGTGATGGCCTCCAAAACCGAGTTCCATCCGCAGTGTGACACGAAAGCGCCTGTAGAAGGATGGTGGAGCACCTCCGCCTGCGGTGCCCATGACTTTAGGACAAGGGCCCGGTCCTTGGTCCGCTCCAAGAAACCAGTTGGAAGGAGCACCTCAAGGTCCGGCTCGGGGCGCTTCTCCAGGAACCTTTTGGGGTTGTCGGTGGCGGTAGCCGGCGTCCGGACAACCCACAAGAACCGTTTCCCGGACCTCTCTAAACCAAGAGCGATCTCCTTGAGGTGCTCGACAGAGAGTGTGCCTCTGCTCCCAAAGCAGAGGAACGCAACACTCTGCTCCGTCTGCCCATCCAGCCATAACAGGCATTGAGGCTGCTTCTGTGTTGTCACTGATCCACGACCCCTCGTCGTGCCCGTGCCAATGACGAGACCGATGTAGTAGATCGGCGGCAGAATCCGGCCGGGGACGCATGGTGGATCCCTCCGCGCCCACACGGCTCGACTTTCCAGCGCCTCGCACGTGTTCACCAGGACGCCATCGGCGTCCGTGTTGTGCTTCCATACCTCCGCGTGCTCGAGCAGTTCCTTGACGAGATGCGACGCCGGGAATGGCGGGACGCCGAGGAACTCGAGGGGCGCGTCGCCGAGCTCCTTCAGCCCCGTCGTCGGGCCGGCAAGCGCCGCCGGCAGCTGCGTCACGACGGCGAGGAAGGAGGCCGGCGACTCGAAGAAGGTGTACACCGGGACGCCCACCTTTACCGCGGCGTCGACGGCGTAGGCGGCGAACATGGTGGTGATCAGGGAGTGCCGGCGGCGGCGCGGGATGGAGCGGAGGAAGCGCTCGAGCTCGCCGTTGTAGCTGCAAAGCAGCTGCGCGTGTGGAGGAACGGGGGCTTGCAGGACGTGGAATGTGATGGACGGGTTGGAGGCGAGACGATCTGGTGGATGACGGCGGCGCTGGAGTCGGAGGACCCCCTATGATGGCGATAACAGAAGGGAGAATGATCCCGTACGTGTTGCTACTAGCACAATTCGTTGAGCTTCCGTACACTTCGTCATTGATTGGATTTGTGGCATGCGACAACACATGTATAGGTGCCATGAATTAGTCAGCATGTTAGGTGAGTTAATTAACAAGATAAGTGACGTGACATACATGTGCGTGCCGAGACTAGACATCCGCCGCTCGTCGTCACAGATGGAGTTGCCTACACGCCGGATCAGGAACGTACAGTGCCTTTTACAGTCCATGGAAGGAAGGCATCCACGTACGTGACGTCTATATATGCACACACGGCAAGAAAGTGATCATCAAGGAGGGCAGAAGTCACGAGCGGGAGGATGAGTGAGCGAGAGCCCCCACCCCCACCCCTCCCGGCGCTCCCGGCGGTGCCGGCGGGCCGACCCCTGCCGACGGCCACTCCGGCCCCGGCAGCCACTGCACTCTCTCTCCAGGGCAGCCCGCCCAACAGTCCCTCAGGTAGGTTCACCTCGGTGTCCAGCAGTCCTTCACAGAGCCCGACCGGTAGTTTCGTCGGGTCGGACAGCAGCCCGGAGAAGCTGGACTGGGGCACCATTGATGATGAAGACGGAGCATATGCCTCGAGGCCTTCAATGCTGCAGAGCATGGGAGGGCTGGCGCGAGGCGTCGTCTGCAGAGCCTGCGACCGCTGCTGGCCGCGGTAAGGTGACCGCTCCAGCGGCGGACCTGGATGTCGTTTCCGTCGCCACGGCCCGGGCCTTCAATGCCTGTTCGCCTGTAGCCGTGCGTGGCGGCTTTGAGCGCGGCGGATGCACCAAGAGCGGCCCCGGAGTTAAGATGCCGCTCTCTCGTCCGCGGCAACCTGATCCTGCCGCGCGCCGTTCGCCGGCCAAGCTCAAATCCATTGTGCTTGTCCCTGCCCGGCGGGATGGCGAGCTTTCAAGCCAACCCAAGCATCACACGTCCAATCAAGAGGAAACCCAGGGGTGGAAACTGGTGAAGCCAAGGCGCGGCCGGCGCCGCGCGCCCCTTCCTTCCTCGACCACGGCATTAACTCGGCTCCATGGCCGGACCCCCAAGGCCCTCTCGCCGGCCTATAAAATGGTGTTCTGGGGCAGATGCTTTCGCTGCCTCAGCTCCGACCACCGCCTTGCGAGGTGCCGTGAACCCTCTCGCTGCATCTCTTGCTGGGGCAACGGTCATCTTGCGCGCAACTGCAAGGCACCACCGGAGTCCGGCAACCAGCCTGTTCAGTCCCGCCTCGCTCCACCAAAACCACCAATCCACTCACGCCTCACCTTTCCGTCATCCAGTGTTCACAGCAGGATCCAATTCCCTCCGCTCTCTTACGCGGAGGTCGTTCGGCAGCCGGAGCCGGACATGGCGCGACCTGAGGGCTACGTCGCTGGCCTTCCTGACCAGCGGCCATCGCACGCCAACACCGTGGTGGTCGCAGGTGTCGCCATGGAGGCAGAGGCTCAGAAGCTTCGTCGCTGCGGAGTGCTACTGTCCGCGCTCGACCACAACTACAGTCCTAGCTCCATCGAAGTGGCGTATGCTCTCAGCAAGCAGCTGCGCATTCCTCACTGGGACATCCACGTCTCGAGCCACAAGCCTGAAGACTTCTTCGTGCGCTTCGACCGCCCCGAGCAGCGGGACATGGCGGTGCGCGACGGCAGCGTGCTCATCGGCGGCTCCACGCTCATGATCCAGCCATGGCGTGTGAACACGCACCTGCGGCCCACGGAGTGGTACTACAACGTCAAGCTGTACATCGAGAACCTGCCCCTCCATGCTTGGTCGGCAGAAGGCTTCAAGCAAGTGCTGGGGGATGTGTGCGTCCTTGATCGCATGGACCCTGACACGTTCAAGCAAGAGAACACCGAGATCTTGGGGTGCTACGCTTGGATGTCCAACCCGGACAGGTTGCCGCGCTCCAAGGCGGTGGCCTTCTTTCCGGAAGGCGCTGGGGCTTCCCGTGGGCGCAATGGTGGCTCGTCGACGCCCTTGGAGCTCGGTCAGCCGCCGGAAGGCGGGCAAGCCGAGCTGCTCATCCACTTGGACCACTACTACGACTGGATGCTAGTTGCAGCGCGCACGCCGAGATCGGGTGTCAGCGGGATCCCGTCGCCGGTCTCGTCTGATTCCGATGATCGTGCGGGCCCAGCCTACCACCGCTTCGACTGGTTACACGGTGTGCTGGATGGCCGGTGCCCCACCAGGCAGCAGCGTCTGCTCGATGCTTGCCGCCCGCAGCCTGACTACCGCTCGCGGCGAGGTGATGAGCCGGATGAAGATCGGCGGGACCCCCCACCGCGATGGGATTGGCGTTCGGACGTCCACCGAGGGCGTCCAGTCGACGACAGGCCGCGACAGCTGATCCGGGAGCGCTCGCGCTCTCCTCGAGGTGGCGATCACGGGCGCCGCCATGCACACCCGGGCGATGACCGCGGCGTGGCTGTGCGTGGCCGCCCGCTCTCTCGCTCTCCGGTCAGGAGGGGGTTGCGGGACCCGCAGCGGCGCAACGACGACGGATGGGAGCGACGGCGCTCCCGCTCTCCGGTCCGTGGCAGCGTGCCTCGGGCCGGTGCGCTGGAACTGAGGCAAGGAGACGAGGAAGCCGAGGTGCTTGGCACCCGAGGCGCGGATGCGGGCCAGGCGGTGACCGTGGCTCACGGGCCGACTGGGCTACCGGTGGCTGCGGACATCGAGGAGCTCGTGCCGGCTCCGCAGGCTCCACCCCCACCGAGGACGCACCCGGATCCTCTCATGGATTTCTTTGCTGGGCTCTGCCAAGAGCCGTTGCAGCTGGGCAGTTTCCATTCTGGGTATGCACTAGACCCCATGTTGCATGAGTTTTCAAACTTTGTCTCCTCCTCCTTGAAGCAGCATCTCTGTCCTACAGGCTTTGTCCAGAACCCGACTTCGCCGCCCTATGTCCCGGTTTCCCAGGAGTGGAATCGGTGCGGCATGGGGGGCAGCGAGGAGCCGGGACTAGGGTCTGCAGACTAGTACAACGCAAGCCAGCAGCATGATGTGGAGGGTGAGCGTCTTTTTGGGCCTGCAGTCCAGCTCGATCCAACTGGGCCGGTGGCGGCCCAAGACACGGAGGCCTTCTTACGCAACATGTTTCCTCCGCCAGCCCAGGCGGCCTTGCCGGCTCCTGTTCCCCGTCCGGCGCGGAAACAGGCTGAGCCGGCTCCGCGTCGTGGCCCTCGCGTTCGGTCCGTGTCGGCGGAGCCGTTGCGGCAGAGCGCGCGGCAGGCGAAGCTCAAGTCCATCGTCCCGGTGGCGCACCGGGCATCTCACCGCCTGATCCGCCTCCTCGATATGGCCGACTCCAGCGAGCCGATCGGCGATGAGGCGATGAAGAAGTACACGGGATCCTACAAGTCCCCGCTCCCGCAGAAGACGATAAGGGCCATCAGGGCCATCACTCGCGTGGCCAACGGACGGATCGCCAAGGCGACTGAAGCTCTGGCTGCTCAGGAGTTGGCTGCGCAGGCTGAGGCGGCCTGAGCGTGTGGCTCGCAGCTGTCAACCTGGTTTCCCAATGTTAGTAAAATCAGTTGCAGTGTGTGCCCAGCTCTGCTCTGGGCGCTGTAGGATTGTCGTCTTTGTAGTGTGTATGTTCCATGTGAGAGGTTTCGATTGGTGCTACCGCAGTGGAGACCAGGCTAGAGGTTTCATGATGTCCTGTTGCCAGTGCTCGTCGGTGTTCGGTCAGTATGATTGCAAGTGTCTGTATGACCTCGGGTTTGATCCGGGAACACAAGGCAGCGATGAAATCATTTGGACAAGGAACTCCTCAGGTCAGTACATGGCAAAATCAGCATATGAGATGCAGTTTGATGGAGGGGTCGGATCTTTCTTCCCGACAAAGGTTTGGCAAGTGTGGGCACCCCCGAAGCGCAAATTTTTCCTCTGGTTCCTGTTGCAGAATAGAGTTTGGACAGCCGATCAACTACAGCTGAGAGAATGGCCGAACCAATATTTCTGTCAGTTCTGTTCTTGCAATTTAGAGACAGCTGCTCATCTTTTCTACGACTGCCCCATAGTCAGACACATATGGACATCGGTGAGCATTTGGATTCAGGCGCTTCAACTAAACCCAACGTCATGGAAGCCTGATCAAGGAGTGGCAAAATGGGTCAACCAGCTGACGAACGGACCAAGCACGGATCGATGCAAAGGACTACGGTCTCTAGTCATCATCGTCATATGGGCAATTTGGAGAGAAAGGAATGCGCGGGTGTTCGAGGGCAAGGAAAAGGCTAGCACACGAATCATAACAGAAATTAAGGAAGAAGCCTCGCTTTGGAACACGGTTGGTGCAAAGCGCCTCGCGGAGATAGTTGTTAATCAGTTTAACGAGTAGTCCTTTTGGTTCTCCGCCAGTTTAGCCCATGCTCCTAAACTTGGCGTCATGTTGTAAGTGCGCCTCTGGCGCATGAAACTCTATTTCTTCTTATAATGCAATGCCGGCAATGTTCCGGGTCTTTCGGAAAAAAAAAGAAAGTGATCATGATTGGGTTGATTGCTCTCGGCAGCGAGCGAGGAGATCAAGTAGATAGATGCGCCTTGGTAGCAGTTTCAGGGAGACTGGGAGACTGGGAGACTAGCAACTAGCTTAAGACCCCGCGCGTTGCCGCGGGCATGGTTTATATTGCATCACGATTTATGTTGTATAAGGCATCTTATGCAAATACACGCAAATTAAAAAGAAACAACAGAATGTAAAAACTTATGGCGATGTCAACTGGCCAACGGAGCGAACCGTATGTCTAATGTGTGGAGGTGTGTTATCAGCCAGGCCCACGCAAAAGTTTGAAATTCTAAAACAAAGCTTTATAATCTGCTCCAAAGAGGCACCAATTGAATTGGATGTTGAAATGGATTGAATTTTTATGGCCTGAGGTACGTACATTAAAAATATGACCTTAGTTTGTATATCGCAGACACCTCAGAGCACAACAACAGTAAATCAAACTATATTCGTTAGGCACTGTATTAGTGTTTATTCAGCATACCATATGTTTATTCAGTTATTCTATAGTTTTAGCCTTTCGTTTATGACATAAGCCATGCATTGGCGATTGGGTCTTAATCCAGAATGCTTTCAACTGAATATGCCAATTTGGAGGTATCCAGGTCATGGCAGAACTACACTAAAGCGATTGCAATATTTGAATCCTAAAGCTTGAATCTATGGATGTTAAATTGTTTGAACCAATGAATCACACTCTCCTGAGCTGTAACGTGACTGCAAGGAGCGAGATGGGGATGGACTTCAAGAAAAATCCGTCGAGGCCTAAGCCGAGGTGATAGTGAGAGCAATTAAAGCAACATCTGGAACGGCCTGCCTGCAGATGGAGATGGTCTTGGTGCCGGAAACCCGTTGTCGCACCGTGGCGTGGAAGAGATGAGGCAAAGGGAAGCTGAGGATGATGATGCGGAAGAGTCACGGGGTGATGGGATCAGCGGCGGAGCTCGCTACTGGATTTGGGGAAAGCTGCGAGAGGAAGGGCGATGAGATTCACGGCGGAGCACCCTTTTCTGATTGTTGCGCCTGGAAGAGTGGAGAAGACGAAGGAGCATCATCTGATGCACATCCGACAGAGTGAGAGGACGGCGGAGGAGCGGGCTTCTCAGGGTGCAGCGGCGCCGTGGTTGCAGGTGGAGCCAGGACCCACCTCCGACGACCATGCGCCAGCGCGGGGAAGCGGCCGAGGCGGCACCCCTGCCAAGGTAGATGAGAAGCCGAAGACGCGGCTGGTGAGAGTGCTCTGTGGATCCCCCGCGCTGACGCGACGTCGCCACACCTAACTCCTCCACCCCGAGGGCCGCGCCGAGCTCGCCGTCGAAAACGGCCGATGCGAGATCGCCGGTCTGGAGCTCGGTGGCCAATGGTTCGCCGGCACCCTGCAGCTCAAGCGTTGCATCATCCAGATATCCGAGAAAGGACAGCAAGTTGGCGCGGTGGATCGGGGGAGGAGAAGAGGAGGAGGAATGCCAGGAAAGAAGGATCGAGAAACCGTGGTGGGGGTGCAGGTGTGCGGCGGAGAGCAGGAAAAATCGGGAAGGAGGGGAATCGACGACTCGATGGAGGCCAGAGGTGTAATCCGACGGTAAAGGGTGAATGAACAGTACTACAGTAGAATCGCGCGGGGCCCATCTACAAAAACATAGAGAAAGGTAGATTCCCTACACGCTCCGCCGCGCCCGCCAGCTGTTATTTCGCCGAAAGCTGATGTAAGACGCGTTAGTGTTTTGTGCATACATACGGGGTGCTGCGTGTAGGTCACCACGCACTGGGAGGAAATAGCAAAGCGGTTATGCTGAGATGTGCAAACTTGCCCGTCCACGTGCGTTCCACACAGAGTGCGTTTCCTCTAGATAGAACATGCCTCCCTAAATCTTGAAAAGCTTCCTCATCTGGGCTCCGGCAGCGGCGCAGCGCGCCCAGGGTTTGCATTATCGCGGTAAACCGGACCGGTTTTCGTGAAAACCGGAAAAACCGGTCCGGTCCGGTTTACCCGGTAGACCGGTTTTCCATTTCAAATTTCAAAAAAAATTAAAATTTTGAAAAATTTTGAAACAAAAAATACGTAAAAAAACTAGATCGAATTTGCAATCCAACGGTGAAAACCATTTACATAGATTCGATCGTTTCATGTGCCTAAAAAATCGCGAAAGTTTCTGAGTAGAACAAGAAAGAAAAAAAAGAAAAAAACTTTTTTATGAACCAGCAACCTTCCTCGATTTTTTCGACAGGCCAAATGATCGAATCTACGTGTTTAGTTTCCACCATTGGGCTGCAAATTGCATCTAGTTTTTTTACATATTTTTTGTTTTATTTTTTGCAACTTTTCATTTTTTTGCATTTTTTCTATTTTTCCTCTTAAACCGGTTTACCAAAATTCAGGTCCGGTTTACCGGAATTTTCGACCGGTTTACCGGTAAACCGGTCGGGTTTTTGGGAAATTCGACGTTTTTTATTCAAATTTTGTCATTTGAACTTCGATCCTGTTTTCGACCGGTTTTCGCGGTTTTTTCCGGTAACCGGACATCTCGGTCCGGCCCGGTTTTTCCGGTCAAAACGAAATTACAAACCTTGAGCGCGCCCCTGTCTTAGTAAGCGAAAAGCTTCTTACTCTTGCGGGCGCACGCTAAAGAGCCTAAGCCCTCTTCACCACACGCCTCCCTCCCTTTTATTTACTTCTCCTAAAAACGTCAGTGGGTGATGTGGTGGTCGTCGTCGTGGTCCGGCACCTCTTCCTTCACCGCAGTGGCGGATGCAGACAGAAATTATAGGGTGGTCTGAACTCATACATTACTGTACTAAAACATACGCTCAACATAAATTTGAAATTTAGAATTAAGGTAATTGTATACATACAAATAAGAGATAGCACGCAAGTATGTCAAAAAAAATAATCTAAACCATAGTAACCATAGTAAACCCATTAATCTTCAAGAGAAATAATCTAAACACACAAAGAAGGATAAATAGTAATAAAAAATAACTTTTATATGAAATTCTTTTTAATTGGGAAGTGACTCCTGCGTGAAGTAATAAATAGGAATTGGAAGTGACTGCATACCAGTAAATCATTATATGCTTGGCATTAACATGGTGTTTTCAAATGTCTTAAAACTATTCACAATTTGATGGGTTAACCCTTTATAATACTCGAAGTATCAAAATTAGCTCTATAAGAGCATCTCCAAGAGACTCCTATAAAATTGGCCCCATAAATTTTTTTTGGGAGCAATCAAAAAATTATGAGGGGCAACTTTTCTCTCCTCCTCTAACTGTCCTCCCCTAAAAATGGATTAAAACACTTTCGATTGGGCCAGGTCAGCATTTAGGGCAAAAAAACATTAATTCCATAGCAAAAAGAAGAGATGGGAGCCCTAATTCTTCCCCATGTTTGTAGCTACAAATGAGAGAAGTTTAGAGGCTATGAAAAAACTGGGGGTAGTTTTGGGGTCCTGTTGGAGATGGGTTTTTTAATTGGATCCCAATATTTTGATTTAAGAGAGGTTTATGGGGCTCTCGTGTAGATGCTCTAAGGAGGTCCAAACCATCTTTTGCTGTTACTTTAACTTTTTTTTTTAAAAAAATGGAGCAATGTTCTTACCAACAAATTTAACTTGACAATGTATGAAGTTAGGACTTGGATCACCTGCTGGCATTTGTAAATGTGAGCAAATCTACCAAGAGCATAAACTGAACTGATTGTGAACTCTGGATTAGGGAGTCTTGGCGATTTGGAACTGAATCAGGATACAAGGCATGAGGCATGATGGGCTGAATAGCTATTTGTTACTGGACCATCATATGGGCAACGAAAGTTTATTCGCTATTTGGGCTAGAGTAGAGGGGATCGGGTGGCCCAATTCGCTCAATTTCAGGCCCAGCTCACACAGACACAGTAGTCTTCTACTCTTCTTCAACCTCCAGCCCCCAATCTCTCCTCCCTTGTCCGGCGGCCAGTAGGAGGGGCTCGAGCCCCTCCTGGTGCCTCGGTGGATCCGCCACTGCTCCACCAAATATGCGTGGCGATCTCTAGCTCAATAATCAAGTATAGAGGCTCTTAAAAAGTGTATCAAAACATATGTGACTATATGTTTCTCAATATACTTGCGGTTGACATTTATTATTGCGTGGCAAATTAGCACCGGCATTCTGCTAGTCTAAAACAAAACGTTTCGCATGGGCCCACCTGGTCCCTAACATGTCCCCATCCGCTCCCTCCCTCCTCGTTCTCATCTAGATGGAAACTCCTTGCCGGAGTTTCTCTGCCTGGTACGCCGTCGGAGAAGGAGCCAGTCATGAGCATCGTAAGAGGAGGTGGTGGACCGCCGACGAGGGAGGGGCGGCTCGCCAGTTTTGCTGATGGTTCGCTGGAACCCAGGAAGAACACCCCTACCTGGCAGACTGCCACGAGGAAACCTTGATGCTGTTGGATATGTATACCTCCCATCTTTAGCACAAGATCCGTGAAGTAATGCATAGCTTGTGGATCCCATAATAAAACTACACTTTTTTGAGTCAGCAGCAGTCGTCGCGCATGTGGAGTATTTAAAAATTTGTACATGAGGGGCACGAGTTCATTGTATACTCGCCGTCATTGGCCATCCGGCTCGACGAATCCTCCCATCATGCCACTACTTAAACAGTGCGTGGGATAATAATGGCTTCTCGGACGAGGGAGAGCCATCACCATTTTCTCCACTCCCGCGTGAGCCGTGAGCCTCCCAAATATTCTCTTCTCCAGATCCAAAGTGCCAGTCAAACTCTACACACCACTACAGTCCACAACGCGAGCCCATCGTCCATGGAGAAGAACGCCACCATGGCCACGGAGCAGCAGACCGTGGTGCTGTACCCAAGCTTCGGCGCCGGCCACATCATCCCCATGACGGAGTTCGCCAAGCTCCTCATCAGCCGCGGCTACGACGTCACAATGGTGCTCATCAAGCGCCCATTTGTGTCATCCGACTCCAGCGCCGCCGTCATCCAGCAGATCGTCGCCTCCAACCCGTCCATCACGTTCCACGTCCTGCCACAGCTCCCGGCCCCCGACTTCGCCGGCTCCAGCAAGCCTCCGTTCTTCAACACGCTGCAGCTGCTGCGCAGCTACAACGGCGAGCTCGAGCGCTTCCTCCGCTCGATCCCGCGCCGCCGCCTGCACTCCCTGGTCACCACCATTTCGCCGCCTACGCCGTCGACGCCGCGGCCAAGGTGGGCGTCCCGGTGTACACCTTCTTCGAGTCGCCGGCCTCCTTCCTCGCCGTCGTGACGCAGCTGCCGGCGGCGCTCGCCGGCCGGACGACGGGGCTGAAGGAGCTCGGGGACGCACCCCTCGAGTTCCTCGGCGTCCCGCCGTTTCCGGCGTCGCATCTGGTGAAGGAATTGCTCGAGCACCCGGAGGAGGATCTGTGCAAGGCCATGGTGGACGTCTGGACGCTCAACACGAACGCCGACGGCATCCTGGTGAACACGTTCGAGTCTCTGGAAGGCCGGGCCGTGCAGGCGCTGAGGGATCCACGATGCATCCCCGGCCGGGTGCTGCCGCCGATCTACTGCATCGGGCCCATCATCGGCGGGGGCGTGTCGACGGCAGATCGAGAGAGGCATGAGTGCCTATTATGGCTGGACGCGCAGCCGGAACGCAGCGTTGTGTACCTCTGCTTCGGGAGCAGAGGCACACACTCTGTTGAGCAGCTCAGGGAGATCGCTGCTGGATTGGAGAGATCCGGGAAGCGGTTCGTGTGGGTTGTGCGAACCCCAGCAAGCACCAACGACCCCAAAAAATTCCGAGCCGGACCTCGAGGCGCTCCTTCCAGATGGGTTCTTGGAGCGGACCAAGGACCGGGGCGTCGTCCTCAAGTCATGGGCACCGCAGGTGGACGTGCTCCGCCACCCTTCGACGGGCGCTTTCGTGACGCATTGCGGATGGAACTCGATTTTGGAGGCCGTCACGGCTGGGGTGCCGATGCTTTGCTGGCCCCTCTACTCCGAGCAGATGTTCAACAAGGTGTTGTTGACCGAGGAGATGGGCGTCGGGGTGGAAATGGAGGGGCACGCATCAGGTTTTATCATGGCCGAGGAGATAGAGAAGAAGGTGATGCTGGTGATGGAGTCCGAGGAGGAGGGAAGGGAACTCCGGGCACGAGTGGCCGCGCGCAAGAAAGAGGCAGAGGCGGCGCTGGAGGAGGGTGGCTTGTCGCACGAAGCGTTTATGCAGTTCTTTTTTGACGTCAAGAAGCTTCAAGAGCAGCGTGCCATGTGATGATTATCGTTGTGACTATTCCTATTGATGCCTAAGTTTTTTTTTTTTTGAGGGATCCTATTGAGGCCTAAGTTAATTTCTCATTGTTTGACCAACTCTTCCAATAATCTACATGTCAACCTTCGATTCTGTAATTTACCACATCTCGTTGCTTCGCTACCAGATCTACTTTCTATCGTTGACAAAGAGCATCCGCTGGAACAGAAGGCAGCAGCGTGAGTACTTATTTGCAACTGTACTGCATACGTACGTATTCAATCTGTAGAAAATTTGTTCGACTATTGTTCTATGTTTGATTATTAGTGGGCCGAAAGATAACACATGAAAGGTGAAAACTACACCCTCTCTTGGCAGTTCAAAGTTCACGGGGAAATGGGTGCAGAGGAGGTCTCAGTGTGTAGATGTCTTCAGACTCTCCGCACCGGCGCACTCTATCAACTCCTTCAGTAACCCTTTAGAGGAAAACTACCTGCACCGGTGCCCTGGAAGCGCTACGCTAAATCAGAGCAACCCGTCGAGTCCGCTATTCCTGGCGTTCTCCCGGACACCCGCTATATCGGGCAAGGGGCCCACGCGCCTCCCACCGCCGGCCCCTCCGCGCCCGGCGTCGCGGCGCGCTCACCTCTCCACCATCGCTGCCCCAGTCTGCCGGCCGTCCCTCTTCCTTTCCCGGCTGCCGCCGCACCTCCGCCTTCCCCGGCCGCCGCGCGAGCCCGATCCGCCGCCGTCCATGCCCGGTCCGCGCCGAGGCGGCGTCGCCGGCCCTCCTTCCTCCCTGCGCGAGCCCGATCCGCCACCCGAGGCGCTGGGCGAGGCGCTGGCGGCGGAGCTCGCCGACGAGCGGTGGCGCGGCGAGGCCGCGGAGGTCGAGTGCCGCGCCCTGCGGGAGGAGCGCCGGATGCTGCGCGTCGCGGAGCTCTGGCGCGAGGAGCGGGTGCAGATGAAGCTCGCCGACGCGCGGGCGGCTTCCTGCCGCCTCCCCCATCTTCCTCCGTTCGCTCCCCGCGGCCGCGTCCCTTCTCTCGGCGAAGCGCGGGGCGACGCGGTGCTACGCGACGCAGCCGGCGACCTCCTCTCTGCGGGACTCGTCCCCTAATTGGAGCAACCGGCCGCCTAAGGAGACGATCCTCCTCGACGGGTGCGACTACGAGCACTAGCTCGTCGTCGTGTAGCCGCCGCCCGGTGACCCCGCCAACCGCTACGCGCTCGCCGATGACCCCGCCTGGCGCGTAATTTTTTCGATTTTTCTGTGTCTTGGATATTTTTAAAAGACCCTTATAATTTTTTGGTATTTAGAATAACTATTATAAATAATTATGGTATGAAGAAATATGTCTGTTAAAATGAGATGGTAGTTAGAGATGGTTGAATAAAATATGTGGTAGTTGGGATGGAGGAAGAATATAGAGGAACCATGGGTGCAGGAGAAATTGGTATAGAGGAAAGAATCTTGATGACTAGGACAGAATATTCCTTTTAGAGGAAGGAAATAGAGGAACATGAGTGCGGAGAGCCTCAGCGACCATGCGATAGACACATTGATGTCTTCGACAGCCACAACAACCTCACCGCCACCCACCTTGTTGGCGATGCTCGGCCCCTCTCTTTGCCTTTGTTGAGCTCGGTCGCGCGTGGAGATGGGGGAGGCCAGAGAGGCCGCCACTACCATTGTGTACTAGTAGCTGTGGCGCGCCCTTGGCGCGCCCATTTAAAAACATGTCTGTTGTTTTTTTTTTTTTTGCCGAAGGGACATGGAACTGGATGAACAGCTACAAGTTCATTTTATCTGACATGGGCCGCAAGAATTCTATTTCAGAGTAAAAAGCCCAAACATTAGATCGTTGGGTGTAATGACTGGACCTGTTCTTGTGGGTGAATTTGAGTGTTATTGGGCCTGTTCGTTTGGTATCGCACACAGGTTGCTGCGTTGTTGTCTATTTGTTCTCCGTTTTGGTAGTAGGTTTTGACATGGCGCTTAACAATAGAACTAGTAAAAATGCACGTGCGCCACGCACGTGTTCGACCAAATGACATCACTTGGCAGGACTTTATCATACAATAAAAATAATACTTATCATCAAAAACACACTTCTGACACATCATTGCATTTAAGTACTATAACGACATTAACACGACAAGCTCAAGAATCTGATAACATAATGACATTGTTTGAAATTAAAGACGCTAATTGACTTTGAGACGTAAAAGACATGACACTGCCCATAGTTCTCATTCATTGTCGGTAACGATGGCGACCAAAAATAATTGAGAGTCTTCATTTTAATGCAACATCAAAGCACATTCATATCTTGTTAGTTCTCTCTGGTCTTTGGTCTTCAGGGATGATTATAAGCAAATATGAGCCAATTAAAAAATTGAGGAGAACAATTTTTTTTCTCGAAAACGCAGGAGAACTGCGCTTCATTGTATTAAGAAGAAAATGGGAGATAAGATCCCGAATACAACACACCCCACACACTCTAGGATTTTAGAAGGAGAACAATTTCTAATGACTCTGATATGATATATAAGGTTGAACCTAGGAGAAAACAAAAGAATCAACAATATGAAAAGAACAAGAAATAGCACAATAAACTTAAAAGAACGCTAAACTCGCGCTGCAGCCAACTATACTCAATCATGGTTAGTTTTCTTCATTGAAGATCTGACAAACACCTTAAGTTTTCTTCATTGAAGATCTGAGAAAACACCTTGTAAATGGTTGTCAAATATTCATATTGTCTCGGCAAACCTTGCCTGCAATGTACTCAGAGCAGAAATACCACCGAAAAGATAGAACATTAAATTAGATAAAGTGAATGGAGAACTGCAGTTATAACCACATTAAATTGCAAAGAGCAGAAAATAAATATTTTTTAATAAATTAAGTTGGAAAGAGCGGATACTATGGTTATTCGGGTTGTAAAACAATAAACCATTACCTTTGCACGCACTATTATTCTGGTTCAGCTCATTTTGTTTTTCTTTTTTGAGATTACGGCCCGAATCAATTTCTTTTCTTTTCTTTTAGATGACGGCCCGGCACAATTTCAGGAGCAAGCCCATAATTAATATCAAATAGTCCCATCCAATCAAAATGTAATTCATACTACATATATCAATCCATAGCCAACAATAATGTTCACATCAGATCACAACATTCATGTTGTACTAACAGTTATATTATAGCTTGAACCATTACACATGCTAACTTGCAACGCTGCAATGCAAGCGTTGATAAGCCTTTTTTAAGAAAATGCATATATCATATACTGTTAGTTCAAGCTAAAGAATGTTCAGAGCAATATGTAAAGATTGAATGGAGTAAAGCACTGGATATCAAGAAATAAAAATTCGGAATAATTTCAGAGAGCAACACTGCATATTTTAGCTTACTTGCTACTGCATATCAACCCAGGCCAGAGTTCCTTGCGCAGATGCACTTGCTACTGTATATTTTATATTACTTAAATTGTGTCACTTTGAGGAACTTTTATCCAGTGCACATAAGAATACAAACAGAACAAGTATTATGTAGCACTGATGACTGGCAGTTTGACTCGATCAATATCAGACAAATTTCATTCAATTTTGAAGAATTTTAAAAGGGAACAAAGCCAATCTCACCTAAATCATTAGCTTGTTAAGAAGTCCTGCAGCACCTTGTAGTTCTGAACAATGGCATACATGCTGCCACGCGCTGGAGCCCTCTCCTCCCTCGCCAGCTCTGCTTCCTCCTCATGTCACCAGGCAACCACAGTGCAAGAAAACGCTGATAGAAGAAACATGTCACAGGGAATCAGATCCCGACAAGTTACAAATTTGATATACCTAAAATCCTAGAGTAGAATTTCAGCTAGGCTAAATCAAGATAGCAGGCTTGAACCTTGAGGCTTGGCTGCTGTCAGAGAGAGAGTAATGGGAGAGTTGAAGAGAGCAGAGAGGAGTGCTCACCAATATGGTGGCCTGCCAGAGGCCTCAGCCGTCGAACGCCCAGCCACACGGGCAATGCTGTGCCACGCGCAAGCCAAAATGAGGCGCCCGCCACCCACCGGATACGTCCGCCGCGTGCCATTGAGTAGATCGTAGAATGCTGAAAAGAATGGATGTCTTGAACTCTTAAATATTTCGATTTCTTCACCATTGAATCGGTAGCTTGACCTCTGTAAACGTGCCTAAAAATAGAGATAAAATCAAACAAAATTGTATTGCAAGGAACAAAGTTGGTCTGGCAGGAAGAAAACGAAACCAAAAATTTGTGAATGGGAAGGATCTTACGAAAGATCTGTAGGAGGAGGGATACCAGGACATACCTCGCCTAGGTACTGCAGTTGAAGAAAAGGAAGCAGTGCCGGATCAATGTGTCATGGACCATGCTCCGCCTCTAGCCCACCCTATCTGGCAGTGAAAGAAAGCACTACCGCCTTCAATCTGTTAATGCTTGGGAGGAAACGCAGTGGAGGCACGGACTGAGAAAATGCAACCTAAATGTATTAGATATAAGAAATCCATCTTATAGGCAACCAATGAAAGAAGAAATTAGACATCGCAATAATTACACCTCATCTGTACAGAGAAGGAAACCATGAAACATGACCATCCACAGCATACATCACAATATTTATTCTGGCCTCTGTTATTTATGTCTACCACAGTCATCCAACCTGATAAAAAAATGATGCAAAAACAATAAAATTGTGATCAAACAGGTTCATATATCCAACCAACTGACTTAGTAACACTGTGGCATGACCAAGATAAGTAGATGTACAGATTACAACCAACTAAAATAACACGTGAAGGAGGAACCAGATGGGACACAACCAACTAAAATTTTCTAGTTCTTCCTATAATTCGAATTAGCAGGGCACCCTATGAGAATAATTCTTGTATTAGAAAGAAAGATAGCAACATGTCAAGGTGGTAAGCATGTGTACACGCACAATTTTTCCCACCTGCAGACTGCTCACTGCTACTGAATTATTTTAGAAATAATATTGGACAACATTATGCTACCAGAAAAACATGAGTGCCGCAGCTCCGATGAAAAAAGCAACATAATTAACAGAGGCTACAATATAAATTAAAGATGCAGTAACTATATTCCATCCCAAGATGGGATAAATAGTATATATATACCTTTTTGATTGGGAAGCAACTTCGGTGGCAAGCTCTGAGCAGCATTCCCCTATAGCAGTGGTAGTTGTACGTAGTACTTTTGAAGCAAAGCCCTATCTGCAGGCATGAGGGGAGACCGTGAGGAGTCGCTTGCTGCAGCATTTCTTCGAACACGTCGCATTCAGGGGCAGGGCAAACGCTGAGAGGTAAGGGTCGTGGCTCACGTGCCCCCTCTACTTTGCTGCACAAAGTGCAATTGGAAGGTGGTTCGAGCCATTTGCAACAATAATTGGAACTTTGGAAGAGTGTACTATGTACTACTGCTACTGCTACATGTGTTCAACTACATTGGGCACCAATTTTGCTTTGAATCTGCGTGATTTACTAAAGGAAAACGTTGGGGGAATCCTGAAAATCGAGAGAGAAATTGAATCTACTGTGACTTACTTGCTCCTGGTGTCAATCTTGCACAAGCATGGAGCAGATCGGGAGGGGAGGACACTGGCTTCCGCCAGCATGCAGTTCCCGACGGCAGGGCCACAAACCAAGACACAGGGCAGCCGCAGCTACCTGCCGGAGCCGGACTTTTGTGTTTTGATTTCGTCGCTCGGCTCACTCGTGGCGGCGTGGGTGGGCAGTGCTGGACCGTAGGCGGCGGCGGATGGGTGCCGCCGACTGCCGGTGCTGGAGTCGCCGCCGTCCATCGACCTCCGCCCAATTGGATCCCGACCTCCGCCGGCGGTGCGCCGAGCCGACGGCGGGATCCTGCTCCTCCGGCGCGTACGCCCTCCACGCGGCCGCCGCGGCACGTCCTCTTGCCGCTCTGGTTGGGGCCTTCTCGCTTCTCTCTCGGTCTCATCTGGAACAATGGTTCCAATCGATGAAGAAGAATGGAAGTGAATCGAGTTGAAGAAGAAAATCAATTAGGAAAAGGGAAGGTGACCGGCAATCACGCGCGCGGGGTTGCGGGCGGGTAGGAAAATCGATCGGTGGAAAAAATCAACGCGATGTCAGGATTTTTGCACTGAATCTGACGCGAGTAACGCTCAGAATGTCCCCTTGTCTGCCGTGGGGTCACTTTTGGCAGGATTTGACGGTAGATTAAAAGAGTAAGGGTGGTAATCAACGGTTAATATACAGGTGGGTAGATTTTGGCAGGTCAAAACTATTTTCTTCGCAACTGGTTCTTTATTGGTTTAGACAATTAACCCCTCCTGGAAACAAATGCGGCTTAAAATTAAGTCGGAAAAGCTGACAGGCTACTGTAAGCTTCAAAGCTTTCATATGTTAATACTAAATATATGGAATTATCTTTGCATGCTATTGTTAAACTTTGGAATCCCGGAAATCTCCTGATGATATGTCATACCAAATGACCACCGAGAAGTATTTATTGTATTTCTCTTTATCAAAAATCTAAAAAAATTGTCAACTGTTGACTACAAAAATAGGAAAAAATAATTCTATATTTCAGACGCACACCAAGCTTCTGCAAAAGTGCAATCATGAGTTATGACAGACTTATGATGATACAAATTTGCGAGAGTATGTATAAATCTAATCT
Source organism: Eragrostis nindensis (assembly GCA_012490785.1). Classification (NCBI taxonomy): domain Eukaryota; kingdom Viridiplantae; phylum Streptophyta; class Magnoliopsida; order Poales; family Poaceae; genus Eragrostis; species Eragrostis nindensis. The sequence goes on along the minus strand of JAAXCT010000036.1, from coordinate 1,893,225 downwards.
CAGTCTGTATACCGTGTTTTTTAATTTTGTCCGCCTCACTCATGATCTCGTTGAAAGTCAAGACAGTCCAGTCCTACATTGTATTTTGCATCAATTGTCAGAAGAAAAAAAAAAAGAGTAAAGCCGGCAAACAATATTATACTTATGAAAAAGCCTCCACCTAAATAGAATAACTGTGTAATTTCTGAAATTCAGTAACACTTTCAATACTTTCTTTGCTATTCGGCAGAATAAAAAATACACATACAAGAAAGTAAGTACTAACTAATCAAAATCATATATGTATCAGAGTCAGGATTGTATCAATTCAAAGATGAAAACTGCTCAAAAGCAGATATTATCAGTACCACCATTGAGATTATTGAAAGCAATAGTGAAATAAAATGGCTCTTACCATGGGCAGTTCGAATCCAAGTAGTTCAATCTCCCACTGAACATAAGCTCCTTCAGGAACATTTGCTGGCCTGTTGCAACCTCGATGGTTAATACAAGTTTATGTAAAGTAGGTTACAATATGATGGTTAATACAGGTACACAACCTTGGAAACTTATCATATGCAAAATCTGGAGGGCAGGTGACGATAGATTTTTCACCAGGCAGCATTAGTCGAACACACATTTCAAATCCTTCTGGAACCTGAAAAATGTGTTACTTGTCTTCAGTTGAAATATCAAAACTACTTCAACCTTCAAGGCATTTGCAAGATTTTCTTTCCATATTTGATAGGTTATAAAGCGTATTCAATCACCTTTTCATATTTTGCTAACTTTGCAGTTCTAATATTCTTAAAAAACTAAGTAAAGCTTAGCAAAATCGGGAACAGAAGTTAGAGCTCTTTTTAATGTCAAATTCTTAGCCTAACGACAACATGTCATGCAGTTAAGCATTGTATTGTGAGTCAAATATTGATCAATATTACTTACCAGGCCTTCTCAAGAACAGAACTCCAATGGCTCGCCATCATTATCAACTCGTGTGTCATAAAATATTGAGACTTCGGGTGATCAAGAAGCATGATCTCAAGCCACAGTATGACATTTCAGTTTCATCTAATAAACCATAAAAAGTCTCCAGGAGTTACAAAACTTAATTTAAGTAGGAGCTTACGCGAGCTAAGATCATGGAGATACTCGACTATGAAGCAAGATTTCAGGGGAATGCAGATCAAAATGAAGAAGAAAACTGTGTTGGCCTCTTGAAACTCCTCGCCATCTCCTACCCTTCCCTCTCCTGTCCTCTTGGTCCTCACATCTAGCCTGCATAGAAAATTAACTTACGTCTCCCGTCATAAAAGAAGCAATAAATCCAAGCTTTCATCAGATAATGAACAATCAATCTAACGTAGGAGCCCATCCACTGAATTGTTGATCACTGGATTTCGAATTCCTGATGATCAGCAGCTCCAAGCAACATGCATAGAATCTAAATGAAATTCGAAACAGAAACTAACCATTATGTGCAGCTTGCAAACCAGGGCACTTCGCCCTCGTCGAACACCACGTTGTGCGGGTACCCCGCGTTGTTCTTGAACGTGATGGTCTCGCCGGACTTGACGGAGAACTCGCTGAGCTCGAACACCAGCACACCACTGTTGGCGCCCAGAAGCACCTCTGCGCCATGGCACCGCCGGCCAGCAGGGCTCTGACGGGCACGGCCACGGTGGCGGTGCCGGCGTCCTTGCTGAGGGAGGCGCGCACGGTGAGGGAAGAGGCCCTCCTCGCGGCAGCGCGGACGGGCGGCTTGCGGCACCGAGGAGACGGTGCACAGGCTCGAGGATGACGGTGACGACGAGATGCGGGAGGGAAGAGCTGGGCCGCCGCCTCGTGCTCGCCGAGATGGAACAAAATGGATCGATTGATTGATCACAAAGAAACTGCAAGCAAGAACTCAAATGTGAAGAATGAGCAACACACGAAATCTATATAGCACAGAAGAACGAAACGACCTCGACGCCAAATTCCACACATGTGTTTTCACGTAGCGGTCGCAAGTTCACATAGCGGCAACATGTTCCACCGACGAAGACCAACAAATCTGCCGAGGACCAGGGCACAAACCAGCATGTATGCCCATTACTGCCTTTGAACGAATTTGTTATACATATCCAGTCAACAAAACGAATTTTTTATATATATTGAGTCAACAAAAACGGTATGCGTTGACTGGCTATTTTGTATTTTCTCTTCTTCATCTTGATTTGAGACAAATAGAAGGACCAAAACACATAAAATTTTAACTCAATTACTGTACAATCATATGTTTTCGTTACACAACCGAGTCCAACGAAATTTCGAGGGTTTGACTGGAAAAAAAAAGCAACACATGTCAGAACCATGACCGCCGGATGCACCAGAATCGACGGCGTAGAAATATGGGGGACGTGGCTAGGTTGCCTGTTGCCCAAGTCCGGGGCAACATTTATATTGTTGGATTGTTGAAGCTCCACCTCCCTGCCACACATCTTCCGCAAAGACAACAAGATCCTCGTCCTGGTGTGCATTTTTTGTTTTCACAATTATAGTCACTTTTCTCGATCACAGATCTCAATCTAACATATGAAACAACATAGCAAAATATAAGGAGCACAACTTATAAAGTTTAAAATAAAGAAATCCTTTAAAAGGGGTCAAAGATTACGACCATCGACTTGTATCCTAATCATCAATAACGACATTGCAGATCTGATTTTCAATTCGTCTATAATATAGTGGCATTTCTTTTCTATATTCATTGAAATCTTATCCATCCTTCTTCTCATTAGAAAGCACTACTCCGTTTTTTGCTTTATTGGATATTTTTCTGAATAAAATCTACAAATTGATTGTCAAACATAGAAATATTTGACTTAAGACAAAAACAAAATGGTGGTCGACTACATAAACTTATAAATTTGATGTTTAAATGTTCAATATTTGACAGTTTGATAAAAATAAAAGATAAAAATAAAATTCTGTATAAATTATCAAAATTATATCTTGTGGTGCTTTAAAAGCTTTAACAATTTGATAAAATTTTGTAGTTCAGAAGCTGAGCTATGCTTGCTCTACTGTTGTTATACTTAGGGGGTGTTCGTTTCTTTTAGGACTAAATTTAGGCTAGAGAAGCTTTCTAGTTAGGTTTTTAGTGACAAGGGGCAACATGTCTCTTAGCGAAAACTATATTTGCAACTCCTCTCAAGCCTGGCTGCTACATGGATCGATTAGCTATGCTGACGAGACTGCCAAATATTACTGATAAGCTCTTCGTTCTCTACTAATTTTGCTAGCAGAACTGTGACGGCAGAGCATCATATGGAGATGATAAAAGACTAGGCTCAGTGGCGCGCTCCGCTGCGCGCGTGAGGGAAAAGTTCAGGAAAAACAATCTTTCATATCTTAAGGCACGCGTGTGGCTACAATGTCTTCGCTTGGCATGGTCCATTGGTCATCTGCTCCGATCCGCTGCGCGATGTCTGTCTTTTTCTCTTTTTTTTTTCCCTAATGAGCCGGGAAAAGTATCTCTTGTTGTCTGGCGTGCTTGTTGGGGGACCGTCCTGACTTTGTGCGACGCGTGCCTATGGCAGCCCTGAGCAAACATGAGGAACGCAAGAGCATAACCGAACAGGGATACAGTCCGGTAAACACTGACTACACATGACCAATGCAGAACAGAGAGGAAGGGCAACACAATTGCGACAACAGGTATACTAAACGTAGAAATCAACAAAGCAGACCAAAACGGGCACAGCTAAACTGGTGAAAACTAAAGAAGGCACCCTGCGAATTGAGCAGGACAACAGCAGTACCATCGCTGACAAAACATGAATATCGCACGAGCACAACCAAAGAGGGACACAATTCGTGAAGCACTAAGCATGTCCAATGTAGCAACGAAAACGAAGAGTGGCACATTTGCAGTAACACCTACTCCACAGCGTACGGAGACAAAGCTAGACAATGGATTCCAACAAAAGCAGACCTAAACCAAGTAGCGCGAAGGAACGCGGCAACGGAGGCAGTCACCATGCGAAGCGATGTAGAGGATGACGACGGCGGCGCTCTGGTCACCAAGGCATCCCCATCCCGGAAGCGACCCTGGGAAGAAACCATTGGCGTAAAACCACGTAAAGGCAAAATGCAAAAGGAACGACGACGAAATAAAGAGACGAACCTGGTCTCAGTGGTGCAGAGGACACCGGCGAAGACGACGACGACCGGAATCTGTCCGACACAGCAAAGGAATATGTGCATAGGAGGGCAGGGACACTTACACTGCGATCAGCAGAGTCAGGAAGCACCCGTCAAGACTAGCATCGGCAGCGAAGAACACTGAATTACCTATATAAGAAAGCAAAAAGGAGGATCAGTGAACAAAACCAAAGAAACAAACGTACGAAAGGTAGAACCTGTCGTGAGAAATCAGGAGCAGACATATTCAAACAAACCAAATAGATTGACATATACATAATTTAAACATAGTTAAATAAGGTTTGTGAAGACTTCCATTATCTAAAAAGGTAAACAGAAATTAGTATCTGAATAAGTGAAGAGAAGCATATGACTCATATCTTGATGCCCTAAGGTTTTTCTAATAGTCTGCTACCATGATGGTAAATTGTACATTCCAGTAGTAGCATTGCTCCCCCAACCAGCATTAAAAAATGGCGTGCGTACAGACCAGGATCATATGCAATGGAGGTAATACAGAGGATGAAAAACTCTGTGATGACATTCTCCACTCTAAACCAACATCTGGAATCAGTAAATGCCTAAAAGAAAAAGGTAGACCTAAAATATGTGCTTTGAACTCAGTTTATCAGTAAGCACTTGATATTCATGAACTGAAGCCACACAAACTACTGACATTGAATGACGATGTCACTAAAAAGAGGATATGCATGATATCCAGAACAATAAAAGGAGGACACGATATCCAGAAAGCACATTGATATTTGCAACGAAATATTCAATCTGCACTATAGAGTCATGTATTAAACACATCACTGTGACACTGACAGTGTAGCATAGGAAGAATTGTTTCCAGCACCTGGAGATTCTACATGAAATCAATCATCTTTGTCAGGTCTATTTTTTGAATTACGCTGAGCATAGCTATGTTAGGCAATGGAAAAAATGGGAGTAGTACTTGAAGTGCAGATGGATAACACTACATGCTGCATTTACTGGAATGGTGTACATCTGAAAGAACCTATCGTACATCTTGGTAAATCAAACTCAGTAATTAACTATCCCTACCAAACAGGAAGCGCCATTAAGCTGGGCGAAGAAGATAGAATCACAGTGCAGCATAAATTATGTTGCCAAAGCAAAAGGTGCACGCTGAATTAACATCATTACATAGGCATAAGGAACAGCACTTCCGGCTATTAATTTCATCATATGAAATGTAAATACGAAGTCAAACCAATTGCATTTTCTTCAAAGTAGCTAAACCAAGCTATGTTAAGCTGCATGCATGACCTAGTAAGCATATGTAGTTATTTTGAGAGCAGTAAAGAATCGTGCAGAATGAAACCTACCTCCATGATGCATAGCATATGTTGAGACATGAATTGTAGTTATGAACTCAATAGGATGAGACAAAAACAATTTTTGGAGGCATGAAAATGCAGTGCCTATAAAAAGTAGGCGACATACAGACTTGTAAGATCGAGATATTATGAAGCATGATGCAATCCTAACTCTTCACCTGGTTGATTATATGCCTCAATGATCAAATCGGTTGTGGGCAGGTCTCCAGGAAAGCAAGAAGCCGGACATATACAAATGTACTCCCTCCGTCCCCAAAAGAGTGTCGCTGTTGACTTTTAGACTTCATGTTTGACCGCTCGTCTTATTCAAAATTTTTATGCAAATATCAAAACAAATATGTCATGATTAAAATATCTTCAACAATAAAACAAGTCATAAAAAAATAAATAGTATTTGCATAAAAATTTGAATAAGACGAGCAGTCAAACACGGTGTCCAAAAGTCAACAGCGACAGTCTTTTGGGGACGGAGGGAGTACCATCCATCTGGAATGCCAAAAACAAACACATCAGCTTGCCTGTTCACTTCCTGAGGATCAACACGATCAGAAACACATGCGGATGGCACTGTAAAATATATACGGGAATACACGATAGTATTCCAACAATGGAATGAACAATACGACAAACCCTTATTCATCAATAAAACAGGAGGAAAAAAATTTACCTTTACGGTATTTCATCAAACAAGTTGTGGGCGTCCTGGAACTGGAAGATCTCGTCACCATAGGAACTGGGGGCTCCATGGTCTATCTATCGCGATGGAGAAGAGGATGCCGGAGTTGAAGAAGTGGCTGCCCAAGTCGTAGATGGAGCAGGAGCATCCTCAGGCGGAGGAGGAGGAGGCCCGCCGCGCCCAGGGCCTTCCCGCCGTCGCGCGCGCCCTTGGGCGTCCCGCAGCGGTGCCCGCCAGCCATCCCCGCAGCCGCGCACCCCCTGCGTCGCTCCCCCGCCTCCTGCGCCGGACCGCGCCCCTTTCCGCGCAGGGTTGCCGCCGCGCCCCAGCCTCCCGCGTCAAGCTCGCGCCCCGCCTGACGTCGCACCGCGACCCGCCCGCAGCGCCGCGCCGTGCTCCCAACGCCGCGCAGCTGCCGGCAAAGCTCGATTCGATTTGGTTTGGTGCGGGGGATGGCGATAGGCAGCGGCAGGAAGCATTGAGGCACGATGGGCCGTGAAAACCAGGCCCGACGTGCGTCGAGCTCGCCGCCGTGGCAAACCCTGCACCCACCGAGGCCCCCTTCCACCGCATCGTCGCTTTGTTTGGGCTCAGGCGACGCTCATGCTGGGGAGAGAGAGGAGGAGCGGGCAGCGGCGGTGACGCTTGCGTGGAGGAGCAGGCGAGGTGCGGCACGACGCTCAGGCTGAGGAGAAAGAGAAGGAGCAGACGGTGGCGGCGGCACTCGCGAGGGAGGAGAGGAGCTGGCGAGGCGAGGAAGGAGGAGACAGAGAATCCATGCCCGCGGTCCATCAAAAGAGATCAGGCGGAGATGCGAGACGGGACCCTAAAAAAAACGAAGTGTCGAGACCTGAGGCAGCCACGAAGGCCAAAACGCTGTGGGAGGTTTGTGTCTCTCACAGTTGAAGATTAGTATATAGAGGCACATAATGCTAGTTTTTGTGTAAGGCGCTGGGCTTCGGCTTCTTTCTCTCGGCGGATGGCATCCTCAGTCACCTGCTATATCCTATGAATATTCCGTACATAAATGTCACTAGAAAATTAGCGCGCCATTAGCGCGCTTTAATGGCCCTCTAGTTTGCATTATAGTGCATCAAATTCTGATCACATGACGGTGCAAGACATTGGCCATATTGCAGTAAAGTTGCAGGATCTTGGTGGCTCATGTCATACGATAGCAGGAAGTAATCAGGTCCCGGAATAGAGAAAAATCAGCAAAATGACCTTAGCGTGATAGACGAAACATGCTTATATATCCTTTTTTAGTATGAAGTGTACTTTCTTGTTTCATTTCTTGGTTGTTGAACTAATGGCAATTAGCTAATCATCCACTTATTTCTACCCTTTTGCGCCATCCATTTTTTCCTTCCTGACTAAATTTCTTACCATGGATTATTACTGACACTTAAATTATGTCAGGAAGGACCAAAAGGAAATATTTCATGAAACTCAAATTTTTTTTTTTGTAGAACTGGTGGAAGACAAAACTAATGTGAAGTTTGATAGCCAGTACTGATGAAGGATCATCTCGACTGCTAAATTTGAGTTGGAGCAGGTGAGCATTGCTGCCAATAGTGTGTCTTAGTTGGCTAGTTCACAGTATGAACATAGCAAGATCATTCCTGGATACTGACGTAAATCATTAGTAGGCTTATTAGCTCATAGCTGGAAGACACATCAGGTGACCGAGCCTTGCAAATAGAAATCTGGAACAACTTTTCGCCTTTTCCTATATTTCCTATTTGGCCAGCAAACTGTAAGCTAAATCATGAAGGTCAGGGTCTCAATTTGTAGCAACGATGACATCCAAGTATCAAACAAGGGCATTATCCAGGACTGTACTGATTTTAATTTGTTTTCCAAGCTGTTATCATGAACAGCGAGAGAACTAAATAATGGTAAACCTCATCATAACAAACTATAGGTATTGGGTGCGTCTCATCCACAGAATAGAAAAAGTCACTTGAAGTAGCATCAAGTAGCATTTCGATACAAACGATCGGGGCTAACTAATTTAACCTGCCGTTGCTTAAATTAAATAGAAGGAATACACCATTTATTTGTAATAAGCTGAAGCTTAAATTGGTGGTAGAATGTAGTGTACTAATAAAACTGTTTGAGACTACCACTGTCTTCAGAGCATGCTATCTATCACGATAACTTGCTGGAATTTAAAAAGGAGACTGAGAACTGTGAACAACACTGGCGTGTGCAATTATAAAATTAGTTGTTATTGAGAATTATGAACACTAAGCAATGGAGCCTCAAGGACTTGTTTATAGTGTTGAACTTTGGTTGCAGAGGGATTATTCATGTAGGACAACAGAAGTGAGTTAAATTGCTTATGCTATACACTACAACAATAGAAACCGTGTCTAATTATATTTTTCAGTATCTATTATTGGTTACCTTACCTACCTGTATAAAAGGAGAATGGAACACAGAGAGAAATAAGGCCATTCAGAGTTCAAGAAACACAAAGTTGAGGCTACTCTTTTTAAGAATGAAATTCTTAAATATACAAATTTGCTATAAAAAGATCTTGTGTCTGCCTAATCAAAACAAGTGACTAAATTCTAGATTAGCACTGGACAGGGAGGTCCGGAGTAACGCGAATAACCAATTAACCAAAAGAGAGAACAAAAGGAAACAACCAATTAAGGAGCCAAAGATGTGTAATTCCAATGTACCTTCGCTTCAGAAGTTTTGGAGTTCTTTTGGTGAGAGAGCGACGGGAGCTTTAGACCTAAGGTGATTTTCAAGTCTTTTTTCTGGACTTCTTGATTCCTCAGCTTTCAGTCAGCTGTAAATATGCCTCTACGTCGGAGTGTTCCCTGTTGAGTCTCGAGTCTTCTGGATACAGCTTCAGCTGAGGTATCCGAACTAGGTCCATTAGCTGACGCGGTGTTTCTGCACAGAGAAGCCGAACTGGTGTTTCTGCACAGAGAAGCTGAACTTTTCCTCTCTCTCCCCCTTATCGTGGGTGGGATTTGATGCCGGTTCTTGACAAGGAAGCTCGATCTGTCACCGGATTCTTGGAGAGGGCGGAGCCGCACCAGGGTCGTGCAGTAGCCATGCGCAGGCGCAGCTTGCTGGTGGCGTCCGTGGCCGCGCTAGGCACTCTTGGCGCCATGCTGGCGTGTCCGAGTCGGGGCAGGCTGGCCCAGCCGCGAGGTAGGCGCGCGCGTGCCGGCGACGGCGGCGCATCGGGCGGGTACGGAGGTAGGCGCGCACGCCCGCGACGGCAGCGCATCGGGTGGGTACGGTGGGAGGAGCAGCGAGAGCGCACGCGGCTGGGCGGGTGCGAGCGACGACGGCGCATCGGGCGGGTACGGGGAAGGAGCCGCCGGGCGCGGCCAAGAGCTTCGGCGGCAGCGTTGTGTCGGCGTGGCCGATGCTAGGTTCATTTTTTTTTTCACTTCGCAGGTTCACCATCAGTTCTGTTTTCAACGGCGGTGATTTTTCTTACTGACGTGGACATCGTCACGTGCGGCGAATGCGACGGCATTGGGAATATAAGAGATTCCGATGGTACGGGGTCACGTTGGATTTCCCTTCTGGTTCGTCTTCCGATTCGAGGGTGATGTGTCACCTTCGACACTCAGATGGCTCGGGCCCTAGCATCATGTACCTGCAGCTAGCAAGAAAGGACAAGCTCTTGGATAGCAATGAAGATAGAATTTCTCATGTGGATCATAATCGAAGGGTCCAAATGCGTTTCGGTGGTGACAACAATAACTATGAGCGGAAGCACGCTCTCCATCTACAAAGGCTTTTTGCACACAGACACAAACACCAGAATCAGAATACCATATCTGTGCTTTGAATTTCTCTCTTCCGCTTTGAAGATGGCGACAGAAAGAATCACGGTGAGGAATTCGACGATGGTGCGGCCGGCGCAGGAGACGCCGCGCCGGCGGCTGTGGCTCTCCTCCCTCGACCTGGTGGCGGCACGCATGCACATGCCGTGCGTCCACTTCTACCGCCGCCGTCCCGAACCAGCTGATGATGATCAGGGACCATTCTTCGACGGCGAGCGGCTGAGGCGCGCGCTGGCGGAAGCCCTCGTGCCGTTCTACCCGGTGGCTGGGAGGCTCGGCCACGGCGACGACGGGAGGCTCGAGATCAACTGCAACGGGGAGGGGGTGCTGTTCGTGGAGGCCGACGCGCCCGACACCACCGTCGACGACTACGGCGACTTCGCGCCCACCATGGAGCTCCGGCGCCTCGTCCCGGCCGTCGGGTACACCGACGACGTGTCTGCGTTACCGCTCCTTATGGTCCAGGTGATTAGTTTGGTTGCTGATTAGATTTGACCCGCTTACAATAAAATGTCGGAAGAGTTATTGGTGAATTTCTCTCCTTGCCGCGTTTTGCTCCCCTGACCTCCAGGTGACTTATTTCAAATGCGGAGGTGTCTGCCTCGGCACCGCCATAGATCACTACGTCGCGGACGGCATGTCGGCCTCGCACTTCATCAACTCGTGGGCTCAGCTCTGCCGCGGAGATCAAATCTCTTGCATGCCTTGCGTCGACCGCACCCTCCTGCGCGGCCGCGGGGACCAGCCGACGTTCCGACACGCCGAGTACCTGCCTCCACCAGCCGCGTCGGCTGCCACCGCGCGGCTCCTGCTCTCCGCCGCTTCGGACGAGTCCTCGCCACCGCCCACCGGCGCCGCTGCCATGGACATCTTCAAGCTCACCCGCTCCGACCTCGCCCGGCTCCGGGCACAGCTGATCCTCCCCAGAAGCGACGACGAAGCTGCGCAAAAGCCACGGCTGAGCACGTTCGCAGTGGTCGCCGCGCACATCTGGCGCTGCGCCTCCATCGCGCGCGGCCTGCCGCCCGACCAGCGGACCATGCTGTTCACCGCCATTGACGGGCGGACACGGCTACAGCAGCCGCCTCTCCCCGACGGGTTCTTCGGCAACTTCGTCTTCTGCGCGGCGCCGACAGCCGAGGCAGGCGCGGTGGTCCGTGGGGCGGCGGCGGGTGTCATCCAGGCGGCGGTGGACAGGATGGACGGCGATTACTGCCGTTCGGCGCTGGACTACCTGGACCAGCAGCTGACGGAAGAACTGTCGGCAATCGACCGGCGCCGGGATGCCACCTACTGGTACAACCTTTCTGTCACCAGCTGGGTTCGCATGCCCGTCCATGACGCCGACTTCGGGTGGGGCAGGCCCGTGTTCATGGGCCGCGCCGGCATTGCCAAGGAGGGTGTGGCGTCCATCCTCCCCACCACGGATGGAGATGGGAGCGTGTCTGTTGCCATTTGCTTGCGGGCGGATCACTTGGACAAGTTCAGAGTCCTCATGTATGAGGCAACAGAATGAACGCACTACTTCCAGCTGCCCCGCTGCAGCAGCAAGATGAAGTAGGGCCAGAGGTGTTTTTTTCATGTGCCCAGGATTTTGCTTTGTAATAAAGAGCGGATAAAAGCAGTCCCTAGCATTGTCCATCAAACATAAACAGCCTTGTCTTTACAATTATATACATACTGGCCCCATGAACCGAGCTCACCGGATAACTCTTCTTTTTTTTTTTTTAGAACCGCTTGATAACTAGAGCGTGGAATTTTTACAATTTGGCCCTTTTAATTAAGGTTTTTCACATTTAGACTTCTTGGACAAAGATTTCTTAAAATAGACCTTTTTCTGAGCGCCACGTGAACTGGCGCCCAGGTATAACGGGTGAGCGCCGCGCCCAGTTATACCTGGGCGCCGGTCCACGTGACGCTCAGAAAAGGGTTTATTTCTGCAAATCTTTATCCGGAGAGTCTAAATGTGAAAAACTTTAAACAAAAAGGCTAAATTGTAAATTCCACTAACTAGAGCTGTCAAAAAAGTAGGAGACTCACACAAGTCGCTCAGAATTCGGCTCGCTAAAAGGTTGATTCGAGCTCGGCCCGAGCTCTAAACAAGTCAAGGCCCAAGGCCTCTCGCGATCCTGCCAAGCTCTTGCTGCTCGTTTATGCTCGACAATCGCGAGCCTGCCAAGCTCTTGCTGCTCGTTTATGCTCGACAATTCCATCTCTCCTAGCTATGCTGTCCTTCTATCGTTTTAAACGCTCAAAACAGAGTAGCAATTAATCAAGTTCCCATGTCCCAAGGATACGTCTACCAGCCACATAGTATAATGTTCATTCCATTCATCCACACAAAGGCAACACACAATCAGTTGGACGCTGCAGGAGGCCACCACGACCGTGGGTAAGAAACCATCAGGGATTTCCTTTCCGGTGGAATTTCATCGATATGCTGATCCAAACCATGATGAAATCCTACTGCATATCATCCGGTTTTGAGAAGGCATTGCACAAGTGAACATACACATCGTTCCTCTAGATGCCGAAAGAAAAGGTGGAGGTACCAAGTAAGACAAACAATAACTTTTTTTTTGCGATTAAACCTCAGACCTCACAGTGCATGCACACTCACCTCTATAAACGTACATATGCAAACCTTATCCTTATGAGCATCTTCAAAGGCTGATCTGGTAAATTCTTAAGATTAACGAAGTCACCACTGGCGCCTCGTTGTCAACGAAAACATCGCCTAGCGCTGAAACCATAACGCCGTTAAATCCTAGAAAATTTGCTCCCAAGAGGAGTCGAACCCAGGACCTAAGGTGCTACGACTAAGGCTCCTGTGCTACATGCCGTTTTGTATAACCATTATTTCTGTCCATGACGAAACATGCTGCGCTGCGCAGGAAGAAGTCTCAGTTCGCCGACGTGGCTGCGGCTGGTCCGCGGCATGAGCCGTGCGCGGAGTGGGTTTTTCATGACTGTCAAGATGACGGCGTGCAAGTCGGTGAGGTCGACCTCCTCGCCGTCCACCTCCCACCACTCGAACTCCCTGACAAGGTTCGCCACGAAGAACTCCAGGTGCACCATCGCCATCGCCATCCCCGGGCACGCCCGCCTCCCGGCGCCGAACGGCATCATCTTCATCTCCCTCGCACAGGCCAGGTCGACGCCGTGGCCTTCCCCGCCGGGCATGAACCGCTCGGGCCTGAACGACATGGGCTCCGGCCACACCTCCGGGTCGCGGCCGATCTTGCTGATCAAGAAGTTCACAGTCGCGCCGCCGCCGTCCAGCAGCCGCGACGTCGACACGTCGAGGACCTCGGCGGCCTCCTTGCCGTCCGTCACGTGGCGGAGCACGAATGGGATCGGCGGGTGGCGCCGAAGGCTCTCGAGAACGACGGCCCTGAGGTACGGCATGGGCGATAGGCCGTTCTCCATGACGATGATGCCCTCGCCGTCACAGCCGGCATTGGCGTCGACCTCGACGCGAAGCTTGTGCTGTAGTTCGGGGTGCTTGACGAGGTTGGCCATGGTCCACTGCAGCGAGCTTGCAGTAGTCTCGGTGGTGACGCCGAGGAACTCGGAGAGGAGGCTGACGATCTCGCCGTCAGTGAGTGCCCTGTCGTTGTCCTCACGGACACGTGTCTCAAGCAGCGTGTCCACGTATGTTTTCTTGCTGCTGTCGTCGTGGTCGTGGCTGGCCTTTCGTCGGTTGTTCCTGATCACTTGGGCGACGAGGGGCAGGTTCGTCTCCTCCTGGTGGCGTCGGAACGCGAGAAGCCGGCGCCACCGCGACGGGTACAGGAACCTGACGACGCGAGGGTACCTCGCGAACACCACGAAGGATGGCAGCTCCATGAGCAGGTCCCACTAGAACTTGGCCATGGCACGGAGCCGGGCTTCGCCGAGGCGGGCGACGACGTCCCTGCCGAAACAGATCTCCGCGGTGAGGGAGTACACGGCGAAGTGCAGGCTCTCGCCGGCCGGGGTGCCGGACCTGAGCGCCCGCACGAGGTCCCTGAGAACTCGGCCGTGGACGTGGCCGATCTGGCCGTGGAAGGACGGGCTGAGCACGCCGGCGACGAGGTTGCGGCGGACGGCGCGCCAGTAGGGGCCGTACGGTGCCGCGAGGGTGTTGAAGTGGCGGCTCTGGGTGAGGATGGAGCTCGGCACGACTGGGGTTGGGCGGTTATGGAATGCCGCGCTTTGCCGCACAAGGGCGCCGCGGCACGGTCGGTCACTTGGATGGTCAAACCGCGCCGCCTGGTGCCGTGCTCCGCTCCTGGTAGTTCTCTCTGACGCACCAGGCTCAGCAGTGGCGCCGTCCTATGGAACCAGGATGTGGTGGTGTGCTCGCCGGTTCCCTGGTAGCGTACGGCCAGTAGAAATGCCACGGCGAGGAAAGGGAACAGTAGGGGGATGAGATTAGGGAGCATGGACATGATACTGTCCATCGTGTGATATGCGCTCGACAGCTCGCTAACTTACTATATATAGACGTATACTGCCTTATTTTATTGGACAGCGCTACCGCACGGCCGCCCGTATTTGGAAAACAGACCAGCCCCCGAGCTTTTCTTTCCTGGCATTTTGTCGCGTAGCGCGAGCGCACGGAGAACGCATGGGACGGCTCGAGGGGTAAAGCACGTGGGTCACGCACGAAGAGAAACTGACAACAAATAGCTATTTTAAAAACTGCAAAAGGCATATGCGTTGTAAAATTGCTTCTGTCCAAAGCAGAAAGTAGGCTAGAAAAATAGCGATCAATCAACTTCCGATCCAGATTTTCACACATTTGATTCTGATCCAGATTTCGAGCATGAAAAAACATGGAACACTCTTGGTCCAGCAATAATACATGAACATCTTGGTCCAGCAATAATACAGGATAGCGAGCTTCAAGAGTTCTGACTTGCAAGGCAAAAATTGTACATGAACATCTTCACATGTTGTGACTTGCTTCCTTATCATATGAGTGCCTAATAATCGGTGCATCTTCACTTCTTCAACTGCAAACAAAGAATTTGTGCAATATAAGATCGATACATGGAAACAAATAACTATGAACACTTAAATCATTATTAAAATACTTGGAATCATTCTATCAAGATAGTATTGCAGAATTGCTATTAAACATGGTTTAGAATACTTTCCATGTCTGCGAGTTTTGAAAAAGTTTTTCACATGTGCATGGAGTAAATGAGAATAAATCAGGTCCTCACCCTCACTGTAAAATTAAGGGAGTATGAAGGAGGATTAATTCCACCTTTAAATGCATAACCTCATACTCCATGCTCCACAATATATACATATCTAAAATTCATTGGTCAAATAGGTAGAACTGATTAATTAAATTGCTTCACAGATCTTGGTAAAATACTTTCAATATCAAATATAATGCTCTGCTATTCAGAATATATTTGCTATTGGTATGAATTAAAGTACTTTACACAAGTCCATGACAAGTACTTTCAATATCAGATAAAATGCTTTGTAATGCAAAATATATTTGCTACTGGTAATGAATTAAAGTACTTTACATAAGTCCATGACAAATATTTTCAATCAGATAAAAATGCTTAGTGATGCAAAATATATTTGCTATTCGTAATGAATGAAGAAAGTACATTACACAAGTCCATGACAAATGGTTTCAATATCAGATAAAATGCTTTGTAATGCAAAATATATTTGCTACTGTAAATGAATTAAGTACTTTACACAAGTCCATGACAAATGCTTTCAGTATCAGATAAAAAAAATGCTTTGTGACGCAAAATATACTTGCTATTGGTAATGAATTAAAGTACATTACACAAGTCCGTGTCAAATGCTTTCAATATCAGATGAAATGCTTTGTAATGCGACATATTTGCTATTGGTAATGAATTAAAGTACTTTACACAAGTCCTTGTAAAATGCTTTCAATATAAGATAAAATGCTTTGTAATGTGAAATATGTTGGCTACTAGTAATGAATAGAAGTGCACACATGTCCCTTTTTTTTTCATCAAAAGAAGTCGACAATTCCCAAAAGAAGCAAAATATGACTAGAACTCACGTCTTTTTTTTTTGGCTAGAACTAGTGTTCTGTCATTGTCAAAATTAAATACTCCTTCCATATTTAAATGATGACGCCCGAACACCGCTCGTGAGATGTTTGCTAGTTCAGTCTGACGGTCAAAAACCATCAAGAATTCACATACAGACGGAGTAGCAGATAGGGAGGGATACACTACATACAGATAATACGAACAAAGAGCACTAATATTAAAAACAAAAAATGCACAATGTCCATGAAAATAGTGCATACAGATTTTGATCAAAAGTGTGTTTGCAAAAGCACAGATAGAAATTGATACAACGGTACCTTGGTTTTGCAAGATAGCAAGTAGCTGTTGGTTTCAAAACGTCCTCAATGTCATGAAATCTGCACATGCACAGTGAATCAAAAGGTAAGGTTCCAATAGCAGCATTATCTCCAGAAGGTTAAAAGGCAAAAGAGAAAAACAAAGTTATCAGCAGGGCGGGAACCTGATGAACAATAATTGATGTGCCATATCGTTCTCAATAGTAAAAGCTGACTCTGGAAAACACTAATTTAAATGAACAAAAGCAATATGAAGGCAGTAAATATGGTATGCTGCATTCACACAAATTTGGCTACCACGGTTAAAATTCGTACACATGATTCTATGTTTATGAACAATGGTTATTAGTGAATTTTCAGGCACAAATAATATCAAGTTACCAAGAAAATACTACATGGTTACATACTTACATTGCATGTCTCAATAATTTTGCCTATATGCTGCCACCTGTAAGTTGCCAAGATAAACTCATGCTGCTGTCTGTAGATAAAATACGAATATTATGTATGGGTGTATAAATAAACTCTGAATCCAATTCAAATTACATAAACTCAGAATACAAACTGAAACATTCATCAACATCCTACCTGATCATTGCGATCGACAAAATAAATAAGGAAACATCTTAAGTCGCATCAAAAGTCTCGGAGAACATAAGAAATGTACCTTGATTAGCTTTCAGCAGTTTCCTTCAAAAAACATAATCAAAACCTTTGGTAGGAAGCTAGTCTTGCGCTGCATTTCTGAAGACATTGAAAAAGGCCATTAGCTTCCTCCATCAGTTTATGAACATATACATGTAAAAAAACAAAACCTGTGACACTGCAATGAAAATTTAACACACATTGAATTGCATAGCTAAAAAGGACAACTCTACATTATCATCAAGTGGCCCTAAATAAGTTAATCAAAATCATTTGCTTCCACATTTGCCAAAGCGCTCCAATCTGGAGCCCAAAGCCTTGCATTTGTGTCATCTAATGCTAAGAGCAAGGTAATGTTCAAACTAACCCAATTGGTTAAAATAAAAAGGAGAAATCCTAGCTATTACCACTCACAAGTACCAAAACGTAGCTGAAAATGACCCATGGATGTGCTAGTAATAGAAGTGTTCAGTAATAATTCCTAAAAAGAGAACTAATCCAGGTGCTCCACTGTTCTTATCCCAAGGAAACCACAGGGCCAAAGCTTCACAACAATTCGTGGCAGCATTCTCTGAAGTAGGTTCAGATCAGAACACAGTTGAACTGCTACTTCAGTCACCAAACTTAAGCTCTGCTATTGGCCAACAAACCAACGAGTTCAACGAAACGAAGCTACAGGGAAAAACTTAGCCTAGACAAGCCGTTCTACTAGGGACCAACGGCCAAGGCAGTGGCGCACTAGGGAAGAGCAATGTATGTTGCGGCATTTGGTCGAACAGGTGGAGGGCGCCACAAAATCAACAGGGAGAGACAACGTGGAGGATGGCATGCTCACCTGTCACCACACTGACATGTGGAAAGTCAGGACGCGCAGCTGCCGGAGGGGAAGAAGATGTAGCCCATCCACGACGGATTCCCGGTCCCGGCGCACTCGACGTCCCCTCGCAGTCGACTCCCTCTGGCGGCGAAACCCTAACAATGGAGGTGACGAAAATCGCAAACAAAAACCATGAAAATCACTGGGATTCGGAAGCATATTGATCGATGAGGCGACGAATTGGTACCTGGAGACGAAGCGGCAGAGTAAGGCTGTCCCCTGGTCGGCGATTCCCTCGTCCGGCGGCGAAAGCGTGGGCAATTTCACGAGAGCGAAGACGAGTGGAAAGCGAGGAATGAAATGGGGGAGCGAACCCGTCGAGCCTCGGTGGACCCGGCCTTGTGGACCCCACACGCACCATCGACACGGCGACACCAATCCCGAACCGTGTGGTTTCCCCGCCGCAGGATCTCCATCGCGCGGCGCACGCGGAGGCCGCGCCAGAACGTTAACGCGCGGCGGATGGAAGATAGAATTTACCTATTTTATTTTATTTTGAAGGAACTGGAGTATACTACATTATTTATTCGCTCTCCTGTATATTAACCCTCAGCGCATGAAATAGGGAGATCACTAGCTAAGGCCCATGCATGCTTGTAATAAACATAATGATTTAGCTCAGGGTCTGGCCGGAGCTAGGGATTTGGGGGATTTTCAAGGTTCACAGGCGGTTGGCGGTGGAGACGCCGCTGGGGACAAAAGTGTTAAGTTGCATGCACCAACCAATTCACCCAAAAGCCTAAAGCTGATGGGGAAAGGTGGGCAATTCACTTATGGTTCAACACTCGCCCTCACGTGGAGGCTCCTCAGGCCTCAGACGTGGAAATAGGAGCGGCGCAGCGGAATATGCGGTCACCAGGACTTGAACTCAAGACCTCTGGCACGATACCATGTTAAGTTGCATGCACCAACCAACTCACCCAAAAGTCTAAAGCTGATGGGGAAATGTGAGCAATTCACTTATGGTTCAACAAAAATGATCGGAGGAGGGCTGCAGGAAAAGGAGTGCGTCGCCGACTGCCCATTCACAGAGGGGGAGAGAGACAGAGAGATTTTATTTTTGATGGCAAGATGGAAAGTGCTATCATATATATATAACAACAGAAAAGAGAGGTGAGAGTGCTATCATGCGGTCACTATTATTCAACTGAAAATGTTCGCATGACCAACGTGTGGTCCCTTATTTACTGGTTGAGTATATTTCAGATCGCTAATATCATACAACCTGTGTCGACCATGCCCTTATTCACCTTATAATCCACCCTCTAATTCTGCTTTTGGTTGAAGCATAGGAACAAGCGTCAATTATTTGTGGGTTACACCTTTAGGGTCTGTTTGGAACGCTGGAATGAAAAAAATGTAGGAACATGAGAAAACACAAGAACGGGGAAAACAAAGGAATGGACAAAGTGAGAAAACTATTGGATTGGAAAACAAAGGAATTGAGAATTCTTGCTGTTTGGATTGAAGAAATTTGCACATAGGAAGAGCTGAATTCTAGACTAGATAAAACATAAAGCGTACAACACCTAAATACTAGAACGTAGAAAAAGAAATAAAATGCAAATTAAGAAATGTCAAATGTACTCATAGCCTCTGTGAGCCTAGCAATTTAACAAAAGTGACCAGCGAGGCCCAAGTGGTATAACCTCCTCCCTGTTTGGTCGTTTATGGAGAGGTAAACAGGAAAAATACAGTTCAACGCCACTGTTGCTCTTTGGAGCTCTGTCCAGAGCCGAAGGCCTTGGAGAATAGTAAAATGGGTTGAGGAATGAGTGATCTTGCCGAATTTAATGTTGAATTAGACGTTGTGGAGCTTCCTTGCAGGATCTCAGCACTTCCCTCAAATTTGTGGTAGAAGGTTGACAGCGAAACTTCCTTTGGTTTTGACGGGATTTGGTTAGAGTAAAGTGCACATTAGGTCTCATCCCACAGGATCGAGTCGGGAGTGCCGATAAACGGGCACAGATAGTATATCACATAATAGCACAATTTTGTCTTTAAATCATACAATAAGTCTCAAGTGATTTAAAACACGTAGGTAGCACAGCGAAAATCTTTAGTCAACCTCTAATCTCTCGACGATATAAGAGCCACATATCAAAGTCTTACGATGTGGACCTGAAAAAGCTCACAGCTCGGGCTCCCTCCACCAAACGCGTCAGTGGAAGTGAACTCATTACCTGCAACAAAAATTATGGGGTCACAAACCTTGAGCAACTAATACTCAGCAAGACTTACCCGTCAAAAGTCTAACTACAGTCAACCTAGTATGCAAGGTCACAAGGGATAAGGCAAACTCATATTGCATAAAACAACGCTAATTAATGTGTCATTACTTTCAAATTTTAGCTCAAGATTAGTATTTAACCATGTATCCTGTTCTGCAGCTAACAACTATAACAGACAAGTGAAACACGCAAGTAGATAGTACCATAATTAAACAAAGCATCATTTTTATCATCATAAGTTCCATAATGCATTACTACGATGTGACGCACTGAACAAGTAGGTTCTCATATCCGAGAGCGGCGACATCGATGTACATTCTGCAGGAGGAGCCTGACCACAAGACATTGCGGTCGCGAACAGACTACAATGGCAACATTTCACACTGTACTCCCTAGAGCAATGCTGAATCCTATTCCTCCCGAGAAAGGGCCTTCCGACACAGTCCCCGTCCCAGACATACGATCCGTTCGGAAGGTTATCCTCTTCTCTCCCTCATCCTAGACGTACCATGATAGAAGAGGTAGGTGTTCACAAGTCATCCAGGGCGACCCAGGCTACGTCGGTTTACTAGGCCCATAAACACCAGCATATGAATCAGTACGTTCAAACTTGCTCAATAGGGACAACAACGAACGGTCCTTAATCGACACAGACGGGGCTACCACCGTGAAGGCCCAGCTTAAGAAACAATCAGCTCTACATGAAAAGCATGAAATTTTGAAAATTTGTCCTGTAGTTTGTAAGTATTCTTCTCGTTTCGTTGTTTTATATCCTCTGCATCCATAAATTGCCACTTTAATATGGTGAACAATTAGTGCTATACTGCTTCTATGTGCTCAATTTCAAGTCTGGATCATTTTTCACTTGTGTTCAATGTATTTTTTACGCAACTTGTCTGTAATTTGGGCCAGCTTAATTTTTTGCTCCCACGCTTAGAAATTTTGAATACCCATGTTACATTTATTTACTAATTGAAGGGTTCTTTTGAGGCCTCCACGTTAATCGGGAGAAAAGTCCTAGAAATTCTAAAAAAAACATCATGCCGTACAAATTAAAGTAAAATAAACGAGGGCCATTAGATCTAACATGTTCTAAATTACCCACCATGCCATTATGAATCCAAGAAAATAGCTAATTTTAGAATAATAAAAAATAGTCAAAATACCCTACATACCTATTTCTAAATTACCCATCATGCCATTATGAGACCAAAAAATAGTTAAATTCGAAATAATAAAAAATAGCCAAAAAAAACCTCATACATGTTTTTATATTACCCCCCATAACATTATAAGTCCAAAAAATAACTAGTTTATGAACAATAAAAATAGCCAAAAATACGGTTAATTCATATTTTAACTTACCCCAAGCCATTATGAGTCCAAACCTAGCAAAATTTGGAATAATAAAAATAGCTAAAAATACACCTAATTCCTATATCTAAATTACTCATTTTGCAAAATTCTGAAGAATAAAGGAGTCTATTTAAATATTCCAAACACAAATGAAAATATGTGAAATTAAAAATAAAATCAAATGGAAGTCAATATAATTTCTCTTTAATTTTTTTGGGAAATAAACCGTTAAAAAAGTCCATAATGGTTGTTTCATGATGTTTGTCCGCCCTATCATAGTCATTTTTCACGAAAGCTTAGTCAAATTATGTATTCTATGATATACGCTACAAGAAAAACCCTCTGTAGATATACGCTTTATTAATAGGTTAGCTACGCATATTGCGTCTCTATTAGGATGTAGAGACGTTTTCACAAAGCGTGTCCGAGGCGTCTTCGCACAGGCCGTGTCAGAGTTCAGTAGACACGATTTTTGAAAGCGTGCCTACAAATATTTCGATGCTCCATAGAGACGTTATTTCACGTACATATATAGATATGTTTTCATAAATACAATTACAATGCGTATCTATCAAAGTCGATACGTTCCATAGTTATGGATTATTGTGTGTTAAGAAATGTAGACATGTTTTATATGAAGTGTTGTGAATGTTGCAAAAAAGAAACAATTGTTTGCACCCTTCACCCCTCCTATCCTATTAGGAAGATTTATTTATCAATGCTGTTCACATGAATCGAACCTGTGACCTCTTTATCTCTAACAAACCCACTTAACCAACTCATCTCACACGCAATTATGACTAGAATTAGATATATGTTTATTTTAACCCATTCTCACCAAATGGTTTGGCGTCTCTAACATCATCAATAGCGTGTCAAATAGCGTTTTATATGAAACTAAGTACGGTTCAAACGTATCTATCACTTCGATGCGTTCTAAAAAACGTCTCAATAGGTGTCTTTACGTGGGATACTAACGAGTGAAGTGTGTCTAATATCGCTTTACTTTGAGACGTTCTCAATATCATGTCAAGAAGTGTATTTAGAGGAGTAATCGCGGGTGAAAGCGTATCTAATACCGTATCATTTCTCAATAGCGTGTCAGGAAGCGTCTCTAAAGGGTTATTGATGGTCAAAAGCATGTCAAAAACATGTTTATTTGGCTAGTGATGTTTAAACGTAACTAATAATGTGTTAAATTGAAACGTTCTCAATATCGTGTCAAAAAGCGTCATTAGGTGGTGATGTATTGACGTTTACAAAAATGCATCTACAAAAACATGTCTAGAAGGCATTTTTCTTGTAGTGATAGTAAAATGTAAATTAAAAATGGTAATGCATTAGTCGGTGCCATTGCAACAAAGTAAGTGTATGAGGAGTTAAATTTAGTGTTTTCGATCACGCTAAGCTTAATGGGAGGTCATATGGATGATGGCATAACATACAAAATGTGGTGGCTTTAAAGCTACATTAAACCATTTACGCAACTTCAGGTGGGGTAAAATAAGCCCAAGCAAAAAGGCTAATATATTGGGTATAAAAAGTGTACTACAGAGTGGATCTAATTAAGGGATATTGTTAATGGACTAATACAAATTGGAAAGTCATATGACGTTGAGATTGCATCTAATATGAAATATACTAACACATACTCATTATCAATAATATAACTAAGATGCGATATAAAATTTTATAGTTTAAAAATATACATATTGAATACTAAAAAAAATTATTATTCAGTTTGCTCAATCAGTATGCTTGAAAAAGTATTTTGCAAATCAAACTATATGTATTTGTGCCTTTCTAATTTCTAGCCCATGCAGTGCACGAGTTGAAAGGCTAGTACTTCAAGTCATGAGCCCGCCACTGTTAGCTATGCTGACGAGACTGCCAAATATTACTGATAAGCTCTTCTTTCTGTACTAATTTTGCTAGCAGAACTGTGACGGCAAAGCATCATATGGAGATGATAAAAGATATACAGAGGCACATAATGCTAGTTTTTGTGTAAGGCGCTGGGCTTCGGCTTCTTTCTCTCGGCGGATGGCATCCTCAGTCACCTGCTATATCCTACGAATATTCCGTACATTAATGTCACTCTGATGTTACGGGGGTCACGTGGGATTTCCCTTCTGGTTCATCTTCGACTCGAGGGTGATGTGTCACCTTGGACACAGATGGCCTTGGGCTCTAGCTTGAGCTGCAGCTGGCAAGAAAGGACAAGCTGTTGGGTAGCAATGAAGATAGAATTTCTCATGTGGATCATAATCGAAGGGTCCAAGTGCGTTTGGGAGGTGACAACAATAACTCTGAGCGGAAGCGCGTTCTCGCACTAGTATAAAAAAAATAAAAAATTAAAGGCTCGCACAGGCACAGATACAAACACCAGAAGCTGAAGATGGCGACGGGAAGAATCACGGTGAGGAAGTCGACGATGGTGAGTCCGGCGCAGGAGACGCCGCGCCGGCGGCTGTGGCTCTCCTCCCTCGACCTGGTGGCCACGCGCATGCACATGCCGAGCGTCCACATCTACCGCCGCCCCCCCGAACCAGGTGATGATCAGGGGCTATTCTTCGACGGCGAGCGGATGAGGCGCGCGCTGGCGGATGCCCTCGTGCCGTTCTACCCGTTGGCTGGGCGGCTCGGCCACGGCGACGACGGGAGGCTCGAGATCAACTGCAACGGGGAGGGGGTGCTGTTCGTGGAGGCCGACGCGCCCGACACCACCGTCGACGACTACGGCGACTTCGCGCCCACCATGGAGCTCCGGCGCCTCGTCCCGGCCGTGGAGTACACCGACGACGACGTGTCTGCGATCCCGCTCCTTGTGGTCCAGGTGACTTACTTCAAATGCGGAGGTGTCTGCCTAGGCACCGCCACAGATCACTACGTCGCGGACGGCATGTCGGCCTCGCACTTCATCAACTCGTGGGCTCAGCTCTGCCGCGGAGCTCAAGTCTCTCGCATGCCTTGCCTCGCCTCGACCGCACCCTCCTCCGCGGCCGCGGCGACCCGCCGACGTTCCGACACGTCGAGTACCTGCCTCCACCAGCCGCGTCGCCTGCCACCGCGCGGCTCCTCCTATCCGCAGCTTCGGACGAGTCCACTGCCATGGGCATCTTCAAGCTCACCCGCTCCGACCTCGCCCGGCTCCGGGCACAGCAGCTCCCCACCAGAAGCGACGACGAAGCTGCGCAAAAGCCACGGCTCAGCACCTTCGCAGTGGTCGCCGCACACGTCTGGCGCTGCGTCTCCATCGCGCGCGGCCTGCCGCCCGACCAGCCGACCATGCTGTTCACCGCCGTCGACGGGCGGACACGGCTACAGCAGCCGCCTCTCCCCGACGGCTTCTTCGGCAACGTCGTCTTCTGCGCGGCGCCGACCGCCGAGGCTGGCGCGGTGGTCCGTGGGGCGGCGGCGGGTGTCATCCAGGCGGCGGTGGACAGGATGGACAACGATTACTGCCGTTCGGCGCTGGACTACCTGGACCAGCAGCCGCCGCAATCACTGGCGGCAATCGACCGACGCCGGGATGCCACCTACTGGTACAACCTTTCGGTCACCAGCTGGGTTCGCATGCCCGTCCGTGACGCAGACTTTGGGTGGGGCCGGCCACTATTCATGGGCCGCGCCGGCATTACCAAGGAGGGTGTGGCAAACATCCTCCCGACCGCGGATGAAGACGGGAGCGTGTCCGTTGCCATTTGCTTGCGGGCGGATCACTTGGAGTCCTCATGTACGAACCAACAGCACCAGAATGCAGCACCTAGGAATTTCCGAAATTTCATGTGTTACCATTGAGCTCCGAAATATTTTTGTTACCGAGTTTTTTTCCCCGAGGAACGTACTACTGCCCGTTGTTGCAGCATTATGTACCAAGGTTTTTTGCTTTGTAATGAAGAGCGGATAAAAGCAGTCCTGGCAATCGTCCATCAAACATCAACTGCGTTATCTTTACGATACTGACCGGATGGAGTTAACCTCACCGGATAACTAGAGCTGCAAAAAAGCACTAGACTCAAATCCCTTAGAATTCGCGTATAATTCGGGCCTAATCGAGCCAAGCTCAGGCTGCTCATTTAAGCTCGACAATTGCATCTCCCCCCTAGCAAAGCTGTTCTTCATAACTTGGCCTTCGAGGCTATGGCGGGAACATGAATATTTACTCCAGCCAACCTTCTGTGCACTTTACTCATGAATAATAGAGAACTGGTGATTAACGTGCATCGTGTGTGGGCTATAGGGGCGTGCGGGAAAAATGAGTGACAACACTTGTTCTCAATTTTCTGTGGTTTCCCGAAGTAGCTAGTTTATTTTGCACGGTTCAAGCACTGCGCAGATTTAGTGGTCACATGAACTTCCATTTACTCAAGTCAGAAGCCAAACCATGGCTGTAAGTAGGCCCCCCAGGATTCGGAACAAGCACTATGCCAGTACTATTTCTGGGGCAGTGCTTCCCCTTGGAAATCTACGAAGTTACAAAATACCAGTTGCTTCATTATCTCATAACACAAGGAATCATAGTCCACATTACTTGTTTTCTACCAGACATAGTAAACACCAATGTTAAGATGTGGATATTATTAGCACAGCACGAGATTAAGTATTATGTTCAGACAATTTTCGCATCAATGCTTTGCTTCCGAACTCCGCTCCACCATGTTTTCAAGGAGACATACAAATATATACATCCACGGCTATCCATATCAGAGGAGAGTTGATTTAGGCCTTATGATTTCTATCCTAAGTTATACATCTATCTACCATATGCTAATCCACTAAGACAAAGTGTTTGTTTATATGTTTGGTTCAACCAAATCACAGCAGCTGTAGTGCCGTCAAGTCTGCTCCGTGTAAATAGCTTAACAAATATAACCTCAAATTCTGCTATTGATCATAGAATCCTCGTCTTTGATTTTGTGGTTGATCACCTGCCATAGACCAATCACAGTGGAAATATAAGTTGATTTCTAAACAGAATTAAGCAGACCATGAAGTGCAAACTAAATGGACAACATACAGACTAGGGAAAGAAGATAATCATGACACATAAGTGCAAACTGCAGACGGATAATAAATTCATTGTTCTATGTGAGCCCTCATGCACTACACATTTGTTCCGGAAATAAGATACTCACTGAACTCATCGTCATCATCGGTCTGACTTGTAAAAAATGGAGTCAAATAGTTCTTGTCAAGGGCACTGAATGACGTCGTGCTGTACCACAATTTCAGAAGATTAACATACTTTTTTCATAGTTATGACTTCTTAAGCAAACAAAAACACAGAACAGATACCTTTTGTGGAACTCCTTCAGTTTCATTCTCAACCCTCCCCCAGATGAAGTACCTTCTTCATAACTAGGAGGAATGTAACCATTGTTGTCTTCATAATTCTGAGAATTGTCAAATATAGAAATGTCAAATTTGAACAGTACCCTCAGAATATCGACACCCTTTGCTAGAAGTACCCTCAGAATTGTGTAGACAAGGCTTACTTCAATTGATGCGATATCATCACCAACAACATCCAAAGCTTCTAGCATTGTTCCCGTTGATCCACCAATAAGAAGTACCTGCATGATGCAGAGTAGTCAATCATTCAAAGCTGTACAGTGGATGTGAAATGATGTTGTGTTTCCTACACATGGTACAAACTATCACACAACTTAGCAGTTTTTGGAAGTCCTTATCTGCAAACTGTTGCATAGAAAGTTTAATTTGCTTGACAAAAAAGTATGATTCACTGCTAGAGAACGCGTAATATTGTATTAAAAACGTCAAGATTGTGCTGTAGCATGGCAACTGAAGAAAAAATAATGGGATTCCAATCCATAGCTTAATTATGGAAATTGTTGTAGTCCAAATATGTCATCCGACTACGTTCCAACCAAGGTTTACACAACCAACGAAACCAGTCTGGTTATCGCGATAACCGGGCCTATCGGTCCAGCTCGGTTTCGTCGGACGTCCGGTTTTGGGTAAAAACAGAACATGTGTACTGTAGCGGAATCGGTAACAGGTCGATTTTGTTTTTTCCGGTTTTTCCGAGATTTCAATCCTTGGTTCCAACCGCAATGTGTCCGCCCGGTGCTTAAATTTTCACATCGCCGTCACTGGCTCCCACAATGGACATCAATATCGGACGCATAGCGGAGTTCCTTAATAATGCATTGTCTAGAGTACAAAAATTCTATACTGCAAGAAAAGGAGTTGAGATATAAGCAAGTACCGTTAAAACAACAATGGCTGTGGTGGTCGTGAATATCGTCTTTCCATGTCCCTCAGGCAGTTCATGCACAGATTGGAGAGCAAGTGCAAAAGCCATGGCCCCTCTCAGCCCTATTTGTCCAAAGAATAATGGTTCGTTTCATAAGAATTTGAATCATGTATAGTACAAAGTGCATCAGTAGCAGCACTCACCACTAAACCAAAGTGCTTTCTGATGCTTTAAAGGTATACGGCGATGTTCTGGCCGAGACATATTAACCAAGTATGCACAAGAAAAGACATTTGCTGCCCTATACAATAAGAAATGCATCAGTTTATCTGTACACAACAAACACCAAAATAAAACATTACTCAAAATAATGGACATAAAATACTTGACGAAAGAAAGTGTAGGACTTGCAGAGTATTTGTTCTGTGCATGGAGGCTTAGCATGACTAAAAAGGATCTCATTGTTAAAACATATCATCTTCCTGGAGCATAATGGATGGTCATAGATCAACAATGATAATGCATGAGTCTACCATATAAATCTCAGCATGAACATTTCACAGCAATAAACCATGAATCTTTCATACTCAGATATAAACATTACTAGAAATTACAGTGAAACAATTATAGAAATGCGGCTATGCTCTGACTAACTACTACAGTTGCAAAAGAAGGTTGTAGAAGTACCTTGCAACAACTATGAATATCTGTTTTTGAGTAAGTCAAGGAACCAAACTTAAATCCAACAAATTCAAAGGCCACAGGCATTGATTATTTTAACTTTTTAATAAAGAAACGAAAAAACTTTTAAGGATACAATTGAGAAGAATATGAAGCCGACATGTGACCAGCTATGTTCTTCCATGGCAATATCGAAGCCCATATAAATGAAGCTGAAATTAAAAATCAGGAACAGTCAATAAGGAGCAAAGAGCAAGGTTATAGCTTCCAATTAGGCATTATACATAGCAATGAGTGCTCCTGATGCTTACACAAATGTTTCTGCCAAAGATGACAGTAAGTGGAAAAATGCGGAAACAAAACGCTGTGAATTTTCAGAAAGATTGGAGTACGTATAATGCTTCATAACCTGAGAGTAAATGACTAATACATGTCAGGCATAGCATCAGTACAAACATGAATGATTGATACAATAATTTGCACAGTGCCTACCATCCCAGTGAATAATATAGAAACAATCCCTGACAAGCCCAGTCCTTCTGCTAACATATACCTATAAACAAAATTTAATCAAACAACTCTCCCAAAAAAGTTGAATAGATTAAGTTTAAAAATTTACTTACGAGAAATAAGGAAAGAGAACGAAAAGGCAGCACTCCAAGTTGTGGAGACTGTAAAAGTAAATAAGCCCACAAAATTGGCATTAGAACATATTACATAAATAATTCCATCAAATTCATGAAAACTGGAAAAGAAAGCCTGATTTGACATACTTGTCAACGTCCAATCCAGCATACTTGAATAGGTAGCAAGTGGTCAAGGTCTCACAAGATCACAAGTTAAATCAATGCACAATGCAACTCAAAAGCATCAGATGATAAGAAAAGTAATGCATGTTTTACATCAAGAAATTAGATGGCATGCCAATATGGAGAACGGGAAAAATAACGTGATGCAAAGTAGATGCAAATTTCACTAGAACAGTTCGATAATAAAGAACAGTGCATACTGTATGGCATTCTTATGATGGAATGAATATTTTGCATTTAAGTATGAGGAAAAGGATATAAGAGCAGAGATAAATCCAACTCCAACGCCTGCAAATCAAGAAATAAATGGTTATATAATCCGATGAATTAATAAAGACAGACAAACAATTTGGTCAAAGCGACTTAATAAAGGTTAAAATGTTAATGCCTAGAAACAAATCCGTCCCTAAGAGGTGAAAGTCAGATATGATTAGAGTCTTTAGATAGCTTCTCCAAGTATGTTAGCAGTGATAAGATTATATGCATTTAGTGTAGTTAAAACAGCTGATCGCCAAACAACTTAACCATTAAACACTCAATAGTATAACATAATACCATCATAAATCAAACCTAATGTTGTTAAAATATGGCTCTATTTGTTTCAGCTTTTGCTGGCTTCTGAGGATACCGTAGAGTACATATATTCCCATTATAGTCAAAAGCCAGAAGCTGAAACAAACAACCCAGCTATTCAGCTCGCTTTTGAAAAGCTGAAAATCTTGATTACGAGGAAAGTAATATTTTGCATTTAAGCTGGATATAGGTTTGCAAAAAACTAACAGTTTGTACAAAAGCCAATGGCAAAAACCCAACCACCAGAAGCCAAAAGCCAGAGAAGTAGCATTTGAGCCATAAGCCCAAAAGCTTCAGCCTAAACAAACAGGTCCAAAGTGACTGCGGGGGTCAGTACATAACAGAAAGCCAAAAAGAATGGAAATTATCTGACTCGTGACAATTCAAAGGAAATACGTGTTATCAAACTTTTGAAATATGACAAATGAGAATATACTTTCTAGTTTGATAACATAGTATGTTGGCAAAATGGCTATGTACCAATGCCCACTGTGAAATGGTAAACATACAGAAGATGCAGCAGATTCAGTTGAGAGTGCAATTTGCACCTAGATAATTTGTATATTGCCTATTTTTAGGTTCAACAGGACACCAACCAGACTGCAAAATGTGGATGAAATGGAGATTTGCCAGTAGTAAAAATTTCAAGATGCAACATTCCAGAGTCCAATAGCATCAACAATTATGGATGGGACAAGCTCAGTAGCTTTCGAGCCATGTAGCAAAGTAACAAGTGAACAGACAATTTTGAGAAGCAGTGAAACCTGATGACAAAGAGCCAACAAAGGTCTCTAGGAACTGAAGAATCATCATAAAAAAGTTCTCCCCGGCAGCTGCATGACTTCTGACTGATGACATTGTCCTGGCGAAAAGTACATACATAAGCAATAAACACATGGTTTAGAGAAGATGTAACAGATCATTGCTAGAAGCAAACCTGTAAAGAGAGATTGCCATCTGCCCTTTCCAAACAGGAAGAAACAAAGTTAGTGATAAGCGCGATGAAGTAATGAACACCAACTATTTTGTGGGAACTGGAAAACAAAAAAAAACAGACCGCGTCATTTAAAACAGATTCTCCAAACACCAAAGCGTACAAGTTAACATCACTGCCTAGTTCCTGCAAAGAAACAAATTCAAGGGTTACATACTATTAGTTTATGAAAGCATTCACAAAGCCACAAGTTTGCTTTAGTTCCTTCAAGAAATGTGCAAGTAAAATCTGGGCAATAGGTAACAGACAATGATAATGAAGGACTGGAGCAATGTTAAATGTCATCTACAATGTTCAAAATAGCGTATCAGCAAAAGTTCACGGTACTAAATGACATCTACAACATGTTCACCACTTGTTATGATGAAAGATAAGCTTCTACTGACAACCATATCATTTTTGAGTTGAAACGGACAACTAGAAAAGATGGGTATGACACTTAGTTATCAAACAATGTGACCAGGATTTTATCACCTATGAGATGGATGGGATATGAGTTTTTCCTTTCCAGAAGAGCCTTAACTGTCCAGATAGGACATGCAGTGTTCAAACCGTTTCTTGTTCATCAAGCACTTCAGCTTAGTTTGCTATATGAGATGGAATTGTATAAACTAGCATTTTAGTTTAGCAGTAACTCAGTGAAACTTTATAAGGTACAACATAGATGATTTAGTCATTTACGGGTAAATTCATAACCAAGTTTTGAATTTCCTCCTTATAAGAAGATGACAGATAACATATAAAATGATGTAAAGGAAAAAAAATCTCAATCTAATGAATGATTTACAGCAAAATAACAGATGATTATAGGTTAAAAAATGACATAAGGAAACAAAACCGGGTACCTGAAATATGGATAGCACTGTGACAGGGTCCGTTGCAGATATAAGTGCACCGAACATAAGACATTCAACGAGTGGAAGTTTATACATTAGAAATGTCAGCCCGCCAAGATAGCTGCAATCCGATAATGAACAGACTCACAAGATGCGATTCCAAAAATAAAGAAATAGCAAGGACAGTTTGCGAATCACTTACACAAGAACTCCAGTGACAACAGAAGCGATGAATGTCCCCAGAATGGCGAAAGTTACAATTGCCCCAAAGTTTGCAAAGAATGGTTTCTGTAAACAAATTAAATATTTTCAAACAAGCACCTTCGATAAAAGAAAAACTGCAGCTGTTGTAGAGTACTTACCGGAGACAAGCTGAATCCTGATTGGGTATATTAAAGTCAAGGGATCCAAATTTATTATTCAAAAAAAGAAGTATTACAGTATGGATGATTATGATTTATGAATAATCAGTAGGAGAGGTAATAAACAATGTTTCCATTACATAAATAAAAAATGCTAAAAGAAAGGTTGGAAAAAGGATATAATATTATTGGAGGCAATAAGAACAAGAAAAAGAACTCTTCGTGAAAGTTGAACCACGTCCTGCAAAGCCAAGTGAACAAGACATCATTGTTCTGACCATGATTACATTGTATACACATCTATAATTCTATATTGCAGTAGACACCAAACAGGTTGTGGAATATCTAAAGTAAATCAAACTGCAAATTCAATACGAACCTAGTGTTGGTCTCTGTATTTGAAATATTAGCAAGGCCGCCAACAACGAGACCTACAATTACAGCTCCATAGTTAAAGAATGCCCAGCATATTCATGACCAAAATGCAATGAATACTAAAGAACCAATACAAACAGAACCTCAAATTTAGGATGATACAAATTATGAACAGAAGATCTCAATTAGTTTATGTTGATGTACCGTTTGACTAAATTATCCGAGCTGATTTCACAGGAGCACAAGTCTCCCAGTGTATGAACAGCAACAGCCATTGCTGATCCCTCAGGGAAGTTGGGCGTTAATCATTAAAAGCACGGGATGATCGCACATTTAATTTTAATTCGCATCTGGTATCCCTAATAAATCTAATCATGATGCTGATTTTTCCATTTGACAGATTCAATAAGAATTACAAAAAATATATATACTGAAATTCATCTTTTGTGAAATTTTGGGATATGCGGTGGTATCATGAATGCCAGAATGCAACAGCTGTAACTTACTAATATGTTTTATCCAACAAATGTTCAGCTGCTGACACGAGGACATAGGAAACCATGTGCAAGCTTAAGGCCAAAAGAAATGGTGCTATTTAGGTCCAATATAGATCAACATAGAAGTTATATATAAGTATCTGACAAAAGAAGACAAAGCGAGTTGCCATCAGAAAGTTGGCTCGTTAAGCAAACTCGAGATGCAGAACTGAGCATAGACATCAGAGTTCAGAGGGACACAGGAAACTACTACTAGACTTGCGTCAATGGAAACTGACTTAAGAAGCTCTTCATGTAAGTATTTACGAACTAATCAGCATGCTGACGAACAAACATACTACTGGACGAATAGCACATGAGTGAACAATTTTACGACTGACACAGACTCGAATTCTGCAGACAACTGAATGACATGCTGAACAAAATCCGGAAGCATCTAAATTCATAGTCCTGATTCCTGAATGTGTCGAGCATGTGCGTTTCTCAATTCATACCCATTCTGCTGCACATTTCAGCCTGAAACAGTCCTGGACTTCCTACCCCAGTTACACAGGTCCCTCAAAACATTCCCCCGGAGTCCCGGACTGGCCCATTCAAGCATCCTACTTCCGATCACTGTCCAGGCAAAGCAGCTCGGGAGCTAGGGTTTCGGTTTCAAGGTCAGATGAAGGCAGGGATTTGGCGCTGGTACGTACCGATGAGGAGCGAGGCGCTGGCCTCGGGGAGGTAGTAGAACCGGTGGCGGCGGAGGACGTGGCCCAGCACGAAGGAGAGCACGAGCATGGAGATCTGCAGCAGGATGCCGACGCCGGCCACCTGCTGCTCCTTCCCGGGCGGGGGCGGCGGCGGCGCAAGCCCACCCGCGGGCGGCGCGGCCGCCAGGCTCAGCTCCAGCGCCATCGCCCCGCCGCGGCGCTGGAAACCCTAGCCTCGGGCTGGCGCGGCGGCGCGGTCGAGCCCAGGTGTGCGGTCAAGGGCGGAGCTTCTGGAACGCCGGGAAGGCAGCCGACGCGGCGGAATGGAAGGGGGAGGGAGGAAACGCGGGTCCGGTGGCGTGGTGGGCCTGCGATTCCTGGCCGCGAAGAGTGCGTACAAAGCTAGTGCTTCGGTCTGCGGGGAGGACCTTGTCGCTAGTGGCTTGATGTAGCAGCTGTGTTGCTTGTCGCGCTCGCATCAAAAAAACAAAGTCATCGGTCGCACAAGGACGGGAGTTGAAACTGAATATTTTAGGATTTTATTTATATTCTTTTTTTGTGTGTATGTGTTTTTTCATTTTTCGAAATTGTGCGTGTGTGTTTTCCAGAGTAAAATGTTATGGCTCATTGACCTTTTGAATTTGGGGACGTACTGGCGAGCGAGGAAATTGAAAAGGTATTTTGTTTCTTTGTGAACACGTTGATAGGATGCATCAATGTTTTCAAAACCGGTCCGGTTTTTCGGGAAAACCGGTCCGCTCGGGGTAGCAAAATCGGCTGGTCTTTAGCTAAAACCGACACAGTGTTTTGTAGCAAAACAGTAAACTGTCTGGTTTTTCAGACTTTTTTTTATCGGTTTTTTTTCCGAAATTGCAAACCTTGGGATGCATAGCCGACAAGTGTCACCCTCTCATATTGGGGAAAATTGTTTGATTACTAAGCTACCAGCAAAGGGTTGATAGTTATACTGTGTATTTAATTTTCAAAGCACTCGCTGCCGCTTCGTTGGATCCACTATTTATATAGTCTAAATTGACGTTGTGATATGAACATCCTCTAAACTAAAAAGCTGAAGTCTGAACAATGCTCAAAGAATGCCATAACATCAGTTTCTTCCGTACGCAAATGTGATACAAGGTATACTATTGGCTTAATTGTAAATCTCACCCCATAACTTGGTCCTAGTTTGATATTTCCCCTTATAAGTTCGTTTGTTGCAAAAACCATCCCACCTCACCACAGTTTTGGTTGAAATAGCCCATCGATTTCCATGTGCTTTCCCAAATAGGTCAAAAATACCACGAAAATGTGTGCCTAACTCACTACACCACGGTCCATTATTAGCAACTCACTATCAGTCGCTAAAAGCCGCTTTAACGACTCACCATAGGTCGGTAAATATCTTTGCCGACCTATTGAGGCAGTCGTTGTAAGTGGTGTCGGTAAAAACCCACATCTGTTTACCGACTCACAGTCAGTCGCTAAAGATGAAGAATTACCGACTCATAGTGAGTCGGTGCCTTGTAAGAATTGCCGACCCACCGTCCGTTGCAAAACAGTTAAATACATAAACAATTATGCTCACAATTAGCGCTAATCCACAAATAATCATGAATCCACAAAGCCCTCACTGTCTACTTTTAGCGACTGATCATCGGTGAGCCAGGAGGATAATATAGGTCGTAAAATGGGACCGTGGTGTAGTGACTCCTAGCTCGAGCCTTGTACCTGCATACGGTAGCGATGAGACTGTCGAGGAAACATGAAGAGGAAAAATACAGACACTTCTGATTTGAGGGCTTTCTTTGCATCAACTCAGACCCAACAATTCAACAAAACCCTCCAACCAATATAAACTCACTCACTCTGTCTCTCTCTCAAAAGGTTGCCCGCACCAAACCTTATTCGCCGGCCATCCCAAACCCCAGGGTGACCATGTCTACTGCCTCCACCTCGCCTTCTCAACTTGCAGCGGCATGCTCACCTCCCTAAGCCATCCTCCCGAGGCACCTGAGTGACTTCGAGTGGCTGCGAAACGACAACTTTGGTGGCCTACCTCCCCTTCCACCTGTCTATGGCTGTAGTGGATCTGGGAATCGTGCGGCTGCGGCATGGCTGCCTTGCTCCCCTTCCTGGGTGGTGGCAGTACGGTTGCAGCGGCTATGGTACCGTGTGGAAGCACCGACAGGTAAGATTTTGTGGCTAGGCTAGGCACATTCAGCTCTGGCTTGCCCACCTTTTCCACTTTATTTTTTGGTTGGGATGACCGTCGCTGAAAGTCTCACCTTTCTAGTGGCGTGGCCGGAGTGACGGATCCTTGTATGCTTTTTTCGTCGGCCACTGTATGTCTCTTTTCTTTTTGAGGCGACTATAGATCTTTTTTATACTTCTTCTATCCCTTTTTATAAGGGATTGAAGGGTTTGAATGTTGTACCAAAATATAAAGGCAACTTTAACGTTTAGTCGTGAGGAAGTGCCGGGCTAAGGCCACGTTGATAGGAGCTTGGCTAGCAAAAACTGATCTAGTGTGTAGAAACCACCGTCTAAAATGAGCCAAGTTGAGAATAAATAATTCTATCTTTGGACTGGTGTTGCAGGGTTTGAGGAGACCGAAAGCCAACGCGAGCTAAAGATAATAGTTGTTTATTCTGAGCACCCGGTGCAAAATTGAGCTCCCGATGCTCTGTTTTGCTACGCTAGCACCTTTACTCCAACGTATTGCACCGCCTTCAGCCTTTTCTCTCTCCTCCCGGCACCTCCAACGTTGGACCTACCCTAAGGGATCCTGCAGTACAGGATAAAGTTTTGTGGTTGGTGGGTGAGTGAGTTAGAGTAAAATGAAAGGTATAATGGTCTTTTATCATGAAGACTATTTTTGTCTTGGAATGTTAGGATCCTTTATATAAAGAGATGGAGGGAGTAGTAGTGTCAATAGTCTTTCACTACACATGTAGATCTGTCCAATCATCACCATTTTCCTAGGAAGAAATTGGTTCTAATCATATCCCTCCTTCAAACAAAACTTCTATTCCCCTGTCACGAAGTGGTTATTTCCATACATTTGATTGCCTAGTACAAGAAGTAGTAGCAAATAAGCTTGACCAATAGCATCACGATCCACAGAGGCAACGCAGAACCCAAATTGCACACATCAATTACCGGGCCAGGACCAACAGGAGAATTGAGGGATTATTTTTTTTCCTCGAACAAAGCAAGAGCATTCTTTCGTTTAAGAGGAACAAATAGATTTAATCAGTAATAGTGACTATGGGTTAAGCAATTTCCAGGGTACCAATGGATCTCCTGTAATTCAACAAACTGCATTGCAATTTTTATGGAGAATTAATCAATTGGTTCATTTAGTCACAGCACTTGGGATCCATAGGAACCCATGCGTCGCCCCCGAAACAAATTATAGTGTCCATGCCCCAGCAAAATTGTGCCCATTGAAACTTGCAACTAGCATATATCTCTTTATCTTAACCCGACAAAGGCATATTCAACTCGTAATTGACTCGACAATCACATTAGGGCCATCCATGCAGTACCTTTATCACTTTAAATTGATGTGACCAGATTATCTTCTCCAATTCAATTCATCTTAGATCAGATAGGCAACCAAACTAAGGACCTCGGTAGGAATTTTTTTTTATCAGTCTTATCTATCTACGCAGTTAATACCTTTAATAACATGTAAAGGAAACAGCTACAAAAGGCAAAAGAAAGACAAAATAAAAAGCTACAAAAATGCATCTAGCCCTTAGTGACAACAATCTATGGCTTTACAATTCCATGAAGCTTCCATCCCCCAAGACCAGCCAAAGAAAAAGCCTGCATGCCATATCAACCAAAGTTCAGTAAAGTTTCTGCCGAATTATTTTGTTACGGTGATTGTAACCAAAGAGCAAAATGGTGAATTCATTACATTTATGTAAATGTAACACTAACCTCAACCCATGATTTCCCTACAGCTTCTAGCAATGCAGCATTACATGTCTTAAGCACTACTGAATCGCCAGAAAACATAGAAGCTGCTTCCTCCCATCCTTTGTTATGTCCCATGCACCTGTATTTTTTTCTAAGAAAGCTTCATGATAGGTCCAGCAATGAAAAATCAAAAACATGGCCATACAAGAAACTGATTTGG
Source organism: Eragrostis nindensis (assembly GCA_012490785.1). Taxonomy (NCBI): domain Eukaryota; kingdom Viridiplantae; phylum Streptophyta; class Magnoliopsida; order Poales; family Poaceae; genus Eragrostis; species Eragrostis nindensis. Next base: position 1,855,538 of record JAAXCT010000036.1, on the reverse strand, counting down.
AAATCCAAGCATGTGTTGTGGAACAAAGGTTCTACCAAAATGAAAAGAAGACTCACATGACAGTTAGGATATCATCACTACAATATTCACAGATTGCCTTTTGCAGGTGCTCTGCAGTCTGACCATCCATTGCTGCAATTGAGTAGAAACTTGGGATAAAATGGACAACTGCTTCAGACAACCCCTGAACATGCTCTTGCAGGATCTTAAGAGTTTCCTTTGTACGAGTAGCATCACTACATGTAAGGAGGATAAAATTTTATCTCAATATTTAAAATGTTTGTACATCACATTATCTGATTTTTATTATCTTTATTTTCAGAGACACTGAATTATAAATAAGTATGTCCAATTGCACAAACAAAATATTGGCTTCAAACAAGAAACACATGTTGCACAGTAGCATGATGGCTTAGTGAAGTAATATTTGTATGTATGGTTGTATGTCCACTATAACAGCTTGAAGGAATAACTGGAAGAATATACACAAACAAATGTGCAAAAAAGAAGGATTCTAAGGGGAAAAAATACACTAGAAAGCACTCCTAGATCACATACAAAACCATCATAATAGGAAGCAGCGCTAATATTAATGAGTGCAAACAGATTGAACCTAGAAACATTCATGCAATATACTCATCATTTAGAATGATAGACCTATAATTGCCTCCTACAAGCTATGAACGCACCTGCATAGAACGAGTTCAGGTATCCAACCCATCTGTTGGAGCTTATCAGAAACACTGATTGCATCAGCTCTTCCAGATTTGCTTAGTGGTCTGTCGTGATCTGATGTTAAAGAAATTCGTATTAGGTGCTGTTTCTCCGTAATAAACAACATGAGGTCATGAATCAAAGGAAAATACATAAAAGAATTCTACTTTGTTGCACAAGAACTGCCTATGTAACACCTGAAACAACACCACAACGCTCATTGACTCATTGTACAGAATGTCCACGATGCCTTTATCCATTATGTACCTTATTCATGGCCTTCTTCCATAATTCCTAATATTTTTCTATCGAGTCCAACATTGTATTTGTCAATTTATCTGAACATCTTTCGACAATTTGAAGAATAACGAAAATTTATCTTAATATTTTTCAACAATTAGAGGAATAGTGTTTTTGAAGTCACGCAAGATTTCGATATTACAAAGTGTCACAGCAACATTTCAGACATCATGAATAAATGGGAGCCGCACCAGTTCTACAGGAAATACAGTCAACAGTGGTCAGTTCCTTGTAACAGTTTTCATGAAAACACAGTTGGTCATTGCAAGTCTGCAAATTCAACCGAAACTTGCGTTGATTTTGCTACCAGAGCCGTATGGATATGGGACTTTGTTATCTGATTACAATACTCTTAGCATGCTACAGCGATACAATCCAACTTCTGAATGAGTAATCTAACTATGATTATCATGAATTCGTAACACATCCAGCGTACGACCAGTTGACTCCAGTTAGCATCTCCTGTACCTAAATTTGTTCCTTATAAATAACTAATTCTTCTACCAAATCTCAGGTAACAAAAGAGACAACCTGAATTGCACGGGTTGCGAAATCATTCCAGGAACGCAACGAGCACGCACGTACCTCTCGTGGAGCGACCCCCCGCGGCGCTCTCCCCGTGCCGGAGGAGGATGAGGCGGCGGCGCGGCGCCGAGCCGCAGCCGCGGACGCGGTCTCAGCGGCTGCCGCCGGCGCCTCGACGGAGACGGAAACGGAGCGGGCGACGGCGGACGCCGGAGCCGAGCGGCGTGCGGCAGGTGCGCGAGGGCAGGAGAGAAGGAGGAGGCGCGGGGCCGCGGCGAGGGGAGAGGAGGCGCGGGAGAGCAGCGTGGCGGGAGGAGGAGGAGGCGCAACTCTCATCTTGGTTGATTTGGTTGCATTACATGGAGAAGACGAGAGAGGAAAGGATATGATGGGTGCAGACTGCAGAGGCAGCTCTGCTCCTGCTGCTGTTGCCTCTGTTTCTACAAGCCGCTTCTGGACTCTAGATGATGCTGATGTTGCCTCTGTTTCTCTTTCTTTTTCCTTTTTTTTTTTTGATTTCTGTTTCTGTTCTGTTATGTTACATGTCACTTCTTACACAATTTTGTGTCGATTGTACCAGGCAGAGATGTGCCATTCATTGGAATTATCTTTGTAACTTTGGAGGCAATATCAATGTTAAAAATAAAGAGAAGCAGAAGTAACAGGTAATGCGAGTGGATGCTTGTCCGAGCCAACCGCATGCTAATATCAACAATCAACTAAGATTTGAGAAAATATATTACATGCATTAACCATATATAGCAATACTACTACTAAATCACATTGTGAGGATTGGACAATTTCATAGTTGAAGTTAAGTGGAACATAAGCAAAAATATCATATAACAGAACATGGAATCGCCCATATTGGAAAATGCACATGTATCAGGAACCAGATGAGTAGTAAGCCCACTAGGAGACCGAAAATAGCTTATCATGGACGAACTTGTTACAAGGTGAGTCCAACATCTTTCCCCAAGAAATAAACACACAGTTACATCTGACTTCATTTTTTTTTTTTGCGAGTACATCATCTGACTTCATTTATTTCCGTTTAAGCTGAAATGCTCATCAGAACAGGGTAATATGATTACAAAACATGAAAGTGCATAAGAACTACAACATATCGAGCAATGAGTTGTGCTATAGCACACTGTTGTTGATATAGTGATCTCACAATTGTACCAAAACATTCGAGCAATGTCACGAGCTGTGCTTATATCTCGGTGTTATTGTGAGATCACTATATCAACAACAGCATGATATGTAGATATCAGAAGATGATCGCCTGAACTCAGCTACCCACTTTGAAGGCGTCAACGAAAAGGCCTAAACACACGCCGCTTTCCAGTAGTTCACCAATGTAATAAAAGATTTTAATCTCCCCGTAGGCCTAGCAAAAGCTTTGCTGTACATGAGCCTGCCGATCAGTTCGATTGCAGTCACAACAATACCAGCAACAAGAACATCCCAGTCACCTGTCTGTCCTAAGATCGTTGACAAGGCGTTGGCAGTGTAGAAGCCTAGGAGCACGAGAAATATCTTTGCGGGCGACTTGATTCTGGCAGAATTCAGCTTTTCAAGTAGCTTCCTACCAGCAGCTTGGATGAGTCTTCCAAGCCTTGTTCTACCAAGAAAGCCACCGTCCTCCTCGACGTCTTGGCCATCAGCACTAGCAGGTGATCCGCCAGTCTCCAGAGCAAATACCGGCCTTGATCTTGTGTTTTTCACCTGGTAGCTACACAAAGTACATAAATCAGGTATCAATGGCCAAAACTACACATTCCAGTCCCCATACTCGAAGGATGTATCTGCTCTTAAGCAGATAGTTTTTTTTCCCACTGTTTTAAATTTTCCAGGTTTAAAGCCGCAGTGCAACATACATGAATTAAAAACAGAACCATGAGTAAGACAGGACTGTTCACTATTGTAATTTCATAATACTATTGCTAACCTTCAGTCTCACTGCATTATTGTGATTGAAACCTTGCAACATAATAACAGTTGGTTGTTTAGATGGGAAAGAAGTCAGTAGGCTAACATTTTGCATCACCAGAGAATTGGTTCCGGGTACTGACCTGAGAGCTCCTCCGTTCTTCCCACCGGCAGCCTGCCGGAAGCCTGCCTGGCGGAGGGGGAGGCAGCACCGCGCTAGCGAGGAGCCGCCGCAGAACCCGGCAGCCGGCGCTCGCGGCGCACAGGGAGGGGCCCCGAGCCGCAGCGGCATGGGCGTGCCCAGGCCAGAGCGGCCGCGGCGGCGGGAGGAGCAGGAAGAAGAGGGGGGATGCGACGGCGACGAGGGAGGTGAGGCTGGCCTGTGAATTGGTGAGGAAGAAGATTAGTGTGGGTGGCCTTCACGGGAGAGGTTGGCACGGCCCACGATCGTGTGGAAGAAGATCAGCTTCCGGTAGTGTCCACTCGACGCCTTCGCCGGCAGCTTTAACGTCAACTTCTCCGAGGCAGAGCCAAAGCCATGCAGGACGAACTTGTCTTTGTCAGGCCGAAGTTCCTGCAGTGCTGCACTTTCATGACGGTTAAATCGAGTGTGCAGGTTGCGCAAGGATGGTCGAACTTGCCCAATGAAAATTTTGAAGTTTAGAAGCTGACTGAGCTTGTCTCTCGAATTTGGTCGCCATTTCTTCTTCTTAATGAAAACCGCCTAGCTTAGGTTGGATCTCTTTCTTTTTTTTAAAAAAAAAATCAAGTTTCAGTTATGTGTTCATTGCCCTCTTTTGGCAATCAATTAGTGTTTTATAAAGCTTCCATGTTCCCAAATAAAACAAGAGAAATTACCAGCATTAATGATTTGCAGCTAAACTTTTGATCTTAGCAGGAGATAACAAAAAGGTATGCTAGCCATATGTTACAGTCTTTTGAAATGAAAAATGAGGCCATGAACCAAGGCATGGAGTTGGCCACATTGGAAAATGCCCCAGGAACAGATGTGGTATACCAATGGAAGACGGAAAACAACTTATCACAAGAAGCGATGGACTCATTGATAGATTGTTACATGGCGAGTCTGACATCTTCCCTAATGAAATTGAGGCAGTTACATTTGTCTCTATTTATATTTTCGAATAAGCTGAAATGCTCATTAGAATAGGGTTACATGATTACAAGACATGGAAGGACATAAGAACTACAACATATCTATACGCTGAGGGTCTCTTGATGATCAATTTGCTCACAACACGCCTTCCTTCGTAGGAAAAAATTCTCTCAACCAGAATAACCTGCTCCAAACATTATAACAAACTTCAGAAACTCATCAATTTCAGTTACATCCACCCCTTCAAACACTTGGGGTGAATGTAAGAATGCTAACACTTGAGCAATGACCGTAGCTGTGCTATATCTTGGTGTTATAGTCAGATCACTATACCAACAACAGCATTGATAGGTAGACATCGGAAGGATAGCCTGAACTCAGCTACCCAGTTTGAAGGCGTCAACGAAAAGGCCTAAAAGCACGCCAGCTTTCCAGTAGTTCACCAACGCAATAAAAGATCGAAATCTCCCAGGAAGTCCAGCTAAAGGTTTTTTGTACATGAGCATGCCGATCCCTTCGATTGCAGCCACAACAATACCAGCAACAAGAACATCCCAGTCACCTGTTTGGCCTAAGATCGTTGCCAAGGCATTGGCGGTGTAGAAGCCTAGGAGCACGAGAAATATCTTCGTGGGCGAGTTTGTTCTGGCAGAGTTCAGCTTTTCAAATAGCTTCCTACCAGCTGCTTGGATGAGCCTGCCGAGCCGTGTTCTACCAAGAAAACCACTATCCTCCTGGAAGTCTTGGCCATCAGGGCTAGGTGATCCACCAGTCTCCAGTGCAAATATCGGCCTCCATCTTATGTGTTTCACCTGATAGCTACACAAAGTACATATATCAAATCACAGTACCTACACATGTGTTGGGGACTGAGTAGAAAAGTTAAATTCTCAAATAATTTGAGAAACACACATCTTGTAGGCTAGTTTCCATCTAATTTCGCAGACTATTGCTGCTAAAGCTACTTAGCCCAGAATCAATTAAGGACTAAAAATGTGGAGAATTTGGCTATTTGCCTATTGTCTCCATAACTAGAAAGATACTTCCTCTGATAAAAATATATGAGCCAGACAGCTTGAACAATGAAATATTTATAAACATGTGAATCAATGCATACAGATCTATTCAAAGTGATCACCAATGCAAAGGAAATATAAAAGATTCTGAAATTTGTGGCAACAACACTATAGTGCATGGTTGAAGATATCGTAAGACCATTGTTGTGCTTTTCGCCTTTAAGCCGACATATTACTACTGAAATAATAACAATTTCTTGAGATGGTCAATGGCCAAAACTACAGATTACAGTCCATATGCTCAAGATCTATCAAGTTTTAATCAGATAGTTTTTTTCCACAGTTTTTAATTTTCCAGGTTTAAAGCCATGACTCAACATACCGATTATGTGAAAATGTTTCCGGGTGCTAACCTGAGAGTGCCTCCGTCCTTCCCACTGGCAGGGCGCAGGAAGCCTGCCCGCCGGAGGGGGAGGATGAACCGAGCCGGCGAGGAGCAGCAGCAGAACCCGCCAGCAGTCGCTCGCGACTCAAAGGGAGGAGCCCCACGGTGCAGCGGCATGGATGGGAGCCGAGCGGGGCGCGCCTAGGCCCGAGCAGCCGCGGCGGCGGGAGGAGTGGGAGGAAGAGGGGATGCGCGACGCCGCGACGGCGACGAGGGAGTTGAGGCTGGCCTGTGAATCAGTGTGAAAGGACGAAGATCAGTGGGGCCTTCGCCAGAGGTGGGCCGGAAGCAGCCGGCGACAGGTGCCCGGGCTCATCTCCGGCCCATTTGATCGCTGGCCCATTGTGAGTTTGTTTGAGACGAAGGGTTTGAATACTTGTTCTTGTTTTCTGTAGGCATAAACAAAGCCCATGTTCACCGCAAAAATAAAAAAAAGGGGGCGCAAGTGTATTTGTTTTCAACTATGCTGTTGTCTAGTCTTAAAGAAGTCGCCGGATCTTTCAGTTTTCAGACGCCGATTGAGTTCATGTCGGAGTAAGTTGGGAACTCAATCTGAACTGAGGCCAACTCGATTTCAGATTTTTCTGCCCGAGTTTTAGATATTCATGACTGGGAAATAAAGGTAAGACTATTTAGAATCCGTTTTGATCTTTTATTGGCATGGATGTGCCTGAACCTCATCAATCCACGAGCTCCAATCGCCGGCAATGGCGTCCTAAGTTTTCCTGGACGAAGGTGGAAGATGGGAGGGTGTTGGCGACGCTGGGCCGAATGCAAAAAATAATAAAAGGTAGCGACCATATGGGCCATACTGGGCCACGAACGGGAGATAAAATGTAGCGAGCCCACCACCACCTCAAGCCGCCGCCACCTCTCCTGCACATATGGTGTTCGTTTTGAGTATCGTTTTCACCGTTGCGTTCTACGCGACGAGACGAACAAACTAGATACAACTTGCTACATTTTGAATATATTTATATAGGGTAGCAACTTATGCTATATATATGTGTGATAGCAACTTCTGTATGTAAGTTGCTACTTCTCATATGTATGAACCTAAGAAGAGATAGTTGTAGCAATTGTAAAAACCATGTACTTTAATACATGCTAAAAATGTCACATGACACAAAATATGAGTTGCTATTGAAATAGTGAATGAAGTTGCTATCGAGCCATCTGGTTTGAAGGATTGAGATGTGGGTCACCTAATCATGAGATTCACGAAGTCACCACGGGCGCCTCGCTGTCGACGCGGATGTCGCCTCCTACTAAAAGAATATATAGCCATTAAGTTACAACACTCGTCGAGTTTGAGACTTGAACCCGGGTGGATTGGTTCCAACAAAAAAAGCCAAAACAAAGCTGAAGAGTACAAGAAAGAGGAAGCCTCTCTGCATTAATTTGAATACATCTTGGCAAGTCCGTTCAATTAGATTTTTTTCTTTTTCATAAGTTTATAATGTACCTAGTGATTTAGAAGAAAATTTGACAATAAAACATGTTTGTCACCATTCAATTGTCAATGAATATATTTAAATGAACATAAAAATATTTCTAATAGAATTGAGAAAGTTTAAGAAAACAAGCCAATTTATGCAAATCGTTGTGTTGCTATGATTTTTTAATTCTATGGAGGGAGTTGGAATAAAAGAACTTAACTGCTATAGTTCTCCTATGTTGGACACATGGATGAGTGTCACTACGTAAAATCTACCAAGGACGACGTAAATATGTGACGGGCAAAATTATGGCTAGTTGCCTAATATAGAAGGGTCATGGACCACTCCATAACCCGTCACCTAACATGGAAGGGTCACGAGGGAGGAGAGCTAATAGATGACGGGCTTTAATGTAGCCTGTCACTTATAAGTCTCGGATAATAGGTGACGGGCAATATCAGAGACCGTCACTCGTAATACCGGGCATCTTTGTAGCCCGTCACCTATTACCTTAAGACTAATAGGTGACGGACAACTTCAAATCCCGTCATCTTTGTGCAGATATATAGGTGATGGGCTTTAATGTTGCCCGCCACCGATTAGTTTGAGCCATGCAGCCCCTAGCTACTTTCCCTATTTTCTCTCTCATAGCTCCGTCTCGTCGGTTCCTAGACGATTTTTTCGCCATGTTTTGGAAATTCAACTAAACGTTTACTGATTTGCCTTTTGTATTGTCTCTTGGCCTCTTAAGGTGTGTTTCTTAACCTTTCCTCTCCCTTTACTCTCTTTTTTTTCTAGATCTTTGTGTATTGTTAAATTTTGGGAAATTTCTAGCTAGCAGCATATATTGCCCTTCAATTTATATATATAAATTTAAAAAAATTGGATCTTGGAAAAAGTTGTGCTAAATTCATATATTAAAAATCCGAAGGGAGTATACAATTGTATATTCACGTAAGCAGTTCTGGAACATGAAATATACATGCATGTCATCATGTGCAATGATCCAGCAAGAAAGCATTCTTTTAGTAGTTAATTGACAGGAGAGCGTGGCCTTGCAACCATACAAATTTATGTGTAACAAAAGAAAAATCCCTCTCACCAATTTCTACTTGACCCAGAGAAAGACTTCATGTAAATTTATTTAAAGTTCCTAAAAACCTTTATATTTATTGATTTGATACAGAATATAAATAAATTTTTAATATCAAGAGGTACTTAGAAGAGTTATATATCAACACAATTTTGGTTCACATATAAAAACTACAGAATGCTGATTAAAATAAAACCTTAGATGATGAGTTTATATAAAACTTAGAAGACAAGTTTATGACCCTAAACCTTTCGAATATTCAAAATAAAAAATGCAATAATCTATTATGCATTTGTCGACTAAGTAGCTAGCCCGTGCAGGCGCACGGGTTGATGGCTAGTATATTGAATAGGAAATGTAGGTTTTCAACAAAAATTAACTAGTATAAAGCTTGCCATAAAACTAAAGCACAAAAACTTGACATAAAACTAAAGCACAGATTGAAACTTCGCGCAGGCGCAAATGAAGAATACTGTACAAATGGGGGGGGGGGGGGGGGGGGGGGGGACTATATAGTAATAACTAAAAGTATGAGCTACTTTATTTTATCTTTGAGATGAAGAAACGGGAAAAGGTTTTATGCGAAACAAGCTGAACAATATCAAACGGTCATGCTACACTGATTAAAATCAACAAACCATCCGCTAGAAATACTTATATTTCTGAACGGTGGGAGTAATAGAATATTGTTGTAGCTATTCGCCAACTCTCTATAGTACCAAAGAGAGAAAATGCAGGTGGTCTAAATCTTTTGGATCTGTTTCTTTCCTTTATTTTGTACCCTTTACCTGATGTTTATTTTGGATCCTATATATGCTACTACAATATCTTGTTATAGCTACAGTTGGGAGCAGAATGGATTTTCCCCAATTAACTGGCTGTTTGGATTCCCTAATTCCTGGAAATTCAAAGCATATACATAACGAGATGTAAACATAATCTTTTTTATGCCCAAATTAACTGGCTTCTGCCAGCCCCTTGAAGTCGGTAGGCATAGTGTACCGGCCGGGGCGGCTGTGATAGAAGTTCATGGCGGTCAGCATGGCGCCGTGCTGGGAAGGATGCACCCGGTCCCAGAAGGCGTGCTGGTCGCGGTTGGCGCACAGGGTGGAGGTTGGCAGGCAGTTCTCTTCCGCGCTCAGCGTCCCGGCTCCGCAGCATGCGCCGGAGATGTCGGTGTACCCCACGGCCTCCGGGTCAGCGAAGGTGGCCTCCGTGAGGCCGTAGAAGTCGGCGAGCGAGTACGTGAGTCCCGGCAGCTTGTCGGCGACGCCGGCGATCATCGGCGCAAGTGCGTCGTCGAAGCCTGACGCCAGCTTGTTCAGGCTGTCTAGGCACGAGTAGTTCGCGTCGAACAGCCGCGCCGCCGGCACGCACCCCAGCATCCCCACGTTGATGATGGCGAACTTCCTCGCGCCCAACGTGTACAGCTCCTGCAATATCACATTGATTTATCAAATGTAAGAGAGGAAAACAACAACAACTGCAATATCTCATGGATTTTGTATACATTTATGGTGGCTGAGTAGTTGGAGATGAGGCTGCTGTAGAGCGCGGCGACGTCGTCGCTCTCGTGGACTGCATCTAATTTGTTCTGCGAGGACTCTGCGAAGACAAAGAGGTCGTTGCTGCCGACGCTGAGGAGGAAGACGGACTTGGAGATGAGGTTATTCACCGCCCCAGAGCCTAGCTTGGCGACCATGTGAGACTTGGTGGCGCCGAAGTACTTGACTTGCTTTGACAAGGGGATGTTGCTGCCTGCGTGCTGCATAGGCATGTTGTTAATCAAACAGTTGGTAACGGTTTTGTGTCGTTTTGTTTTTGCGCGTATAGTCAACATGTTTAAGCTGGCATGTCAACATCCTTTTGAATTTTTTTAGAGAATGGAAAAAAAGTTTCGGGCCTTTTTTGCATAACATCCTTTTGAATACTATGAAAGCTTTAGGCCTCGCCAAAAAAAGAACAGAAAAGCTGTAGACAACATCACGTCTAAATATCTTGGAAACTATATCATACTATTATACTGTTGTTATTTTTTCGGGGGAATGGAAAGATGTTGTCTCATAGTCCGTCTCATAATCTTCAGACGGTTTCATCAGACCACTTATACAATAGGTGATTGTTTTAGTTATCTCATAGTAATTGCATTTTTCCTCAATTTGTGGGTGAGCAAAGGAATATTTATGAGTTGCATGGCAACTACCACTCGTATAATAGTGTGTATGCCGTCTCATACTCCTAAATTTTAGCGTATGAGGTGGTTGCTTCGCGAAACAACCACATCTTTCTCTCACCATCCTCTCTCTCTTCCACCTTATCAAAAATACTATATAAAGTTGTATGAGACGGGCTATGAGATTGCTTACGTGTAGCATTGTACCTGCCCTAAGCCACCGTTGTTATATTACTTTATATAGCAGTAGTTGGTAATTAATTAAAACAATTCAATTTCATAATTTTGCAGGGTGGGAGTAAATTTTGCCTTGCCCGTACTTTTGATGCGTTGAAACTATTTATGACCAAAGAGCATTTTACTTTGATATAGAAGAACGAGGAAATACTAACAGTCGAATCGAGGATCCCGGCTCCTGCGGAAGCATAGCTCACACCGGTACTAAGGGAGCTCCGAACCAGAAGGCCAGTTCTTTGTGCCAGAGACAGGTAAGGCGGTGGGCTTCTTGTGAATCCCATGTTCATCGCTGCAGGATGCATATACAAGGAGAAATATATGGATCAATCAAAAAATTAAGTACGCAATTAATCAGATGCATAAAGAAGTATTTTCCTCGCAAGTACAACATCTTTATCCAAATCCAAACAAGTAAATCTTCTTTCAACACTCACCTATGTAGTCAGCGATGTTGTAGCCATTGCTGAAGCGTCCGGTGGGAACCGAGCCCGGGAAATCGACGCCGTAGTAGCGCTTATTGGCCCTTGGCACATCCGGCCCCTGCAAGTAGTCGTTGTTGCCGACGTCCAGCGTCGAGTCGCCGAACACGTAAATCGCCAGCGGCCGGACGCCGGCCGTGGCGCACAGAAGTTGCAGGGATATCGCAAGGCACAGCACAAGGCCCTCCATGCCTGACCTGTGACCCATGGTCTGTGTTGCTAAGCCCAGAGCTTCTCTCAACAGGCAATTTATCTAAGCTTCTAATCTCTCAGCAGGTGGCGATTCAGGGGTACACGCACCTGCGTTCTTATATCCCTTCAAGGAAGAACTCCTGCTATGGATAAAGATATAGGAAATATCTATAAATAAAATTTCATGCTCTATCTTCTGATAGCTATAGAACGCAGAATGAAAAACACAAAGTGTTGACCCGTCCTGCATGTGTCAATTCATTAATATGAATCCTATATGCTGTCTAGCATACGGTGCAGGCCAGCGCATGATGAAGTGTCATTGAACAGTTCACATATCAAGATTTGCAGATAGATCGAGCTATGTTCACCACACACGTCCCATCATGCTGTTAAGCAACACACCTGTTTGCAGTGTGCGGAGAGAAGTCGCCTACCGACCGACGTGCCTTACTGAGCCTAACATTCCTGACGCCCAGAAGAAATTTCAGCACATGCTCTTATTTTCTCGCTTCAACCAAAGCATGGGCAAAGTGTACTTCAATTATGCTCCTACTTTGACCAGTATATTTTTTTTATTAAACTGCGGTGCACTGATTCCCTTGTCATGCTAATTCTCGTCATAGTGACATTGATAATTAATTAGTGATATATCTCTCACCATAATAAAAAAATTTCTGACATCAACGCTCCTCCAAACATGTGAGACAAACTGCGAAAACAAAGTTATATTGCCACATATCCTTGTTTTTGCAAAGAAATTATTTTTGCATCACAACTCTTTAATTGCTACAAAAATATGTTTATGTATGACATCATTTTGTCATTTTGATTTTACTAGTGAAAACCCATTTTTCTGAAAATAACATACATGCATTTTTGATGAAAAAAAATGTCAGAAACACTTCTTTGTGGTGAAAATACCTTTTTGTTACAGCAATTTCCACCACAAAGCAATGAGTCCTTTTCATGAGAGAGAGAGGCAGAAAGCCCAAGAGGACGATTGAGACTTGAGTCATGATGCAACCAGAACATACTGGCTGCCTTAATTATGTGTAGAAAAGTTGCCAATAGGATCTGGCTGGCTGCACATGCATAGTAAAACGACTAGGTTGTTGTCATAACAAGGTGGCTGCCTTAATTGTATGTAGAAAAGTTGCTAATAGGATCTGGCTGGCTTCACATAGTAAAATGACTAGGTTGTCATAACAAAGTGGCACCTTTATCTATCACTGTACCAAAATGAAGTCGGATGAAAAAAAAAATTGCTACAAACACTGCTTTATGGTGAAAACTATCTTTTTGCTACACCAATTTTCACAAGGCAATGAGTCCTTGTCTTAGTAATTGATTCATAAGGCCTATGCAAAACGACTGTGGCCTATGCAACTCCAGCCCAGAGGATCCTAAGCACCTACTAATTGATTGCCCTTTTGCTAAACAGGTTTAACTATCATTGGCAGATGGTTTTCCAACACAGGCACCTACAACATTGGAGCGCAAGATGAATCAGTGGCTTGGTGGTTGGAGCGGACGCTGACAGGAGCGCAATATGGACAGCGAACAAATTTAGCCGGCATCGTGCTATATACATGGTAGAATACATGGAAAGAACGTAATAGAAGGATTTTTCAGGGGATTCAAAAGGATCATATGCAGGTGGCTCTGGTGGCGAAAGAAGAAATTGACTATTTCAAGTGGGCTTTTCCCAAAGTCGTGGAATGGACCAGACAATAACCTTTGACAATGGCTAGTTTGCTAATTCTTGTGCCGTTGCTTGCTATGGCGTGGTAGTCCTCTGTTTTAGGCCAGCTTGTTGGCCATTAGCTTCTTCTTATTTTTCTTTTCATTGTTTCGACGTCAGCTCCTGCTGGCCTTATGTTTCTGTGTACTTATTTTGGGGACTAATTCTATCTATCTTAATGCAGAGTCAGAACACCTGCCACTTTCCACTTCAGAAAAAACAAAATGAGTCCTTGTCATGAGAGGCAGAAAGCTCAAGAGGACGATTGAGACTTGACTTAGGATGCAAACATAACATACTGGATGCAAATAGAACAATTTTCACCACAAAACAAAAAGTTGCATCAGGATCTGGCTGGCTTCACGTAGCCAGTAAGTTGTCATAACAACGCAACACCTTTCTATCACTGTACCAAGATGCAGTAATATTCTCTTCCCAACCTGCTTGGATGCTCGCTGTCATCTCGCATCTATATTTGGCAGAACCCAGGCTAGGGTTTCAGATCACCTCCACTCACTCCACTCTTCACTCTCTTCCCCTTAATCTTCCTCGTGCCATTGCTGATTAATTGTACAGTTTCCTGGCCATTGTTTTCCTCGATCACCATTACTAGATATGCCATGCACCGACTCGATCACTTAACCACGGTCATTGATGTCCTCCTTTATCATATCACTTACCCCACGAAGTCCCTGCCCCCCATGCGAAGCTTAGCTACCCCAGCCTGTGGTGGACAAGGCGAGATCAAGGCGGAGCGATCAGAGAGTCGGGTTGTAATAGGGAACCTTTGGAGCTTTCAGAAGAGGAAGCTTTGACGAATTCCAAAGAGTAGGAGGACTCAGAGTTAGTGCATGGTTTAAAAGTTTGCTGAGGTGGAAGGGGAGGAGGAGCTAGAAGCAGCTAATGCACGGGTGGATCGGGTGGCTCAAACTTCAACCCATGAGATGGATCGTTCCTAATGCGCCATCTAGGTTATGCTTGAGCCCAATCCTAGATCGCCAATGTTGACCTCCATGGGGGAGTCAGGTGATGAAGATGCTGAGTCAACCCAAAGAATTCCTAGGCCAATCAATCTCGAGGATGGTTCCTACTCCAATGCATCCCTCATTTATAATGACAATGACATTGAGGCCCAATGATTAGCCCAATTTTTGCGCCTCGCCTCATATTTTTTTAGGAAATACATCATCCATATAACTTGAACAGTGGCAGCAATTTTATTAGAAGCTGCTAAAACATTTTCTCACATTGACATTTACAACCCTTGGCAGATAGTTCTATCTCCCACGGTTATAATTACCAACAGCGAGAGATATTATCTCTATAAAATATATATCGTCCATTGGCACATGGACATAAACATTTCTGAAATAATTTTAGTCAATAGGTCACATGTCTGTTTCAGTGAAATACGTAATGTATTTCATTGAAAGTGATTATTTGATGCTCAAATACCTTTCCAACTCTGGAGATCAAATGCCAAAAGAATACATATCCTATTGCAGCCAGTAATGATCGATGTACATGATGTGAGCTTGTACGGCCCTTAGGAGTGTGAAGATTGTAAGGTTGTGAGTTCGAATTCATGAAACCGGAAGCGCATGAGAAATTGCAACAATAGTTGAGAGAGTGTGTGCGAGCATTTTGATGGGGTTAAGGGGAGAGGTCTTCGGTTTGAGTAGTTGAAGTAGTTTCTATCTACGAAGGCTTATAAATGTCAAACTGAGTCACGCTTACAATGAGGTACGGAATAGTCAGCCCTATATAAGGATGTTAGCTTCAGGTGGCAAATTAGTGAGTCTTGTTTGAAATGATTGATTTTCTTTCCTTTCTGAAATGTCATCGAGATGTAAAGGTAAGGTTTGAGGTTGCTGATGTTGTTAGGCATGGGTCGTGGACTGCATGGCCTGTTGGTTGCTTGTGTTGTTATATTGGTTGCTTGTGTTGTTATAGGCATGGATCGTTAATCACATGACCTTTTTGTTGTTTATGCTTTATTTTGTTGTTTGTGAATCTTCTGCAGGTACCCTAACCACGTTAGAAGTCACACCATTTGTTAGTCTAACATGGTTGAGAGATGAATCTGCCACCAAAATACGCATGACGATATAATGGCATTATTTTCTTTTTGGAGAGGAACGAATGAATTAGGTTAATTAAAAATTGCTGCATTGCATAGCATGAATAACTCAAGTAAAAGTTTGCCTCTCCTTATCGCTCACTCTCTGACCAACAAAGGTTTTGCAAGATAAAATTTAATCAACAACAACATTGATACTCCCTCCGTCCCTTTTTATAAGGGATCGGGGGAGTTTCCAAGGAAACTAACAGAGGAAGAAAAAGACCAAGATGCCCCTAATGATTACTCCTCTTCCTCCCCCTGCCATGACCGCCTTCTCCTTCAGCTCGCCCGCCGCTGGCGCACAACGCGCTCCGCCGCGCTCCCCCTTGATTTTTTCCCCTCCTCGTGCTCCCGAGCCATCCCCTCCAGCCACGGCAGCCCCGCAACCCAGATCCGGTCGAACTCGTCTCCTCAAACTGCTCCCGGCTTTTAATAAAAAAAAAAACTGCTCCCGGCTACTCAGATCTAGTCGAGCTCGAGCTTGCGGCGGACGCCGACGACCCAAGCCTCACGGCCTAGTGGCGCCACGCGCCTCGCCGTCCTTACTTTGCTTCACCAGAACACGCGGCCGCTGCCTCTTCGAGGCCGCTGCCTCTTCATCCGGCGACGACGGCCGCGAGCGGACGGCGCCGCTTCTTTCCCTCCCCCTTTCCTTCGAGTTGGGCAAGCGCGTCCCTCCTCCATGGCAGCCCCCATCGCCCCTGCCCTGCCATCGCTGCCGCTTGGCTACTTCACAGCGCCAATCTGCGGCAGGGACAGAGGACGGCGAGCCACGGGCGGCGCGGTTTGCCGGCGATTCGCATGGGGAGGGAGAAAGAGGCGTCCATGGCTGGAGATGTAGATGGGGAGCTGGGGATGGGAGAGAGAGGCTGGCCGGAGAGGCGCAAGGGCGGAGCGGTGGAGAGGCGCAGCGACGGAGCCGCTCGTGGTGGGAGAGACCGAGAGGATAAGGCTCTTCCGTGGTGGGGAAAATAAATGTGCGTGTGGGTCCCACAATCCTCAATCCCATACATTAAGGGACAAATGCAAAATGCTCCAATCCCTTATAAAAAGGGATGGAGGGAGTAGGTAGACATCGGAATGATCGCGTGAACTCAGCTACCCAGTTTGAAGGCGTCAACGAAAAGGCCTAAAAGCACGCCAGCTTTCCAGTAGTTCACCAACGCATTAAAAGATTGAAATCTCCCAGGAGGCCTAGCAAAAGGGCTTTTTGTACATGAGCATGCCGATCCCTTTTATTGCAGCCACAACAATACCAGCAACAAGACCATCCCAATCACCTGTTTGGCCTTAGATCGTTGCCAAGGCGTTGGCGGTGTAGAAGCCTTGGAGCACGAGAAATATCTTCGTGGGCGAGTTAGTTCTGGCAGAGTTCAGCTTTTCAAATAGCTTCCTACCAGCAGCTTGGATGAGCCTGCCGAGCCTTGTTCTACCAAGAAAACCACCGTCCTCCTCGACGTCTTGGCCATCAGGGCTAGGTGATCCACCAGTCTCCAGTGCAAATATCGGCATCCATATATCTTGTGTGTTTCACCTGATAGCTGCACAAAGTACATACTTCCTCCGGTTTTGAATTGTTGACGTTTGATTATTTTTTAGTCACATTTGACTATTCGTCTTATTCAAAATATTTTAAAAATTATCATAAATTTTGTTATGCTTAGTTTCATCCCTAAAGGAAATTGAAATATAACTTAGAATTTTGCATATTTAAGCTAATATTTTGAATAAGATGAACGGTCAAACGTAACTAAAAAATAGTCAAACGTCGACAATTTAAAACCGGAGGGAGTATATTGTTGGGAATTCTTCATCATGGAAACAAAGAATCCCGACACGGACAATCAAACAACACTCACGGAACTACGGAACAGCATTTCATTACAAGGGTGTAATCTCTCCCGTTCCGTCCCGTCCTACGGAGCCCGAGGACGAGTATTTATAGGGAAGGCCAAGGGTTATTTCGACATGACTAAATTACCCTTGGCCACCCGCTATATTCGTGGAATATTCTGTACAACATTGTCACAAGGGTACAAATGACATTTCCATCCCACGACGGAAACCCTAACTACCCGACGTCATCGTGCCGGGCTTCGTCTTTCGGAGGTGCCGCCTTTTCGCGCGGTCGTCGGTAAGGTTGCGCCCTCCGATCAATGTCGGCAGACCACCGTCACATCTCGCCGACCCGCCGCCGATTCCCCACCTGGCCACGGAGAATCTGCGCCTTCCGAGAAATGTCGGCACTCAAGCGTCATCTGCAGTTAGAAAAACAAAGGAGAAAGGGGTGTCGTTATTATCGTAAATACCGATCCCCAACAGTAGCCCCTCGCGGTCGAGGGCCAACTTCGATGGGCAGAAACCGCGACACAAAGATTGGAGATTTACGAACGTCACCCCCCGCTGAAGTTGGGACGAGGGCCGATTTTTTTTTTACGGAACACGAGACAACGCCATAAATGCGGCGCCGTGGCCTATATATAAGGAGGAGGGGGTCGGAGAGCCCCGTGCCTTCGTTGTTCTAGTTGAATTGCTGCCGCGCTTTTTGTTGAAAGTTTCGCGCCGCATTTGTTGCCTCCCGGGTTTTTGTCGAGCTGCAGCGAGTTTCTTAGTGTCGCTGATTTCGCTCGTCGCCATTTTCTTGCTAAAAGGTTAGTTCGTCTATGTGCTTTCTACTCTCTTTTTGTGGTTGTTTATAATGTCATGCTTTTCATTTCAGATGCCTCGCGTTAAGCAAACCGCTCGTCGCGCTGACGAATCCGACGAGGAGTTCCTTGTCGATTCGCCTGTCGCTAATGTTGAAGGAGACGCCGACCTTGGCGGAGCGAACAAACCGGTTGAGGTTGATTCTGATGTTGCCGCGACTCCCAAGGGTTCCCAGGAGGGACCCAACCCTGCCGCAGATCTGGAGGTTTTGGCGACAGCTGCCTCCAAAGCAGCCGGAACTTCGGGCGCCAGCGGAGGTACTAAATCTGCCGCTTTTTTAGGTAAGGGTTTGGGGGAGTCGTGTTATTTTCTTGCATATCGTGAGTCTGCTCTTGCTGGGTCTGCAGCCAGGAGAGTGAGAGGCACAGTAGACACTGGCTCTAGCGAGAAGGAAGCCTTTGGTAATATCGACGACGAAGGCGAAGATCTTTCTGGGGTGCCGGCCTCTCCTAGTGAGCTGGTAGGGGAGGACTCCTGGGCTAAAAGCGGCATTGAGCCAACTTTTCGGTTTGGGCCTTCTAAAGTGACTCCCGCTGATATCGAGAGGTTTGTTGCACTGGGGTATTTTGAGTCTGGAAAGGCTCGTGCTTCTAGAGGGGAGGAGATTCCCCAACCCCACAACAATGAAGCCATAGTGTATCGCGATTTCTACGAGGCTGGTCTCAGGCTGCCGTCTTTTGGATTCTTTGCTCGCATCTTGGAGAAATATGGGTTGGATTTGCACCACTTGACCCCTAATGCAGTCGCCACGGTGTCGAAATTTATATGGGCTGTTCGTAGCTATGGCTCGGCTTTACATTCTGATGCTTTCTGCCGCTTTTATGATCTTAAGCATGATGTGAAAACAGTAAGCTTTGATGGGGTGAAGTATTATCCCCAATACGGCTGTTGCAGCTTTCAGCCTCGCACTTTTGTGAGAAAATCTCAGTATGAGAATGTTGAGCTCGTTGGAGGTCGCCGGAATAAGTGGCCTGGAGATTGGCGAAACCACTGGTTCTATGCTGAGGTACCAGAAGGGAAGAAAGACGACGGCAGTTCATATTATCCTCTGTTTTAGTCGTTCCCGAGCTTTACGGCCGGTGCTGTCGCCGGAATTCAGCGAATCGGAGGGTTTTAGGAAGTGCTGCGATGTCTTCCTTACCGCCATTAAGATGAGTAGTGCCCGTGATTTGGTGGAAGAGTTTGTGGCCTGTTGCATTTGGCCCATTCGGAGTGGTTGGAGCCCGCTGAAGTTGAAATCGAAGCGGCTCGCCAGACTCAACCTCAGCTACAAGGTGCCGTCTTTTGGGGTAAAGAAGCCCGACGGGATATCGGATAAGGACTTCGTTCGCTATGTTGAGCTGACTGCCACGGTTATTTGCGGACCTTATACTGTGTTGGAGAAGCAAGAGTGCGAGAGCATGCTAATTTTCCCTCAGCGTGTGAATCGCATTTTTGACGAGATGCAGGTGAAATACGGTCCCCGCGCCGTGATGTCCGTTAAGAAAGGGCGGCGAAAGAAGGGCGAGCTTGTTATCGGAGCGACGTTCATTGAGAAACGTGGTTGGGAAGCAGGTCCCGCTCAAGACGTTGCCCTTGACGCGCCAGCCCCAAGAGCTGCAGTCGGCTCTTCAGCCGCGACTGCCGCCAAGAGTTCTGCGGCAGCCCCAAAGACGGTGGCTGGTTCCTCAACTAAGGGTGCCGCCAAAAAATCTGCGGCGTCTGGCAAGGCTGCTGGGACAATAAAGACGCCAGCTGGGACTTCGAAGGCCGCTGAAAAAGCTAAACGCCAGAGCTTGCGAAAAATGCCTGTTTCTTGGGCAAGGCAGAAACTGCGGCAGCTTCCTCTCCCTTAACTAGAATCGATGACCATGCTTCTAGTTCATCGGTTAACGGGAGTGTGTCTAACAGTTCATCTGAGACGAGCTCGTCTGATGCAGGTGAAAGATCTCCGGGTGCGGAGATGCGAGAAGGCGATGCCGGCAATCCTTCATTGGCCGCTTTTGTCGAAATGACTAAGGCGGTGGATCCTCAAGGTCTTTTATTTAATTCTTGACAACGATCTGACTTCGTTTGATTTGCAGAGCTTTATGACTTCTTGGCCAGGGCCGATAATGCTTCAGTCGCTGAAGTTCTGGACAAAAATGCGACGATGGTAATTGTTTCTTTTATTTTTGTGTCGCTTTTTATTCTATCTTCGAATGGGTTTGGCGCTAACGCGTGATTTTGCTGCTCTTGTGCAGACTCTAGCGGCGGCTCGCGCTCTGAGTCGACGCTTTTATGGGTCCGAGGCAGCCTCTTCATCCGGTGATATGCTAGAACTGCGGCGGGCGCTGAAGGAGGAGCGCGCATCTTTCGAAGCTGTTAAAGCTGATCTTAATGATCAGATTCGAAAGAAAGATGAAGCGTTGGGTGTGCTTCAGGAAGTCATCCAGAGCGGCGAGGATGAGGTTGCTCGCCTGAAGCGAGAGTTGAAAAATGCGGGAGAGAAGATAACTGCGGCAGAGAAGAGTGCCGAGAGCGCCAAAAAAACTGGCCGCAATTTTGCCCGCACTTTCTCTAGCGGCGCCTTTAGTGCTCATGCTTCTTTTGAAGCAGCTCTGGCCACGATTGGCGGCGCCGCTAATCCTCTTCCGGGCGTCGAAGGTTCGCTGACGCCGGAAATGTTTTTCAATTGGCTGAAGGGGGAGTTTGGCGATCTCCCTGAGGCTTTCGAGGGTGTTGACATTTGTTAAGTCACACCAAATAAATCATCTCTGACAGTGATGTCAGAAATAATCTAAAGATGTGTCTTAGTGTCGATTAGGTAAATCCGCAAGCGCACGGAGAATACCGTTGTAGCATTTCACCAATGGATTACTCCAATGGCTGTCATTTATAGTTCTCCCAAGGGAAGGCGGCGGTATGAGATAGCATGTTCATAATCATATAACTTATAATATACCAAGGTCTAAACAGGGGTAAGGATACGGTGTATGGATAGGGTGACACACAAAGCAATCCAATCTAACATCAGTACAAAGCCTAGGTTAAGCGGGGTTAAGAGGAGGTCGAGCTGGGCCCCTATGTACTCCTTGTATTCCTGTCTATGGGTCATACATGCATCACATACAAACCTAAGTTCTATGTTAGCCTGGAACAGAGAGGATGAAGCACAGCAGGGCTGTCACCACCTACTGGCAACCCTCTACGAGGACATGTGACACTAGGGCTGTCACCACCTACTGCCAGTCCTATGCCTGTTCATAGAGACAACCAAACACTCAAAGCTATTTACCAATCTAAGCACCACGCTTACATTGCTAAACAATACTCTCCACTCCCATGGGACTCTGACCCTTCGGATCATCAAGTCGGGAGCAAGAGTACACCTAACCTTGACCCGACGGATCAACAGATCAAGTGCTAAACCATGCATAACTCTGACCCTACGGATCATCAAGTCAAGAGGTCGGACATGCGTAACTTTAACCCTACGGATTAACAAGTTACAAACTATGGCGCAAAGAACCCTAACCCTACGGATTAACAAGTCAAGGGCCAAAGCATGTCCAACCTCATTATGCATAGAACGAGTGTAAAGGCAAGGATGAACTAGTATAAGTATGTGAATCATATATGAACCAAACATGACTAGACAATAACCACATAGAAGGTACATGGCTATCATACTAGTGCAATCATAAGGCATAAGGAATAAAGGAGTAAATGCTATAGATAAATGATACAAGTCTTACAAGAGGGGAATGGAGAAGGTCCACCCCCAAACTCTCCAAGACTAGGTCAAGGACCTCTAGTCAGCCCTCTACTCCCCTCTACTCTACTCTGGCCTGGAGGCTAAGCCTAATGCTAGAGAATGAATCCCTCTTGGTGTGTGTCCTCAAAGGAGGGGGGTACCCCTTTATTTATAGCCCTCCAAAGGCGGTGGAATTGAGGCAGTTCCCGTCATTGATGGCATTGATTGCAGGGGGAACCGACCTCAGTAAGTCGGTTGCAAACCGCCATAAGAAGATGGGCCAGTGGGGCCACCAGGGGGGGGGGGGGGTCGGCCGACCCCTGTTCCCAGGTCGGCCGACCTGGGGTGGGCCACACTGGGCCTCAGCCTCCTTTGGTTCCTGCCTTGGGTTGTATACTGGTCCAGTCCACCTGCTATGCGTGGACTTGAAGCCTTTTGCTCTGGTTTTTAGGCTTTGGGGAGATATCTTTATTCCGGGGAAAATCGGAGTTTGAAAATAGATGTTTTATGCTTCCTTTTCCCCATAATCATACGAAATGCACCTGCACTCACAAATTCACCAAGACTCGTGGAATTCATTAGTTTCAAGACCTAAGTCTACCTTTGGTGTTTGATTTGAGGGCAAAAGGTGCAGCTAGTTGACGGTTTATTTTGGGTCTAAGAGCCGTCAACAACTCCCCCACACTTAGCCTTTGCTCGTCCTCGAGTAAAGAATGAAGGACTAAGGTGAAACATAACTTCCTTGGTATGATGCTAGCATACAAGTTATTCCGAGTCATACCTGCACCTGTGAACTTTGATGTGTCTACCATGTCATCTTGGGCGGTTGAGGAATGGAACAGTCTTGATTCAAGTCGTCATCACTCCTCTGTTGAGTAACTTGGGTTTTTGAAATATTTTCAAAGTAAAAACGTAGCTTGTACTCCTCAATGATAACTCTCAGATCGCTCAATGTGTATGATTCCTCACCAAGGCTTTTGGCATGCCTCTTTTCATCCTACATCTACAAATGGCTTTATGTGGAGCTTGGTAGGGAATGAAAAGGAGCATACTTGCATCACTTATATTGCTAAGTCAAAGAGTGGATCCAAGGAGAAAACAAGTCATACAAACTGATCAAGAATGTGCACGTGTGTGGATATGTGTATGAAAAATGGAATGAGATGGGTACTCCTTGATGTGGCGATGTCTCTCTCTTGATTGATTTTCAATAAAGAACATGGCTATCACTTCTTTTGTCTTTCTCTTTTTTTTTTTCCGATCATGCTCATCATGTTTGAGCATTTCTTTTTTTATTCATGCCCATGCATAAGAGCATTCTTTCTTTCTTCTCAAAATTTTTTTCTTCTTTTTTTTCTTTTCGATAGCCATGTCTCTTTTGCACGAGTATATGGAGAGAGACATCAACAGCAAGTGATGGAGTATTTATTTTGGTGGATGGGTGGATGGAAATGGCGTTGCTAACTTCCAGTGTAGAAGTTTAGCATGCTCTGTGGTGGTGGTGTATGTGTACGTGATCTTGATCATGAAAGTATGACAAGCATCTCACAAGGGTCACAACAATTTGACAAAGCTCAAAGCAATAACAAGCAGCATTTTGTAGAGGTTTTCAATGTGATCATCATATTTGGCTCTGGTGGGAAAATAAGATCATTGAGGAGTGCAAAGCTATGGATTTTAAATTTTGCAAGATAAATTCCCAAGCACTCAGTACAGAAGAAGCAAGATTCCTCTCATCTAACCATATCACATTCGCCAACAACTTAGATAAACACGGGGTCCTAAGAGATTGGTGTTCACAAGCAACAGGTGTATGATGCGAGGAATAAAGAGTAGGCAGGCCAACCAAAGGAAGTATGTTTGTGGCGGGTTCATTTTATCTTTGAGTTAAATTTTAGTAAATAACCATCAAAGATTGTTTTAACTCATGAATTAGGGAGTAGGGGATAGGATGTGCAAACCATCGCCATAGATGAAGTGGAGACCAACAGTGACCATAGAAGACCAAACCGAAGGTTCGATCGAACTTTCTTTTCTTATGCCTGATGGCTCCACTCCTTAGCCTGTTTGAACGGTGCGATGTTGTGCATCATGTTGGTGGGAGATCTCGAGTGTGTGCTTGATGAAGAACGAGAGGTCTCCCCCACACTTGTCCTTGTACCTAGACCTTTTTATTCAAAACAAACAAAAGGATATGGAAATAAAAAGGACTCTACCGGGGTTAAAGATCGGCGAGCCTAAGTTTATTGCATTTGGAAAAAGCAAATTCAAGGCGCATTGTATGTTTGGAACGGGAAATAAAAGCGCCTAGTTTATTCATTTTTTTAATCTCTTTATTTGACCTTAGATTCTTTCTCGATTTTTTTTTAAATTTTATTTTATTTTATTTTATTTTATCATGCATGACGAAAGCGAAAAGATACAAGTTGTGATTCAAGTTACCTTAGTGGGGGAGGGAACCTCCCCCACACTTGTTCTTTGCTCACAGCCCTGGATTTGGGTGGAATCCCATGCAATGGAAGTTGGTCATGAGATTGACCGGGCTTCGTTGCAGCGTGCTGGCGAATTGGTCTTTGGTGGATTGCTGCCATCGAGTGTCACAACGAACCTCTAGCCTCATATGGTTCTAGGGGTTGGTCCCAACCAAGTGCATACCCAGTTGTTTCCTTCCCCCTACATATTCATAGGCTAGGGGCTGCGGTTGTGGCACGACCATGGCTGCACCCTTGGCCTTCTATTTTATCATCCCTGCCAAAAGCACTACTCCTGCAAGCAATCCCAATCCGACTTGGAGAGGGATAGTTAGCTCTCGGACCATATACAAATAAAGTCCCGGTTAGGTGACGGGATTTTATTTGTATAGCCGAGGAAGAGAAACACAAGTGGATCTGGACCAAGTTTGAGTGTAACCATGGCAAGATAATCCTTGTTGATAAAAGCTCGGGGCTTAGTGATGTATGAAACGTAAGCATGGTCTAAAGCCCTGACTCTTGAAGCGATAAAATCAATCAACGAGGTGCACTCAACATGGTTCACTCAAACGGTCCTACTCACTTGGGAGGTTCTAACCATTGCACATGCATAGCACAGGAGAGGTTTTGGTATTGTAAACCATGGCATAAGGGATTCAAAGCTCATCCTCATAGCTAGGTCAAATGATCACCTCGAGGAAAACAAGTCATAGCAAGCCATTCATGCATCAAGAGCAAGATAGGATATGACACTTTGCCAAAGAGCATGCTTGCGAAGATCAGGAGTTGTAGAAAAGCTCAAGCAAGCAATGCTTATGGAAACCGAGTAGCAGACTAAGATTGTTTCATGAAAGCAGGTGATACTCATTCTGGAAGAACGGAAGAGTAAAACCATTGTCTACTACTAGCAGGGTGCATAAAAACTGTATGGCAAGTAGGAGGGAACCTTCCTTACCCACACAGGCAAAACAAGCTCACCCTATGGCTTCTTATTATTGGCAAAGTTGATATTCATACCTGTCTTGTGCAGCAATTCCGAGTCACGTGCTCATGTGTGAGCATAGACACGGTTCCATAAGTGTTGTAGGCTTGCATTTCCTCATCGCACACCAAGATGGGTTGGTGTCGAAGAGGAGTCTCGACGTGTTGTTTTGATTGTGGTCCACCTCCGTGGGATCTTCTTGAAGCTCTTCATGCCAACCTTCTCAAGCTAGGCATGAGCTCGATGGAGAGGTACGGATATGTGTCACGTCGAGAGTGACATGGTTTTGAGCTTGTCGCCTTCTTCAACACATGTTTGAGCTACTTGTTGGCCCCTTTTCATAGCTGCACACAAGAGCAAGAACACAAGAGCAAACTCGAGAACGGGTTACGTTAGTGTGAACAAAAAATGGATCTCCCGTTGGTTGCTCTTGCAAAGATTTCTTTTTATCACAACTCAACAAAGCAAATAAAATCAAAAGAAGAAAAGGGAAAAGTCTTTTTTTCGAATTCGAGACAAAATGCCAAAGGGTTTGTCTCAAATTTATTTCTTTTTGAGAATGGTTTTTAAAGAAGAAAAAGAAGAGTTGGAGGAAGTCCAACGTGAAAGAGAGTTATTTTGGAAACCTCCAAAAACTAAATGGAAGAAACAGAAAGAAGTTGAAAATATTTTTCCTGAACTTGAGACACATTCCAATGAAAATTTTGGAGAAATGTGTGAGCAAGATTTTGTTGTGAGGGTGCTTGAGTGAAAAAAATGAAATTGAAAAGTCCAAGCACCCTTGCTCCAAATGTAAAGAAATGAAGTTCAATTTGATCCACAACTCCCTATTGGCTATGGAAAAAAAAGTCAATGGGAGTTGTGCCAAAATTCCAACAAAATTTTGCTCAAAACATTTTCCAACAAAAGGTTGTCTTAAATTCATTTTCCAGATTTATTTTTAAAAGAAATAAAATGTTTTCTTTTCAATTTATAAAGGTTTGAAAACTCCCAAACAAAATTTTGGAAAGATTCAAACATGCAAGAATGCAAGTGAAAAATCAAATATGCAGGGATGTATTTTTGTGGAAAAAGCAAATATGCATGGGAGCAAGAGGTCAAAAATGCAAAATGCATGATGATGGGAAATGCAAATGTGCATGCGAGGAAGCAAATATGAGATAACTACCAATTTACCTTTGGCAAGGGCTCACCAATTTTGAGTCCAATGAGCGGGACTTCCAATGTTCAGTTTGGCGACGTGATGCCTGATCCCGGAGATGAGGATGCAGACGATTTCTCGTGTTGGGATTGTGCCAGTCTTTTCATGGCACTTGTGCGAAGCCTCCTTCCCTTATGCTTCCCTTCTGTGGTGATGTTGGATGGCTTCTCTTCCTGCTGAGGGTGTGGTCTCCACCCTTCACCGATAGCTACCTTCTCCACTAATTTTGTTGCTTGTGCGGCGGTAAGTGAGAAGATGGTTCCTTTGGCACGAGAATCAAGATAATCACGAGCTGTTGGTGTCAACCCGTGGTAGAAGTTGATCAATACTGTCCAATCATCCATTCCATGGTCAGGACATGCTGTCATATATTCTTGAAGATTCTCCCAAGCTTTAGGAATGGATTCTTCTTGTGCTTCCCAGAAGTTTGAAGTTTTTCCATGAAGGGCATAAACTTTCCTTTCTGGGAAGTATTTCTCGAGGAACGCTGCAGAGCAATCATTCCAGGTAGATGCAATACTTGAGTTGGCATCGAACCAGTGTTTCGCCTTTCCCAAGAGGGAGAAGGGAAACAGACGAAGTTGAATAACATCTTGGTTGACTCCTTCGATGGACACAGTGTTGCAAACTTCTAGGAATGTTTGAAGGTGAGCTTTTGCGTCCTCGTTGGCCATTCCTCTGAATGGATTGGCCTGCACCATGTAGATTAGGCTAGCTCTAAATTTGAAGTCTCCGTCTCCAGTGTTGACAATCGGCCCAATCGCCGCGTGATCAACACTAGCAGCGGAGTATTCACGAAGCACATTTTTCGCCATTGGTATTGAGCTTTATGGTGCGGATGTAGCCGGCTTGATCGTCGAGAGTATCTTGAAGATGGGTGACTCGAGGTTCTGCTCTTCTCAAGAGTACTGCTGAATTCTCTGTGTATATCTTCGACAGGTCAAGACCAGAGGTAGATTACCCTGTTTTCACATAAAGAAAAAAACAGAGCAAAGGTAGACCTATCTAGACAGTGGCAATTAATAGAGATATAATTATAAACAATGCTAGTGATTCTCATTAACCAGTGCCTTCCCCGGCAACGGCGCCAGAAATGCTTGTTGACATTTGTTAAGTCACACCAAATAAATCATCTCTGACAGTGATGTCAGAAATAATCTAAAGGTGTGTCTTAGTGTCGATTAGGTAAATCCGCAAGCGCACGGAGAATACCGTTGTAGCATTTCACCAATGGATTACTCCAATGGCTGTCATTTATAGTTCTCCCAAGGGAAGGCGGCGGTATGAGATAGCATGTTCATAATCATATAACTTATAATATAACAAGGTCTAAACAGGGGTAAGGATACGGTGTATGGATAGGGTGACACACAGAGCAATCCAATCTAACATCAGTACAAAGCCTAGGTTAAGCGGGGTTAAGAGGAGGTCGAGCTGGGCCCCTATGTACTCCTTGTATTCCTGTCTATGGGTCATACATGCATCACATACAAACCTAAGTTCTATGTTAGCCTGGAACAGAGAGGATGAAGCACAGCAGGGCTGTCACCACCTACTGGCAACCCTCTACGAGGACATGTGACACTAGGGCTGTCACCACCTACTGCCAGTCCTATGCCTGTTCATAGAGACAACCAAACACTCAAAGCTATTTACCAATCTAAGCACCACGCTTACATTGCTAAACAATACTCTCCACTCCCATGGGACTCTGACCCTTCGGATCATCAAGTCGGGAGCAAGAGTACACCTAACCTTGACCCGACGGATCAACAGATCAAGTGCTAAACCATGCATAACTCTGACCCTACGGATCATCAAGTCAAGAGGTCGGACATGCGTAACTTTAACCCTACGGATTAACAAGTTACAAACTATGGCGCAAAGAACCCTAACCCTAGGGATCAACAAGTCAAGGGCCAAAGCATGTCCAACCTCATTATGCATAGAACGAGTGTAAAGGCAAGGATGAACTAGTATAAGTATGTGAATCATATATGAACCAAACATGACTAGACAATAACCACATAGAAGGTACATGGCTATCATACTAGTGCAATCATAAGGCATAAGGAATAAAGGAGTAAATGCTATAGATAAATGATACAAGTCTTACAAGAGGGGAATGGAGAAGGTCCACCCCCAAACTCTCCAAGACTAGGTCAAGGACCTCTAGTCAGCCCTCTACTCCCCTCTACTCTACTCTGGCCTGGAGGCTAAGCCTAATGCTAGAGAATGAATCCCTCTTGGTGTGTGTCCTCAAAGGAGGGGGGTACCCCTTTATTTATAGCCCTCCAAAGGCGGTGGAATTGAGGCAGTTCCCGTCATTGATGGCATTGATTGCAGGGGGAACCGACCTCAGTAAGTCGGTTGCAAACCGCCATAAGAAGATGGGCCAGTGGGGCCACCAGGGGGGGGGGGGTCGGCCGACCCCTGTTCCCAGGTCGGCCGACCTGGGGTGGGCCACACTGGGCCTCAGCCTCCTTTGGTTCCTGCCTTGGGTTGTATACTGGTCCAGTCCACCTGCTATGCGTGGACTTGAAGCATTTTGCTCTGGTTTTTAGGCTTTGGGGAGATATCTTTATTCCGGGGAAAATCGGAGTTTGAAAATAGATGTTTTATGCTTCCTTTTCCCCATAATCATACGAAATGCACCTGCACTCACAAATTCACCAAGACTCGTGGAATTCATTAGTTTCAAGACCTAAGTCTACCTTTGGTGTTTGATTTGAGGGCAAAAGGTGCAGCTAGTTGACGGTTTATTTTGGGTCTAAGAGCCGTCAACAGAGGGCGTCGGCCGATTCGCGGCTCGCACGGCGTGTTCTGCCCTTCTGGACCTGCTTGAAAAGCGGCAGTGCAAGCACTTCAACGATTTGGCACGCACTACTTACCATGACTCGAATTTGGATGAAGCCAACGCGGCGAGCGACAGCAAAGGCGTTCGTTTGGCTGTGAAACGCTTTATGAAGAGGTATTGGGGGGGTGCATGGAATGGAGGCCTGCCGCCAATACGCGAGGAGCAAGCTTGAGGAGGTGGTGCATATTTTCTTCAGAGATTATTTTATCTTGCGAGAAATGGTTTAATAAAATGTTGTTTGCTTTTAGATGAAGGCGGCGACTGGCGTCGAAATTGCGGTGGGGAGCTCGAAGAAAAGGGCGGCTACTCCTGCCAGTGATACGCCGCCGGCAAAAATTGCCCGTGTTGATGACGCTGCCGAGGCGGAGAAGGCTGCTTCGAAGATTGATGCGCCTGCTGCAGTTGAGACTCCTGCCCCAAGCGCGGCTCCCGCAGCTGCTTCGTCTTCAGCGGCGGCCGAGCCGGAAAGTGCGACGGGCTCCGCAGCGCCTGGTGCTACGCCTGCCGCTCCTACTGCGCCGGCAACTGAAGAGGTCTAGGCTCTTAGGCGTGAGGAAGAGAGTTTTTGAAAACACTTGGTTTGTAATAATGTACGTTTCAATATGCTTTGTGCGCAGGATTGTTTTTGTGGCGCCGCGTTGAACATTGCGCCTTTGAAGTACGAGCGTGATGGCTTGCGCGTTTCTGGCGAAGCGCACTTGTGTTATGTTTCGCGATACCCGCGTCATGATTTCGGGCATTTCTGGAGGGAAATGATGTCTCAATATTTTCAAGGGCGGGAATGCTTGATTTGTTGCTTTCACCGCCGGCATTCTTCTTCCATAGCGGTCGTGAAGGCAGAAAGCGTTGAAGATCTTAGCTTTGATCCTTATTTGGATCGTTTTAGGTGTGTTTACGATAGTGCGGGCCCTGAATATGGTCCCGGGTTTGTAGTAGAAGTTGACTTTGATTTGTAACTGGGCAGTCGACTTTGTGACAAAGTGCGCCAGGATAAAACGTTCTGATTTGCGAAGGTGGTTTCGGCGATAACTCTGTCAATTTTTTACAAGTTAAAGCCTCCTTCGCTTTTTCGCTTAGTGAAAGGCGCTCGCCGTTGCTCGGTCGTCGGAATAAAACGAACGTCACCCCCCCTGGCGATCGAGGGACGGAGGGCGCGCCGAAATTGCGACGCACAATTCATATGGCGTATATTCGTATAAATTGACGAAGGAGCACATGTCGCCGCTATTTTGCGGTTGGCTCTGGTGCTTGTCAGGTATTTTGAGGTTGACGCTATTCTGGCTTGAAAGGCGGCAT
The DNA here is from genome assembly GCA_012490785.1 of Eragrostis nindensis. Classification (NCBI taxonomy): domain Eukaryota; kingdom Viridiplantae; phylum Streptophyta; class Magnoliopsida; order Poales; family Poaceae; genus Eragrostis; species Eragrostis nindensis. Next base: position 1,824,779 of record JAAXCT010000036.1, on the reverse strand, counting down.
TTGATGATATGGGCCCTTGGCGCCTTTCGTTTTGTTTTTGTTGAAAGAGAACATGGACCTCTAGAGTTGGAGTTAGCTCTGTTATTTTTTTACGAGTTGAAACCCCTCCGCTTTTTGCTTGATGAAAGGCGCTCGTCGTTGCTCGATTGGCAGAATAAAACGAACGTCACCCCCCTCCCCCTGGCAATCGAGGGACGAAGAGCGCGTTGAAGTTACGAGGCGCCACTCGTGCGGCGTTATCCTTGGTGAATTTTGCGAGAGGTGCATTAGGTCGCCGCAATTCAACGGTCGGCTCCGATATGTGTCGGATATTGAATATTTGCCGCTATTCTTGCTGAAAGGGCGGCACTTGATGATACGTTGCCTTTGGGCCGCTCGCTTTTGTTTTTGCGAGATTTTGTAGGACCTCCGGGGTCGTGTCCCTTCCTTGGATGGGTGTATTAAGTCCCTTAAGATTTTGATTTCACTGATTTGTTTTTGTTGTGTCGGATTTTGTCCAGAGCCCCTTGGGGGTTGATCTTTCTGCCTCTTTCCTTTAAGGAAATGGACGACTGAGCCCTTGGGCTGGTAGCGTTCCGAACTTTCTCAATTTTATGAGAAAGGTTGGAGAGATGGCCCCTTGAGGCGCTTTTTCTTTTCTAATGCCGCTGTTTCTCAATTTTATGAGAAAGATTGGTGAGATGGCCCCTTGAGGCGATTTTTTCTCAAAGTGCTTAATGGAGAATGAAGCCTGGGAGAAAGGAGCAGAATTTTTTCTTCCTTTCGAGTAGCTTTGGTTCAGGATTTGATTCCTGCGCCGATGTGGCGATATTTAGCGAATGTGGCATCGGCTACTTAAGAGGTGGAGAGTTTGATTTTTCCGGGGAAGATAGCATTATATTAAACTGCTAGGGTTACAAAGGTCCCACCTCGTTAAAAACCTCACCCCCATTATGGGGTTCCCCTGTGAGGAAAAGAGTTTGGGCCTTGAAAACGAGAAAAGAAAAATTACAACCTAATTGCCGACTAAAAGCGCCGCTTATAACTGCGCGCCGCTATTAGCCTTTACATTTTTAGGTGAAGTACCTCTTGAGGTTGTCGACATTCCAGGCATGAGGGAGCTCGTTGCCTTCGTCTGCCAAGTGATAAGACCCTGAGCGATTGCTCCTGACGACAATGTAAGGGCCCTGCCACTTGGAGTTGAGCTTTCCAGTGCTCTCTGTTTTTGGGCTTCTTAAGAGGACGAGGTCGCCGACCTTAAATGATCTTGGCACTGCTCTGGTGTCCCGCCATTTTCTTGTTTCTTCCTGATACTTCTCCAAGTTAAGGATGTGTTGGTCTTTGTCTAATTCCGACATGTCCTTCGAAACGGCGTCAAACTCATGGCAATTTCGCCCGAGAGTTGCCCTCATGCTGCGGTGCTTTATCTCTTCTGGTGACATGGCTTCTTCGCCGTACAAGAGCCTGAAAGGCGTGAACTTGGTGGTTCTTGAAACTGTTGTGTTGTGCGACCAGATCACTTTATGCAACTCATCCATCCATTTTCCTTTTCTCTGGCCTTCCAGGCATTTCTTGATGCCTTCGAAGATTTGCTTGTTCGCGTTTTCGACGGTACCATTTGACTCTAGATGATAAACAGATGCAAAATTCACTTTGGTGCCTATGGAGTGACAGAATTCGCGGAACTCTTGGTTGTCAAATTGTTTTCCATTGTCCACGGTAATTTCGGCAGGGACTCCGAATCTGCATACTATGTTTTGCCAGAAGAACTTCTTGATTGCTGGGCCAGTGATGTTTATCAGTGGCTTCGCCTCTATCTATTTGGTGAAATAGTCAAGAGCTACTACAACATGTGTGTAATTTCCGGTAGCCGTGGGTACCGACAATGTCAATTCCCCATCGCTGAAGTGGCCATACTGGTTGGATGAGCTGGATGAGCTGAGTTGGGTTGTTAATTTTTCTTGAGAATTTCTAGCATGCTTCGCATGTTTTGACAAGTTGTTGGGCGTCCTGCAATGCAGAGGGCCAGTAAAAACTTTGCCGAAAAGCCTTGCCGACTAAGGCTCTGCTGGATATATGGGAGCCGCAGATTCCCTCATGAATTTCGCTGAGGAGCTTTTTCCCTTCTTCTTGATCAATGCATCTCAAGAATGGAGTGGACGTGCCGAATTTGTATAGGAACTCGTCGACGAATGCATAATTTCTTGCTCTCTGTTTCATGCGCTTGGCCTCGATTTCTGATTCAGGCTCATAAAAATCCCGGAGATATGCCATGATGGGAGCACGCCAATCTTCACTTGAAATGGCATGTATCATCTTGGGTTGTTTCTCTGCCGCTTTTATGGACGGAGAACTCAGTGTTTCAAAAAAGACGTCAGGTGGCAAAGGTTCTTTCCTGGCTGCCGCTTTTGCTAGCTGATCCGTTTCACCATTCAGGTTTCTGTCAATGTATAAACCATTGAAGTGCCTCTTCAAGCCCCGCACATGATCCAGATACCTTGCCAACAGTTCATCTCTGGCCTTGTAGGTTTTGTCGACATGCCCAGCGATGACCTGAGAATCTGTCTTGATGATGAAGTTTTTTACTCCTAATGCTCTTAGCTTTCTTATGGCGAGCAAGAGGCCCTCATACTCCGCCACATTGTTTGTGCATTTGTCAGTGTCCTGGTTGAACTGCAATCTGATCGCGTACCGCAATTTGATACCAGATGGTGAAGTCAAAATTGCGGCAGCCCCTGCTCCAAGATGGCACCATGCACCGTCGCAATGGATCTCCCATGGAATTTCAAAGACTGGACCCTCGGTGTATGATGAGGGCTCTGTCCAATCTGCGATGAAATCCGCCAACACCTGAGAATTTGCGGCATTTCTTGACTTGAAGTCAACAACGTGGTCTGATAATTCCGAAGCCCATTTTATGATTCTTCCAGATGCTTCTCTATTTCTGAACATGTCATTCAGTGGTTGATTTGTCAGCACTCGGATGGTGTGAGCTTCAAAGTAGTGCCTCAATTTTCTTGATGCCATTACGACTGCATATGCTATCTTTTCCAGCTCAGAATAGAATCTTTTTGATCCTGAGAGAGCTTCAGATACATAATATACTGGCACTTGAACCTTCATGTCTTTGCCCTTCTTTTCAATTTGCTGCTCTTGCACAAGAGCGGCACATACTGCTGAGTGTGATGCTGAGACATACATTAGCAGAGTTTCATTTTGTTTGGGACTCGCGAATGCGGTCATTTTCTTGAGATACTCTTTCAATTCAGCGAAAGCTTTTTTCTGCTCTAAGCCCCATTGAAAGTTGTTTGCATTTCTGAGGACTTTGAAGAAGGGAAGGCTTCTTTCGGCTGATCTGGAGATAAATCTGTTGAGTGCCGCAATTCTACCAGTGAGCTTCTGCACATCTTTGAGGCATTGCGGTTCTCGCATATTGATGAGTGCACTTATCTTGTCAGGATTGGCTTCGATGCCCTTGATTGACACTAGGCATCCCAAAACCTTTCCCTTGCGAATTCCGAAGACACATTTTTCAGGGTTGAGCTTGAGGTTTGCCTTTCTAAGGTTTGCGAATGTTTCGGCCAAGTCAGAAATATGATCTTCTTTCTTGCCGCTTTTTACCACTATGTCGTCGACATAGGCTGACAAGTTCCTGCCTATCTGATTCTCAAAGGCGATAGATGTCATTCTGCAGAAAGTTGGTCCTGCATTTTTGAGGCCTTCCGGCATTCTGACAAAACAATAAGTTCCGAAGGGGGTGATGAAACTTGTTTTCTCTTCATCCTCTTTGTACATGAAGATTTGGTGATATCCGGAGAAGCAATCCAACAGTGACAGGAGTTCTGAACATGCCGCTGCGACGACAATTTTGTCGATTCTGGGCAATGGGAAATCGTCTTTAGGACAGGCCTTGTTGAGATCAGTGAAATCTATGCACATCCGCCACTTTCCGTTCTTTTTCTTTACTGGTACTGTGTTAGCCAGCCAGGTTGGATATTTCACCTCCCTGATAACATTTGCATCAAGCAACCTCTGCACCTCAGCCTTGACTGCCTCGACCCTGTCGTCGGACATTTTTCGGAGTTTCTGTTTCTTTGGCCTGATGTTTTTATCAATTCGCAACTTGTGCTCTATTACATCCCGACTGACGCCTTTTAGGTCACTTGCGGACCAGGCAAATACATCCTTGTTTTTGCGAAGGAACTGGGTAAAAGCTTTTTCCATGTCCTTCGGCATTCCTGCCGCAATTACAACCTCCTGTCCTAAGACATGCTTGTCCAATGGAACTCTCTTTGTTTCTTCATTAGCCGCAATTGCCGGTTCTTCCTTGTCCATTTCTTTTTCCAATTGAAGGACTTCTTTCCCTGGCTTTCTTCCTGCCGGGTACAAGACATGCACATTCGGGTGAGCATACAAAAAGTGTACATTTTTCTGGCCGGGGGCTGCCGCCCTTTCAATATTTCTGGCTTCTTGCTGATCGCCAAAGACTGAAATGACCTCCTTGTGTGCCGGCATTTTCATGCAAAGGTAGGAGCTGTGTAAAACTGCTTCAAATGCATTGAGGACTCCTCGTCCGAAGATTGCATTGTAGGGGTACGGCATATCCGCCACATCAAAAGTGATGTGTTCTGTTCTTGCATTGTCGAGGGTGCCAAAGGATACTGGGAGGCTTATTTTGCCGAGAGCGCGGACTTCTCTCCCGCCGAAACCATACAAGGGGTATTCTGAAGGCTGAAGTAGAGATAAATCAAGGTTGAGTTGGTCGATTCTTTTGAAGAGGATGTCTGCCGAACTTCCGTTGTCAACGAGTATTTTAGTGACTGACCAACCATAGGTGTTTGCCTGGATGACCATGGCATCTGTATGAGGGTAGCAGCGGAGGTTTAGATCGGCTTCTGTGAATGTGATTGGAATGTGCGACCACCGTGATTTTACCACGGGTCCATTGCACACCGCATTGACGGCTCGGAAGTAATTTTTCTTTTGCTTCGTACTTTCGAACTCGGATGAAGATCCGCCGGTGATTGGCAGGATGACTCCATAGGTGGGAAGGCTCTGAGAGGAATTGTTTTGGTTTGTCTGTTTTGGGAAAGGCGGCGGAGGTGGTAAAGGTGGCTCCTCAGAGGCCGTGATTCTGGGAATTTGCGGCTGGGGTGTGTATGAACTTGCTTGAGACGTCGCCAAATGCTGAATATGCGGCGAGGATGGTGGATGTGGTTGGTATGGGCTTTGGAAGTGGTGGTGAGGGTTGTAAGAATTCTGGAAGTATTGGAATGGGTAGGAAGCACCGAAAGGTGAGTTGTTCCAAGAATTGGCGGCAGCCGTGTGATTGACACTTCTCTGTGTTTCGCTTCTTTGCTCCTTGGCTTTCATTCTTTCCATGGCATCTTTGGTTTCCGGGCATTCCTTGGAGGTGTGGCCCTTGTCAAGTCCGTGGAACAGACAGTATGGCTTTTTTGGCTCCTGGTTTCGCGAGTTGTGCGAATTGCCGCGACCCCTTCCTCGAGAGCGATTGTTTCTTCCTCCTCTGTGCTGAAAATTTTCGGCAGGGTTGCTTGTGTCGATTTTTTCTTCTTGGTTGTCGATATGATTGACTAGGTTGGAGTTCTGGCTCTGATTGTTGTTGCCACCTCTCCTAGACGAATTGCAATCCTGCTGCCTTTGGCTCGATTGGTTTTTCTTCGCCTGGCGCTGCGCGCTATGCTGCTCTAATCTTCTTCTGTGGTAGTTGTCGGCTCTACAGAACTGATCGACCGTTGAGAAAAGCTCTTCGAGTGTTGAAGGGCGGTGCATGGAAAAATGAGTGGCACAAGGGCCGGCTCGCAACCCTCCAATTGCGGCGTCAATGACAATTTGATCCGGAATATCGTCTGTTCGGGCTTTGAGCTTGACGAACCTCTGGAAATAGTCTTGCAGGGGCTCTCTCTCTTGCTGAACACATGCTCTGAGTTCATCTGCGGATATAGATGTTCTGTGAAAACCTTGGAAATTTGTCGTCAATTTATCCCTTAGGTTCTCCCATGAGTATATTGATCCGGGCTTCAGCCTAGAGTACCACTCAAGGGCTTGATGCTCAATTGCAGTGACAAAGGTCTTCGCCAATACCGTATCATCTCCTCCAGCGGATGCTACTGCAGCTTCAAATGACATCAAAAATTGCCTTGGGTCGGTTGAGCCATTGTACTTTGATAAGGAGATAGGCTTGTAAGTTGCTGGCCAAGGGGTCAACTGGAGGCCTTCTGACAAGGGGGAGTTCTTGTCGAATTTACTCACGAAAGGTGCAGATTAGCAGTATACAGTCCGAAGCCTATGATGGCCTTCGTCATTGTTGTTTGTTTCAAAGTAATGCTCTTTCTTTGCTTCGCTATTTTGCCCTGTGGCGCTTGTCATCTCGTCGAGCTCTTTTTGCAGTTCGGCGACTGCCGCCTTTGCTTGATCAATCTGCAGCCGGAGCCTCTCTTTCTCTCTAGCCCTCTCTTCAGAGATTATCTTCTCCTTTGTTAGCTTGAGTCTTTTTCCAAGTTGTTGCAAGTTGGAAAGTTGACGCATTTGCTTGTCAACTTCATCTTCCTCTGGATCACTTTCCTCATGGTTAATTGTCGACGGTGGTTCCGCCCATTGCTTGCCGGCTTTTGCCTGCTTCGACTTTTCCGCTTCTTCACTGAAAATGAGGTCGATAGAGCTTTTGGCGGCGATGTCCTCATCACTTGGCCGAATTCCGGCGGCTAGGCTTGCTTGCGCCGCGTCGGAAATTCGGTTGGCCTCGTCGGCCATTTGCCTTTCTTGAATGAATGCCCAACGGATTTCTTCTTCCGAGAATGCCGGGTTGGGAGGGAGAATTTCTTCCTCAAAATCCGGCGGGTGGGGGCTGATGGTGGTTTTTGGACTAGGTGCTTTTTTCTTTCTCTGTGGCATCACGGGTGGTATTTTCGAGCGACACAAACGGTGGGCGCCAATGTTGGGAATTCTTCATCATGGAAACAAAGAATCCCGACATGGACAATCAAACAACACTCACGGAACTACGGAACAACATTTCATTACAAGGGTGAAATCTCTCCCGTTCCGTCCCGTCCTTCGGAGCCCGGGGACGAGTATTTATAGCGAACGCCAAGGGTTATTTCGACATGACTAAATTACCCTTGGCCACCCGCTATATTCGTGGAATATTCTGTACAATATTGTCACAAGGGTACAAATGACATTTCCATCCCACGACGGAAACCCTAACTACCCGACGTCATCGTGCCGGGCTTCGTCTTTCGGAGGTGCCGCCTTTCCACGCGGTCGTCGGTAAGGTTGCGCCCTCCGATCAATGTCGGCAGACCACCGTCACATCTCGCCGACCCGCCGCCGATTCCCCACCTGGCCACGGAGAATCTGCGCCTTCCGAGAAATGTCGGCACTCAAGCGTCATCTGCAGTTAGAAAAACAAAGGAGAAAGGGGTGTCGTTATTATCGTAAATACCGATCCCCAACATATATCAAATCACATTACCTACACATGTGTTGGGGACTGAGTAGAAAAGTTAAATTCTCAAATAATTTGAGAAACACGCATCTTGTAGACTAGTTTCCATCTAATTTCGCAGACTATAGCTGCTAAACTACTTAGCCCGTGTTATGGTCGATCTTCACTTCCGGCGGAACGGCGGTGGTGCGGTGCCGGGGTGGCTGCCCGGCTGCGCGCTAGGGTTTGGGGGCGGCGGCGCACGGCATGGGGGAGAGGCGGCGGGCGCGGCTAGGGTTAGAGGGAGGGGCGGCGGCAGCTCAAGAGCGAGAGAGCTTAACTCCTTTTCTTTCTTAATTCAAACCTGGTTACATGCCCCTATATTTAGAGTGGACCGACTTGGACGCTAAGAAAGACTCCGACCAGATCTAATCTCGACTCTATCTCGAATTACCTAATTTAAATGACTTTCCCAGGTTTATCTATTTATTTCCAAAACCGACTCGACTACCCTAGCCACTTTTATGAAAGTCGGGGCGGCGGCTGGCCGGCCCCCCTCCTGACGCGTCTAAGGGGGCGGCGGCATGGGCCGGCCCCCTTCCCGGTGCGCCGTCTTCAGGGCGGCAGCTGCATGGGCCCTCTGGGCCGCCACCGCCACGTCGCCGTCCTCCTCCGCCGCGTGGTCGTCGATGCAATTCTGGCCCATAACACCTCCCCGCGCTTCGAAGTCCAGCGCGTCCTCATGCTGGGGCACCATCCAGCTCGGTCCTAGCTCCGTCATGCGCGTGGGGCGGGGGTGGGTGAAGAGCCAACCTCACCAAGACGTTCCCGAGCATCAGGTCATCGATGAGGTTCCTCCGGGTCCTGTCCAGATGAAGGCGAAAGTCGTAGGCGAGGGCTCCCACAAAGCCGGAGATGCCGTAGTAGCGGGATGTCGGGCGGGTATCGTTCCCGCGTGTCGCCGGCGTCCTTGGTGCAATAAGAACGCTCATAGGAACCCCCATGTCGACGTGGAACAGCTCGGGCTGTAGTGGGGGCGCTGGGAGAGTCATGTGCGCCGGTCCATCCGTCGGTAACAGCTTGCCGTCTAGCTTCACGACAAAGCTGTCGTGAATGATCGGCCTCGTACCCGTCAAGTCCATGCAACGGCCGTAGAGGATGTGATGCTCCGAGCTGGACGTCGAGATAGGCGGGGAGCCTGGGGGGACAACAAAGAACACCTGGCGCACCTGCAGAAATTCGTAGCCTGTGATGTCCACAAATCTGACTTGCACTCCTCCGATGGTAGCGCGTGGTAGCTCCCGAAGACGCAGCACCGACGAAGGGAAGCAACGCGCAGTGTTCACCGCGCCAGGCATGTACATGCCAACGGCCACCTGCCGCAGTAAGGTCTCCTCACCATGTGCAAGCACCGTCTCCAGGAGGCGAGGTAGGAGAGCCGACGAGATCGGCAAGTACAGGCGATCGTCGAAGAAGATGAGGCCCTCTCGTGCCACCCAAGTACGTGGAGCCTCGCCTGCCTGAATGCGCCCCATCAGCGCGGAGAGCTCGCCGTCGTGGTGCACCTCCCAGCGAAGGTCGTGAAGGATGCCGGAGTGTCTGTTCAACAGCTCGAGGATGTCGTCCACATGCCGCGGTCCTTCCATGACCGTGACCGAATGTACAGGTGTCGGTGTAGCAGATCCATGCCGCGCTGGCTCACGCGGCTCCACCCTAGGTGCGTCGTCCAGCGTGTCCGAGGACAAGCTAGGGTAAGGCTGGTATGGAAGCGAATTAACGCCTACAATCAAGCGGTGATTCCCGCCGTAGAAGAAGGTCATCGATAGGGAGCTGAAATCCCAGACGATCGACCCAAGCATCTCGAGCCATGGTGTTCCCAATACCATGTCATAGGCATCTGGCAGGTCCGTGGTGTAGTGTTGGTAGTTTATACGCACCCATTTATATACCGCAAGTGGACGGTGTACATTGTAGCTTTTTCCCTTAGAGTATTCCAAAGTTTATATCGAATCCACAGGGATCAGCAAGAGAACCGTAAGATCTTCTACGTCGTCTAACAAATCAATCCTAGCATGAAGCACTTATTGCATATACGAGAGCATGAAAAAGGTGAAAGTCGGGGGATGTGCCGGTCGGCACAAGGGGTGTGCCGATCGGCACGGGAGCTAAATTGTTCGGGTGTTGTCTGAACAGCCTAAGGAACTTGATTAGATCACGGGGTAAGTTAGCCAAGTCTACTAGTTGAGATCGTAACCAAAAAGCTTAATCAAATAGCATCATAAACGGGATTACTCAATTATTGATAACCGAAGATCGGTAGGTCGAAGCCCCTTTCCGGAATGCCCTGTCACGACCAATTCGCCGTAGTCGCTGACCTCTTCCTACTCTACACATCATCTCAAGGATCATCGCGTATGCATTAGCGGCTGTGGAGGTACAGAGACAACATGCAATTATGGCGCATTACAAGATCCCAATACTACCATAACCACAATGGAGATAGTGAGAGATTGAATCCCTCACCTCTTATTGCCACCACAATTAAGATAATATCTAATACTTAGTCGTCACTAAGCGTAGGAACAAGTGCATGTAAAGACCATAAAATCCAGGCAATCAATAATCAAAACCATTCATCCACATATTCAACCATACTTCGATAATACATAGTGCAAGATACATCACCATCTAGTTGGCCTACCTCGATGGATCACCTCTTTAGCACCGATGGTTCTTGATCAACAACTAGAGAACATGAAGAACGGGGCAAAGCCCCGGTGGCTCTAAACTTACTAGCTGTGTTGTCCCTCTGGCGGCGGATCCCTAACCCTAGGGCGTCCCATGGGTTATATATACAGTGGGGAGGCGTTTGGAGGCGAAAGGAAGCAATTCTGGGTCGGTGCCGGTCGGCACCAAAGTCGTGCCGATCGGCACGAGTCGTTTCCAATTCGGACTTGATTTTCCTTTTCGTAGCTCCGCCTTCCACGAACCATAACTTCCTCGTCCGGAGTCCAAATGAGGCAAACTTAGACTCTATCTCGTAGCCCTCGAAAAGATCTACAACTTTGGTATTCATTGGATCTCTAGATTCGGCCGTCTTGGTTCCCAAATATACGATGCCAAAATATCTGTCTCCTCTGCGCAGGTTTCCTTGCGGGGCCCATATCTCCTAGCTCCAGAATCCAAACGGGACAATCCATATATGTTCCGAAAAGCTCTCGACAAGATCTACAACTTTCCTTTATATTAGATTCCCATTAGAGCACGTCTTGAACTCGAAATCCGTGTGACAATAGAGTACTGTTTCTGGACTGCGTGAATTGATCTTTCCTTCCAGATAAACCTTCTAGAAATCCTTAGGCATTGGGCCACGGCCTTGGGCTTGCATGTTGAGTTCCATGGACGTCCAGAGGTGTCTTCTAAGTGCCATGGGCTAGTGGGAAGCCCTCCTTGCATGGCGAGTCGGGTTCATGTCATGTCGATACATTCTCATATAAGAGACCCTGTCGTCTTCAATGTAGCAACTATAAGCACTAAAACGAAAACGTACAATGAGGTAATCGCAATAGAAGAGGTCATAATATGGAGGAATGAGAATATGGACAATATGTCGAGTGGTTTTGGGCATATAAAAGAGGTACTTAGAAACCACCAATACCATAGGCATCTGGCAGGTTCGTGGTGTAGACGTCCACGGGGTGAGTGTCGGGCCCCAGGAGGAGAGGAATGCCGCGAACCATGCCGCGGCTCACGGCTCGGGCGCCTGACCCGAAGGTCAAGCCCATAGCCACACGGTGGACCGGTGGCAGCATCCTGTTGGCGACGGAGAGGTCGATGAAGTTGTGCATGGCTCCCGTGTCGATGAGGGCACGGAGGGTCACGCCATTCACGATGTCGTGTAGCTGCATCACGCGACCGCCGACGCCCATGATGGCCAGCAGGTCGCCATCCTCCATCTCCATCAGGTCGTTTAGCATCTCAATGTAGAACAAGTGCTTGCACTTGTGTCCACGCGAGAACGTCTCATCGCAGTTGAAGCAGAGGTTCTTGCCTGTGACGTTTTGCCATCTCCTCGCGGTGAGGCGTTTGAAGACGGGCTTTGCTGGTGTAGACCCGCTCGCAGCGCCTGTCGCTGGTGTCGTCGAGGAAGGAGTCGCCGTAGTCGTACTCGACGCCTTGGATACCGGTGCCGTTGGATTTGGCGTTGGCCTTGCCGTCGTCGTCGTCCTAGGCGCCTGTGCTTGCGCCTGGGATGGTGGGTGCTCCGCCATCATGAGCGCCTTGCGCTCGTACGCGCGTGCCAAGCTCATGGCCCCCTCCATGTCGGCCGGCCTATTCAGCTCGACCTCCGTCTTCAGCGGTTCCTGGAGTCCCGCCGTGTAGAGGTTGACCTGCTGAATCTCCTGTAGATCGCCCGCGCGAGCAATCAGGGCGAGGAACTGCTCGGTGTAGTCGTCCACCGAGCTGGTGCGTCGGAGGGTCGCCAACTCGCCAAGGGGGTTGGCGCGAGTCGGCGGCCCGAAGCGCTCGTTCACCAAACGAGCGAAGTCTTGCCACACGATGATGCGTCGCTCCTTGTTGAGGCGCATGAACCACTGCTGCATGCCTCCGGTCATGTGGAACGAAGCGTACCACACGCGCTCATCATCTGGAATAGCCTATCCAACAAAAAATTGCTCACATCTATTGAGCCAAGGGAGAGGGTCCTCTTTACCGTCGTACAATGGGAACGACAGCTTGTGGTAGCTAGGAACCCACAAGCTGTCGAAGCGTGGAGGCGGAGGAGCAACCGGCGCCGATCTCAACGAGGGAGATGGCTTCGGTTCCGAAGGTTTGATGTCATCGAAGGCGTTGTTGATGAGGTCGTTGACGAACGTGGCGTCGACGGCGTTCCCCTTGGAGGCATAGACGGCCTCCACGGCCGCAGCCGCCATGGGTTAGGGGGAGGGGCGGCGGCAGCTGGAGAGCGAGAGAGCTTTGGAGATAAACTCTTTTTCTTTCTTAATTCAAACCTGGTTACTTGCCCCTATATTTATAGGGCGGACAGACTTGGACGCTAAGAAAGACTCCGACCAGATCTAATCTCGACTCTATCTCGAATTACCTAATTTAAATGACTTTCCCAGGTTTATCTATTTATTTCCAAAACCGACTCGACATACCCTAGCCACTTTTAGGAAAGTCGGGGCGGCGGCTGGCCGGCCCCCCTCCTGGCGCGCAAGGGGGTGGCGGCATGGGCCGGCCCCCTTCCCGGCGTGCCGTCCAAGGCGGCGGCTGCGTGGGCCCTCTAGGCTGCCACCGCCACTTCGCCGTCCTCCTCCGCCGCGTGGTCGTCGATGCAATTCTGGCCCATAACACCCAGAATCAATTAAGGACTAAAAATGTGGAGAATTTGGCTATTTGCCTATTGTCTCCTTAGCTAAAAAGATACTTCCTCTGATTAAAATATATGAGCCAGACAGCTTGAACAATGTAATATTTGTAAACTTGTGAATCAATGCATACAGATCTATTCAAAGTGATCACCAATGCAAAGGAAACATAAAAGATTTTGAAATTTGAGACAACACCATTATAGTGCGTGGTAGAAGATAAGATCATTGTTGTACTTTCCACCCATCACCCATAGGACGAGCAGTGAAGTTTTCGCCTTTAAGGCCACATAGTACTACCAAAAATAATAACAATTTCTTGAGATGGTCAATGGCCAAAACTACAGATTACAGTCCATATGCTCAAGATCTGTCAAGTTTTAATCCGATGGTTTTCTTCCACTATTTTTAGTTTTCCAGGTTTAAAGCCATACTCAACATACCAATTATGTGAAATTTTTCTGGGTGCTAACCTGACAGGGCCTCTTTTCTTCCCACTGGCAGGCGGCAGGAAGCCTGCCCGCCAGAGGGGGAGGATGAACCGCGCCGGCTAGGAGCAGCAGCAGAACCCGCCAGCCGTCGCTCGCGGTTCAAAGGGAGGAGCCCCAAGGTGCAGCGGGATGGATGGGAGACGAGCAGGGCGCGCCCGGGCCCGAGCGGCCGTGGCGGCGGGAGGGGTGGGACGAAGACGGGATGCGCGACGCCGCGAAGGCGACGAGGGAGTTCAGGCGACATGTCACCTCTCTCTCTCTCTATCAGCTGCTGGTACACAGCCGCCGCAGACGGCGGCACCCGACACCATGGAGCTCCTCGCCACCACACTCCACCTCCGACGCACTGCTCCTCGCAACCACCCTCCTCCTCCAGCGCGCCCCTACCTACAGCTCGCAACGGTCCGCCTCCTCCGCGGAAGACGCCGCCGTCTGACTCGACGCGCGTGGAGCGCGCATCGGTAATACTGTGGCAGTTGTCACAGGCCGGTTTCGTCGCGCTTGCGGGCCTCCTGCTAGTCTGCATCGATGCGGTAGCATGCGGGCGGGACGGCCTGCGTGCGGGAGCAAAGGCGTCGGCGCGGGAGCACACGAGCGAGGGCGCACGAGCGGGGCAGTTGTAGTCGATGTAACGCCCTAATTTTCACATTTTCGCAATAGTTTAAAATTTTCTTAATTTAGTTGGGGTGTTATCATTTTTACTAGGTAAAAGAACTATTTTCTAAATTAAATAAATTAATTTAGAATATAAAATAATTATTTGTTGCATTCATGCTGGAGTAGTTTGCAGTAGGTGCTTTATTGGTGGAAAATGTATTTAAACTTCGAATAGAATTCGTTTTCGAATTAGTTTAGATTTTGGAAAGGAAAAACGAAATAGAAAAGAGAAAGTAAAACTCCAAGCCTCTACTGGGCCGATTCCTCTTGGCCCAGTTTACCTTTTTCTTTTTCTTTCTCTTTTCCTTTTCCCTCTTGGGCCGGTTTCCTTTTTCCTTCGCGGCCCAGCTAGCCAGCCTGCCGTAGCCGCCAGCCCGCCGCAGCCCGCTTGAGCCCGACGCAGCCCCCGCAGGCCCAGCCGCAACCCGCCGCCGCCCGTACGCCGTCGCCGCCCTCGGCGTGTGCACCCGAGCCGGATTTGACCTCGGTCTCTGCGTATAAAAGGGCAGTGGACCCTTCCGCGACCCCTTTTCGCCCGTTTCGTCGCCACGCGTCGCCCCCGCAAACCCTAGCCGCCGCGTCGCCGTCGTCTCCTTCTGCTCAGGTGGCCGCCGCCGCCGCGAGCCGCTCCGCCGCCTCCGCCCTGTTCCGGACGACGCCGACCCGACGCCACCCTCGCCCGTGACGCGACGCCCCTTCGCCGCCTGATCTCGTCGAGTTCCGACGCCCCGAAGCTCCTCCTCGACCTCACCGAAGTTTCGCCGCCTCTCTCCGCCGACGAGCGTAGTCTCCTGAGCCTCCCCGAGCCGCTAAGCCACCAAGGTGGGTCCCACGTCGCCGTCCGTGCCTCCCGGCCAACCGCGGCGAGCTTCCGCGCACCGGAACGTCGTTCCGGCCATCCGCGGGCGAAGCGCCGCCGCGCCCCGCCCATCTCCGGCGACCCCGGTCCACCGTGGACCCGTGGACCGGCGATCTCGCCCGGTGCACCGCAGCTGTGGACCGAGTCCACGGGAGTTCCGAATTAATTTAATTCGTTTATTCTTTACTGCGTCAGCCTGACGTCATGCTTGCGCAATAACTCGAGTTTTCAGTATAAGAATAATTCCGGAAATGCTAAACTTGCAGATTAGACCCTCTAACTTCAAATGCTTAGAACTTTTTACTCCTAACTCCGTTTTAAGCGATTCTTGCGCTCATGCGATCGTAGGATCGAGCTCTATCTTTTGGTACTGTTTTTGTAGTAGTTTGGTACTGTTTGGTGTACTGTTTCTTATTGTTGTGTATGTGTGCTTTGCATGTTACTGTTATTAGAAGAGGAGCCGTTTGAGAACTTCCAGGACCAAGAGTTTGATCAAGCAGCAGCAGGGGATACAGCAAGTGTCCTTGACCATTCTGAACCTATGTTTTAAATGTGTCGTTTATAAACATGCATGCTTGTTTAATATTGAATCCTATATGTCTACTTTACCTGTTCCATATCATTCCTTGTCGCCCTAGCTTATGGTGGTTGTCTATGGGTAGCTTTTGCTTAGCTTTGCTGTTGGAGTCAATCACCTTATCATGTTAATCTTGACTAATGGTATGCTTTAACTAAGTGTTAACCTGCTAATCCGTTTAGCAACTTGGAAAGCTAGGGTCTGAGCAAGGGGATGGTTTGGATGGTTCTCTGTGAATATTTGGTTTGTGATTAGTTCTTGCTCGGATCAGCTAAGGACCGGTTTGTGGAGCATGTAACCATGACAACAGTGCCATCACAAGACTGATAATGGGTAGGCTAGCCAAATAATTAGGATGTTCTTAATTTTGTGCTCGCTGTTGGAAGAGTGGGGAATGGATGCTTTGTGATCCTGGGAACCGCCTGGCATCAGAGGGGGCAGCTGGGGTGTTGGCTCTTGAGTCATGGTCCTGTGTGAACTGTGGGTTTCTGTGAACCAACACTTATGTACGGCTGTGGAACCTTAATGAGCGAGTTACATTGTTGGGAGCATTCTTTGTAAAGGCTAGTGGAGAAACCCCGGTCATCTACCTCGGAAGTGGAATGGCTCTACAGGAATCTCTAACTTGTGGGAAAAGTAGTGCCACCTCTGCAGAGTGTAAAACTTTCATGAAAGCCGTGCTCACGGTTATGAGCGGCATGGCCATCTCACATGATTAGTGGGTGCTGGTTGGTCGGGTGGTTTCTGGGTGAATTTCATGAATCTTGGTGATCTTTTCCCTCACGGTCCTGTGTGAACCGTTGTCCTCTGTGGACTGTCTCCTGTGTGGAGTTTGGTTTAATTTACTTAATTTAATTGATGGGTAGTCTTAACACACCTAGTAATATATGTTGCTTTATAAAACGTCTCTTATGTTATAGTTGGCATTTATGCAAATGAACCATGTTGTAGCCTTTCTTCTATTAAGCTTGCATGTCATATTTTTCCCCCACTTGCGGAGTACGACATGTACTCATACTTGCTATTCCCCATTCTACATTGAAATGCTGCTCAGAAGATGAAGGCGCTATGGAGTACTTCGATGAGGAATACTAGGCGTGCTGTCTCCCAGTCGACTGCCTGTGCGTTTGGGTGTCTTCCGCTGTCGAGATATTTAGTCTTATGAGACATTTTATTCAGTTAATGTAATAATGCTACGATGAGACGATGTAATAATGACACTGGTTATACTGTTTATTTCACTATTGTCTCTATATGTGTGGAACTTGATCCCGGCACACATATAGCTATGCATTCAGTTTTGTCCTTAAACTGGGTGTGACAGTCGAGAGCAGAGACGGCGACGCGGGAGCGCGCGGGCGAGAGTGGCAGTGGCGGTATTGCCACGAGCATTGCTGCAACAATAAAAAATTGGTTGCGACAGATAGGTGTTGTTGCAACGGTTTTTCATACATGGTTGCAATGTGTGGACATTATTGCCACAAAACAGCTTCCGTTGTGAGAGGTATGTGTTAATAGCAACCGTCAATAAAATGGTTGCGAGAGGTTAGCATCTATTGCAACAAAAGAATAATTGTGGCACCAAATTTCAATATTTTCGTGGCAATATACTAATACTGTTGCCACGATTGTCTATTCGTGGCAACAGATATGTTCTATTGCAACAAAATATTATCGTTGTAATTTGTGAAAAGTTTGTTGCAATAGGAAAAAAGGTTATTGCCACAAACAAAGAATCGTTGCAACACGCAAAATCTGTTGCAACGATTTTTGGCTTTTGCCACAATTTTTGCTAAACTTTTCCGCATCAGGTGAGAGGATAAAGAAATAACATTGCCATTGTATACATAATTAGCAACACTAGTGTGGTGGTAAAGTGTTTTCTCCAAAACATCAAGGTCTTGGGTTCAAATCATGTTTAGAGCAATATTAGCCAGCATTGTTTCTTTTTTATTTTGCTTTCGCTGAATTCATTGCCACAACTAAATATAGTTGCAATAGTCATTTATTGCAACAGTCTGAGTTGCTGATTGCAACGTTTTGTTTCGTGGCAACAAATATTGGTATTGCAATCAAACAAAAAACGGTTGCATAATCCTGTTGCCACGCTACTACTTGCCATGACAGGTCATAAAATGAGTTTTGTAGCTATAGCAAGTTATTACAACCATTTTGACTCTATTGCCACGATATTTCATCGTGGCAATACCCCAATTTTCTTGTAGTGAGCGCACAGGCGAGGCGGTTGCAAGCGAGAGCGGAGATGGCGGTGCAGGAGCGCGCGGGCGGGGCGGCTCGCGGGCGAGAGCGGGGGCTGCCGGTGGAGAGATCGGCGGCGGCGGTGCTGCAGCGTGCGGGCGGGGCGGTCTCGTGCGAGAGCAGAGACAGCAATGAGGGAGCGCGCGGGCGGAGTGGCCCGTGGGCGAGAGAGGGGGCGACCGATGGGCGAGAGCGGAGGCGGCGGCGCGGGAGCGCATGGGCGGGGTGATCGCGGCGAGAGCGGTGACGGTGGCGTGGGAGCTCGTGGGTGGGGCGGCCCGCGGGCGAGCAGGGGCGACCGGCGGGCAAATGCGGAGGCTGCGACGCGAGAACGCACGAATGCCTTACAAAGACCGGGGTTCAGCAGGAAGAAAGAGTAAGAAAAGAAAGGAGAAGAGGTGACGTGGCACTGACATGTAGGACCCACTATGCCACATCGGACAAAACCAATCGCAATACCGTCCAGGGAGGAAACTTGCACCGCATCATCGAGTTGAGGGAGTTGGGTTATCCGGTTTTGTAATGGAAGGTAAAAGTTGCAACTCCTATAAGAGTTCAGGAAAGCAAATAGGACTTCTTCCGGGTTAAAAATACTTGTTTTATGCAGGCATAAACAAGGCCCATGTTCACCCCAAAAATAATAAAGAGGAGGGGGACGCAAGTGCATTTGTTTGCAACGATCCTGTTGTTTTTCTATAAGTCTATCGCCCAGCCAGACGCACTGTAGTGGAGACCCCGCGCACGCGGCCTGGCTCGTGAAATACTATGAGCACCTAGCCTGTTTGAAGCCATACGAGAAAGAGAACGCGCGCAACATTTTGTGGAGAGAGAAAGAAATAGGAATTCCTATGTAGGTTGTTCTATAAAAGTCAAACTGTATATCAGTGTTTGAGATTCATGCGGTTGAGATCAAGGTGGGTGGAGAGAGGGAAGGCTGAGAGACTGCCACGTGGTGCGACCTGATTGGGGCGGGTGGAAAGGGGCAAAAAGAATTAGTTTGAAAATTTCGAACGCATTTTTCTCCTAAACCGTAAGTCTGTTTTAGAATTAATGATATAAAATAAGATCCATTATGAATATTTTTTGAACTTTTTGAAATTCAAATTTTTTTCAACATTTTGAATGTACAATGTCAACATTATGTTTGTACCACGCCACATCTTTTTACTGGATCAATATTTTTTTTTGAAAATGTTGACTTCATGTTTAAAAATGTTAAAATAGTTTTACAGAACTGTTGACTTTTTTGTTTCAAAATATTGACGGCTAAGTTGGGCTGGGCTATTCAGATTTGTTAGGCTATTGGGCCGATATACAGCTTTCTAATCTTATATTGACCTGCATATAGGAGGTCCCAAAAGAAATTCAACCTGACGTAAACGCATTAAATATACGATCTAGGAAAAAAACCGTATCTCTCACATGTGATGTTTGTTTTGAGTATCATTTCCACCATTGCATTTCTACTCGATAAACGAACAAAACTAGATCCCACTTGCTATTTTTTGAATATATTTTATATACGATAGCAACTTATGCTCTATGTGTGATAGCAACTTCTGTACATGTAAGTTGCTACTTCCTATCTGTATCAACGTTAGAAGAGATCATTGTAGCAACTGAATAATTATTGTAGTTTTTACCATGTAACTACTTCAATACATGCTAAAAGTGTCACATGACACAAAATATGAGTTGCTATTGAAATAGTGAATGAAGTTGCGCTATCGAGCCAACTGATTTGAAGGATTGAGACGATATGGGTCAGCTGATCATGAGATTCATGAAGTAACCAGGGCGCCTCGCTGTCTACGAAGACATCACCTTCTACTGAAAGAATAAATAGTCGTAAAGTTACAACAGTCGTCCAAGTGAGACTTGAACCTGGAGGGTTGGTTCCACCAAACAAAAAAAACAAAACAAAGCTCAAGAGTACAAGAAAAAGGAAGCCTCTCTACATTAATTTGAATACATCTTGGCATGTCCTTTCAATTAGATTGCTTCTTTTTCATAAGTTTATAATGTACCTAATTATTTAGAAGAAAATTTAACAATAATACATGTTTGTCGCCATTCAATTGTCAATGATATATTTATATAAACATAAAAATATTTCTAATAGAATTGAGAAAGTTTAAGAATAAACATAAAAATATTTCTAATAGAATTGAGAAAGTTTAAGAAACTAAGCCAGTTTATGCAAATCGTTCTGTTGCTATGAGTTTTTGATTCAATGGAGGGAGTTGGAATAAAAGAGCTTAACTGATAAAGTTCTCCTATGTTGAACATATGGATGAGTATAAGTGTCACTACGTGAAAATGCCAAGGTTGACATAAAATAGGTGACGGGCAAAATTGTGACCGGTCGCCTAAAATAGAAGGTCACGGATCACTGCACAACCCATCACCTAACGTGGTAGGGTCATGAGGGAGGAGAGCTAATAGGTGACGGGCTTTAATGTAGCCTGTACCTTATTAATCTCTAGGGTAATAAGTGACGGGCAATATCAGAGAGGGTCACCTGTAATACTGGGCATCTTTGCTGCCTGTCACTTATTACCTTGAAACTAGTAGGTGACAGGCAACATCAAATCCCGTCATCTTTGTGCAGATATATAGGTGACGTGCTTTAATGTTGCCCGCCACCTATTAATGGGCCATGCAGCCCCTAGCTACTTTCCCTATTTTCTCTCCCATAGCTCCATCTCGTCAGTTCCTAGCTAGGCGATTTTTTCGCCATGTTTTCGAAATTCAACTAAACGTTTACTGAGTTGCCTTTTGTATTGTCTCTTGGCCTCTTAAGGTGTGTTTCTTACCCTTTCCTCTCCCTTTACTCTCTTTTTTGCTAGATCTATGTGCATTGTTAAATTTTGCGATATTTCCAGCAGCATATATCAAAGTTGGATGTATATTTTCTTATAGGTGACAGACGTCAAATGTTGATCATCACCCATAATCATAGATAGGTGACGGGCAACACATGTGATGCCCATCACCAATGACTATTTGCAGGTGATGGGTATGCATGCCCGTCCCCTTTCTTTTGTTATCAGTGACGAGTTAGGGTGATGGGCCTAGATACCCGTCCCCTATGATGGTCTTTGCCCGTCATTGTTGACTGTTTTTTAAAGGTGTGACTTTTGTTGCAACGTATCAATGACACTAAATAAAAAGTTAGTCCTTCTTCGTGTATATTTGTTCTCAGCACTGAATTCTAGATTCAGCACAAGTCTCAATTTTCTTATATTTGTTCCCTTCAATTTATAATATAATAAATTTTAAAAAATTGGATCTTACAAAAGTTGTGCTAAATTCATATATTATAAATCCGAAGGGAGTATACAATTGTATATTCGCGTATGCAGTACTGGAACATGAAATATACATGCACGTCAGCATGTGCATTGATCCAGCAATAAAGAATCTTTTAGTAGTTAATTGACAGGAGAGCGTGGCCTAATTTTTAATGTCTTGGAACCATAAAAATTTATGTGTAACAAAAGAAAAATCGTTCTCACCAATTTCTACTTGACCCAGAGAAAGACTTCATGTAAATTTATTTAAAGTTCCTCAAATACTTTATATTTATTGATTTGATACAGAATATAAATAAAGTTCCAATACAAAGAGGTACTGAAAGGAGTTATATATCAACACAATTTGGTTCACATATAAAAGCTACAAAATGCTTATTAAAATAAGAGCCTTAGATGACAAGTGTATATAAGACTTAGAAGACAAGTTTATGACCCTAAACCTTTCGAATATTCAAAATAAGAAATACAATAATCTATTATGCATTTGTTGTCTAAGTAGCTAGCCCGTGCAGGCGCACGGGTTGATGGAAAAGTAGGTTTTCAACAAAAATTAACTAGTACTCGCTCCGTTTATAAATAGATGTCACTATTGACTTTTCGACATCACGTTTGACCGCTCGTCTTATTCATATTTTTTACGTAAATCTTATTTACTCTTTTATAACTTATTTTATTATTGAAGATATTTTAATTGTTGCTTATTTATTTTAATATTTGCATAAATTTTTTGAATAAGATGACAAACGTGATGTCGAAAAGTCAACAGTGACATCTATTTATGAACGGAGGGAGTATAAAGCTTGCCATAAAACTAAAGCACAGAAGCTTGACATAAAACTAAAGCACAGAATGAAACGTTCAGGCGCAAATGAAGAATACTGTAAAAATGGGGACCATAACCAAAAATATGAGCTACTTTATTTTATCTTTGAAATAAAGAAACGGGAAAAGTTTTATGCGAAACAAACTGAACAATATCAAACGGTCATGCTACACTTGGGAGCAGAATGGATTTTCCCTAAGCATATACATAACGAGATGTAAACATAATCCTTTTTATGCCCTAATTAACTGGCTTCTGCCAGCCCCTTGAAGTCGGTAGGCATAGTGTACCGGCCGGGGCGGCTGTGATAGAAGTTCATGGCGGTCAGCATCGCGCCGTGCTGGGAAGGGTGCACCCGGTCCCAGAAGGCGTGCTGGTCGCGGTTTGCGCACAGGGTGGAGTTGGGCAGGCAGTTCTCTTCCGCGCCCAGCGTCCCGCCTCCGCAGCACGCGCCGGAGATGTCGGTGTACCCCACGGCCTCCGGGTCGGCAAAGATGGCCTGCGTGAAGCCGTAGAAGTCGGCGAGCGAGTACGTGAGTCCCGGCAGCTTGTCGGCGACGCCGGCGATCATTGTTTGAAGTGCGTCGTCGAAGCCTGACGCCAGCTTGTTCAGGCTGTCCAGGCACGAGTAGTTCGCGACGAACAGCCGCGCCGCCGGCGCGCAACCAAGCATCCCCACGTTGATGATGGCGAACTTCCTCGCGCCCAGCGCGTACAACTCCTGCAATATAACATCCATTTTAAATGTAAGAGACGAAAATAGCAACTCCTGCAATGTCACATCGATTTATTAAATGTAAGATATATATGAAACACAACAAATCCTGCAATATAACATGGATTTTTGTATACATTTATGGTGCCTGAGTAGCTGGAGATGAGGCTGCTGTAGAGCGCGGCGACGTCGTCACTCTCGTGGACTGCATCTAGTTTGTTCTGCGAGGTCGTCGTTGCTGCCGACGCTGCGAAAACAAACAGGTCGTTGCTGCCGACGCTGAGGAGGAAGACGGACTCGGAGATGAGGCGATTCACCGCCTCGGAGCCTCGCTGGGCGACCATGTCAGACTTGGTGGCGCCGAAGTACTTGACTTGCTTTGACAACGGGATGTTGTTGCCTGCGTGCTGCATAGTTAAGCATGTTGTTATTAGCCAGCCAGTATTTCAAACAGTTGGTAACGTTTTAATTATGTCGTTTTGTTTCTCGCGCATATATAAGATAGTCAACAAACACGTTTCAGCAGGCATCTCAACATCCTTTTGAATAATGCCCTTTATGACTGGTTCAGAGAACGTCACGTCTAAATATCTTGAAAACTAGAATCATACTATTACACCGTTGTTATATTTTTTATTCTGTGAAACATTTTTGTACTAAGATCGAGCATCTTTACTTTGATATAGAAGAACAAGTAAATAATACTTACAGTGGAATCGAGGATCCCAGCTCCTGCCGAAGCATAGCTTACACCGGTACTAAAGGAGCTCCGAACCAAAAGGCCAGTTCTTTGTGCCAGAGACAGGTAAGGCGGTGGGCTTCTTGTGAATCCCATGTTCATCGCTGCAGGATGCATATACAAGCAGAAATATATGGATCAATTAAAAAATTAAGTACGCAATTAATCAGATGCATAAAAAAGTATTTCCTCGCAACTACAACATCCCAATCCAAACAATTAAGTAAATCTTCTTTCGACTCACCTATGTAGTCAGCGATGTTGTAGCCATTGCTGAAGCGTCCGGTGGGAACTGAGCCCGGGAAATCGACCCCGTAGTAGAGCTTATTGGCCCTCGGCACATCCGCCCCCTGCAAGTAGTCGTTGTTGCCGACGTCCAGCGTCGAGTCGCCAAACACGTAAATCGCAGGCGGCTGGACGCCGGCGGTGGCGCACATAAGTTGCACGGATATCACAAGGCACAGCACAAGGCCCTCCATGCCTGGCCTGTGACCCATGGTCTGTGTTGCTAAGCCCAGAGCTTCTCTCAACAGGCGATTTATTTGCGCTTCTAATCTCTCAGCAGGTGACAATGAAGGGGTACACTACGCACCTGCGTTATTATAGTCCCTTCAAGGAAGAACTCCTGCTATACAAAAAGATATAGGAAATATCCATCAATAAAACACTACACCAAAAACCTTTAATAGAGGCATTAATTTGCCTCTATTACATTGTAGAGGCATTGTGTTAGAGGAACTTTACTAATTTGCCTCTATTACATTGTAGAGGCATTGTGTTAGAGGAACTTTACTAATTTGCCTCTATTACATTGTAGAGGAAAACTACAACAAAAAGATGTAGAAAATATCCATAAATAAAATTTCATGCCCTATCTTCTGATTATAAATGCCACTATATTTCTAGAGTCAATGCATGGCAAGGCATTTATGAGGCATGCGTTTTAGAAAGTGCCGCTATGATTGTGTAGAGACAATTTGAAAATGCCTCTACCATATTAAAAATGTGCCTCTACAAGCCATTCTCTTGTAGTGAAATTTCATGCTCTATCTTCTGATAGCTATAGAACGCAGAATGAAAAACACAAAGTGTTGACCCTCCTGCATGTGTCAATTCATTAATAAGAATCCAATATGCTGGCTAGCATACGGTGCAGGCCAGCGCATGATGAAGTGTTCGTTGAACTGTTCACCACACACGTCCCATCATGCTGTTAAGCAATACACCTGTTTGTAGTGTGCGGAGAGAAGTCGCCTACCGACCGATGTGCCTTACTGAGCCTAACATTCCTGACTCCCAGAAGAAATTTCAGAACATGCTCTTATTTTCTCGCTGCAACCAAAGCATGGGCAAAGTGTACTTCAATGATGCTCCTACTTTGACAAGTATATTTTTTATTAAACTGCGGTGCACTGATTCCCTTGTCATGCTAATTCTCGTCATAGTGACATTGATAATTAATTAGTGATATATCTCTCACCATAAAAAAATTTCCGACATTAACGCTCCTCCAAATATGTGAGGCAAACTGCGAAAACAAA